>CM056049.1:306781021-307283521 GCA_029574335.1 Rana kukunoris | reverse complement strand
GGAGTGAAATTCCTGCCTTGAAGTCTACCACATTGTATTCATCATCCTCACTACCAGCACCCCAACCCTCCCGCTTATGTTCCTTTATCTGTGTCTTCCTGCCTCTGACTCACAGGGATGGAGACTGTAGACAAATGTTCCTGCTGAACTTCAGACAGTAACAAGTCCATCTCTTACTTCCTTTGCTGTGCCTCCAGTTCCTCAAGGAGAAACACGAGAGGGTCTGTATTTGTTAATCCCTACCTCGTCACAGCTTACCATCTTGGTTGCCTCTTCAAAAGGTCTGTGGCCAGCGAGCAAGAGTATTGGCCACTCGTTGAGACACAGGGGCCCACCGGACCTTGCAACAGGTTTACAGACCACAGCTGTGCTGTGATCCTACCCCATTTACTTGGATGACAACACAGGACATGTCCGGAAAGTGTAATGAGTGGGGAGAGACTGCAGCAAATTACAGACTTTTTCCCCTCACCGCTCTGTCTCATCAGACAAGATAGTGCTGGCTCTCCTGCCTCACAAACCAGCCATGCCACAGCAGAGAGGGATGAATGGCACAAGCAGATGCCAGAAGCAGTGCACATTTTCTCTGACCTCCTCCCCTTCCACAAGCCCAACAAAACCCAGATCAAGGATGACCTGTAAAGATATACAGTGCACTTAGAGGTGACTCTGGTGAGCCCTCATTGCTTCAGATGCTTGAGATGTGCAAAACTCAATCTATGTCATACCTACACTTTACCAACCAGTAATAGGCATGGCTTTAAAAGAAATGTTGATCTAACTGAGGATTTCCATTCAATCGGATCTTATAACACTGACTCAACAATTTAAAGTGAAAGTATGCAACATAGGTGATAGAGTCAGCCATCTAAGGCCTCGTACACACAAGCAGACAGATTTGTTCAAATCTGTCTGTCCGACAGATTTGAACAAATCTGTCTGCTGGGATTTTGGTTTGCTCGCGTGTACACACGAGCAAACCAAAATCCCCGCCAGCAGACAGCGCGCTGACGTGTCGGTGATGTGGTGGTGACGTTGATGCCGCCACGTCACCGCACCAGAAAGTAAAACACTTCCGCGCATGCGTCGAAACCATTCGGCGCGTGTGCGAGAAGACATGTCTGCTGGTTAGCGTACTAACCAGCAGACATGTCGGGCGGACGGGTTCCCAGCCGACAGATTTCAAAGCATGCTTTGAAATCTGTCGGGTGGCCAAATCCGTCTGTTAGCCCGTACACACGATCGAATCTGTCTGCTGAAACGGTCTAGCAGACCGTTTCCAGCAGACAGATTTGATCGTGTGTACGAGGCTTAAGATTGCCAAATTTGCTAATAAATTCCACGAACTGGTGGATACCTGAAATGACAGAGAAGGTGGCATAAACTGGCTTAAAGCTAAATTAGCAGACTGCAGAATAACTCCAGGAGCAACATTTGCCTTATAAGATTCCTAGAGACACTCTGGTAAGAAATACTTTTTACCACATTAAAGAAAATATACCTCTGGCTACTCAACACTCTTATAGCATATCTAAACAGTACGCAGGCAGATCTCTCTCAGCATACTCCCTGAATGAGGGCCTCTCATTACTAAAGGAATGGCATATACTGGAACCTTCTAATAATTCTCATTAAAAAAAAACATCTCTACCAAAACACCTGGACCCTAAATGGTGAGTCAGCCCACGTAAATGATTTACCATATATACTCGAGTATAAGCAGACCCAAATATAAGCCGAGGCACCTAATTTTACCACAAAAAATGGGAAAACGTATTGACTCGAGTATAAGCCTAGGGTGTCTATCTGCATGCCTCACTGTGCCTCACTTTGCCTCACTGTGTCCATGTGCATGCCTCACTGTGTCCATGCCTCACTGTGCCCATGCCTCACTGTGCCCATGCCTCAGGCCTCGTACACACGAGTAAATAGATTTGTTCAAAACGGTCTGTTCGACCGATTTGAACAAATCTGTCTGCTGGCATTTTGGTTTGCTCGCGTGTACACACGAGCAAATCAAAATCCCCGGCAGCAGACAGCGCGCTGACGTACCAGTAAAACACTTCAGCGCATGCGTCGAAACCATTCGGCGCGTGTGCGAGAAGACATGTCTGCTGGTTAGCGTACTAACCAGCAGACATGTCGAGCGGACGGGTTCCCAGCCGACAGATTTCAAAGCATGCTTTGAAATCTGTCGGGTGGCCAAATCCGTCTGTTTGCCCGTACACACGATCGAATCTGTCTGCTGAAACGGTCTAGCAGACCGATTTGATCGTGTGTACGAGGCCTCACTGTTTCCATGCCTCACTGTGCCCATACCTCACTGTGCCCATGCCTCACTGTGTCCATGCCTCACTGTGCATATGCCTCAACTTAACATGGGAGTATATAGAAGGAGTGCCCGGGTTTGAAAAATTGGTGCTCCCTGGCCGTAGGTCCCCCAGACAGCAAAGTTATAGAGGAGAACTGGGGCTACGTGTGTTTCGGGTTCATAGGACCTACGGCCGGACAGTATTGGGTCCCCAAATTTACTGGAGAAATTATGGTTAACATGGGCGTCTATGGCAGGGGTGCACGACTTTGATAAATCGGTGCTTCCCGGCCATAGGCTCCCCGGACAGCAAACTTTGCACACTTATAGAGGAAGAGTTTGGACTATATGTGTGCCAAGTTTGGGTCCAGGGGACCTATGGCTGACTGGTACCGGGTCCCCAAATTTTGGGAGATTAGGCGCAAAAAGGTGACTCGAGTATAAGCCAAGGGGGGCATTTCCAGCACAAAAAAATGTGCTGAAAAACTCGGCTTATACTCGAGTATATACAGAACTTGATCCTGTGCCTCCAGTAGTCTCTGATATTTGCAGGACTACAGTTGTTTTCCCCCTAGTACGCAGTCACAGTTTCTACTGATCTAACTCTTAACATGGAATTTTTCTCTTTTTTTGGTTGCCTGTTAAAACCCTTTGTTCATTCTGTTTTTATGAAAGTTTCTCTTCCTGTTGGCGCTGTTCTGTCACTGCGTCAGATTGCATACACATTTTTTGTGACTGCTCAGCTATCCAGGTGTATTGGGCCGAGTCCTACACCGTATCCAGTCTGTAACTACTATACCCCTTCAGTGAGGCATTGCCTCTTAGGCTGCGTACACACGATCAAATTTATCTGCTAGAAACGGTCAGACGGACCGTTTCAGCAGACAAATTCGATCGTGTGTACAGGTGGACAGACAGGTTTTTCCAGCAGACAAATTTTAAAGCATGCTTTAAAATCTGTCTGCTGGGAACCCGTCCGTCCGATATGTCTGCTGGTTAGTACACTAACCAGCGGACATATCTGCCCACACATGCGTCAAATGGATTTGACGCATGCGTGGACGTTTTTTTACTTCCTGGTGCGGTGACGTGGCAGCGTCAACATCACCGCCACGTCACCGTGCTGTCTGCCGGCGGGGATTTTGGTTTGATCGTGTGTACACGATCAAACCAAAATAGCCCAGCAGACAAATCTGATCAAATCGGTCTGTCAGACCGATTTGATCGGATTTATTTAGTCGTGTGTACGTGGCCTTAGATTTAGTGAATGATTATGTCCAGACTAAGGCTATACGCACCCTGCTTACTTTATTGGTTTAATATGCCAGGAAGCATATTATACTTTCTTGAAAGAAAGTCGCAGCCCTGACCTTGACGTCCTGGAAGACTTTAGTAAATAAAACCCTTCCCCTTTATAAGGTCACATACTCAAATAGGTTGGTATCTCATAAATTTGACAAGATATATGGGTGTGGGTAGCACCTCCTCTCACAGTATCGGAGTGATTGTGTATTTCAATGCTCACTATAATTTGTTACCGACTTGAAATTTTGCAGTATGTGAACCTGGGATCCTTTTGATTTTTCTCACTTGTACTAGCTATGTTAATTGTATCCTGTATTTATTTTACGTGGTCCAATCATGCCCCAGATTGCATAACAGAGGATGCTGTGACTGGCGGCTCCCATGCGCATTCACAGGAGTGACATCATCGCGGCTCCGGCCAATCACAGCGCCAGAGCCACGATAACCCAGAAGGAAGATGGAAGCTTCGTGGAAGAGGGGACAGCAGTGACATCGCAGGCTTCGGTTTCAGGTAAGTGACACATATTGGGCTACTATGCGATGCATTATGCTTTACCTTTGCAGGGCAACAAAGAGGAAGTAAAACCCATCATCATATATATATACAGTACAGACCAAAAGTTTGGACACACTTTCTCATTCCAAGAGTTTTCTTTATTTTCATGACTATTAAAATTGTAGAGTCACACTGAAGGCATCAAAACTATGAATTAACACATGTGGAATTATATACATAACAAAAAAGTGTGAAACAACTGAAAATATGTCATATTCTAGGTTCTTCAAAGTAGCCACCTTTTGTAGCAGACACATCTCTAGAACAACTGTTAAGAGGAGACTGTGTGAATCAGGCCTTCATGGTAGAATATCTGCTAGGAAACCACTGCTAAAGAAAGGCAACAAGCAGAAGAGACTTGTTTGGGCTAAAGAACACAAGGAATGGACATTAGATCAGTGGAAATCTGTACTTTGGTCTGATGAGTCCAAATTTGAGTTCTTTGGTTCCAACCACCGTGTCTTTGTGTGACGCAGAAAAGGTGAACGGATGGACTCTATATGCCTGGTTCCCACCATGAAGCATGGAGGAGGAGGTGTGATGGTGTGGGGGTGCTTTGCTGGTGACACTGTTGGGGATTTATTCAAAATTGAAGACATACTGAACCAGCATGGCTACTACAGCATCTTGCAGCGGCATGCTATTCTATCCAGTTTGCGTTTAGTTGGACTATCATTTATTTTTCAACGGGACAATGACCCCAAACACACCTCCAGGCTGTGTAAGGGCTACTTGACCAAGAAGGAGAGTGATTGAGTGCTGCGCCAGATGACCTGGCCTCCACAGTCACAGGACCTGAACCCAATCGAGATGGTTTGGGGTGAGCTGGACCGCAGAGTGAAGGCAAAAGGGCCAACAAGTGCTAAGCATCTTTGGGAACTCCTTCAAGACTGTTGGAAGACCATTTCAGGTGACTACCTCTTGAAGCTCATCAAGAATGCCAAGAGTGTATATAATTCCACATATGCAAAGCAGTAATCAAAGCAAAAGGTGGCAAACTTTTGGTCTGTACTGTATATATATATATATATATATATATATATATATATATATATATATATATATACATGTTTCTTCTATATATCTTTTTCAGTAGCTCCCTTCACTTTCTGTATACTTGAATTTTGTGGTTTCTTCTATGTGTATTGTGTTTTACATTTTTGCTTGTCTGTGTTGAGGTGATTTGGGAGTGTCGGGTCGGTTGTAGGTTTCTGTGATTCCTGGCTTCCAATTGGTTCCACCCAAGGACTTTTACTATAAATGTACACACACATCTGTGGGTAATTTAGTGATGAGTAAGCACATTTGTGTGAAACGCGTCCACTGAACACCTTTGGATTTTGTGTATGTCATATTCCTTTAATTTCATGGGCATTCAATAAATTCCTTTGATTTTACCTCCGGATGTGCCGCCACTTCTCTTTTATTTACCTGGATTTCTTTGGCCGTGGACCAGGCAGGCACCTGGGTTCTTTTAGCAGCTTGTACAGATCCTAATCAGTTGGCTTTTTGAGCGGTGAGCACCCAGCTCTCTTTTCCTTATATCTATCTATCTATCTCTACTGCACCATTTTTTCAGTATTTTAACTTTTGCAGTCATATGAAAAAAAAAAACACTAAATGTTTCTTATGCATTCCCATTCACACAGGATACCTAAAATCATTTCTTGCCATTCTAGGTAATTGTTCGGAGTGGATCTTGGTCATACTGCAAGCTACTCTGAACAAATTGAAATGGGAGGAATGACAATTTGCTCCACTAACAAATAGGGACACACAGGGGTTGATTCACTAAAACTGGAGAGTGCAAAATCTGGTGCAGCTGTGCATGGTAGCCAATGAGCTTCTAATGTCAGCAGCTTGTTCAATTCATTTTTGACAAAAAAAAATGAAAGTTAATTGGTTTCTATGCAGAGCTGCATCAGATTTTGCACTACAGTTTTAGAAAATCAGCCCCACTAAGTCCTAAGACAGGATGCAGAATTCCAGCATCAGCATCCAGATCTGCCCACACATACAAGGTAAACATTAGGCTCCCAGCAGACATAAACACCCGTTTTGGGGTTTTCACGAGAGAGCAAGTAAAATGTAATCAGTGATTTCTTTCTTTCTTTTTTTTTTTTCAAGTTATGCTATGTTAATGAGAACAAATAACAAATATATCGTTTGTTCTTCTCAGTCAAATTACTAAAACCTCCTTCTCTGTAGTAGGCAGAATCAATCAACAAGCTGAGTTTGGGGGAGAACTGCAGACCCAGGAAAAAGGTAAATGGATGCAGTACACCTTTGAATAAACAAGATCAGTTTTTTTTTTATGTAGTCCACCACACAGTAATGTAGTGCAATAAAGTACAGTATAGCACTGTATAGCAACTAACATTACTATATTCCAACACACATTAACAAATGGCTGCTGGGAACCCATCTTTTTATTGAGAGGAGACAGGCGCATAATAACGCCCTAATTATTGGCCTTTTTAAATCAGCCGTGCCATGCATTGCATTATGGTTACAAATAATTCACTCATTATAAATTAACAAGGACTGCAAACCTACAACATGCATAGTTCTCCTCAAACCCATGATAGTGGTGAACCTGAACTGCATCCCTAATCAGCATTATGTTAATATCGATTTTAGTTATGTGTTACTAAAAAATCCCAAAGCCAAGGATGTTATAGTGAAAAGTATCTGAAAACAGAATTGATAAATGTGGAAACAAATAGACATTAACTGCTTCGCCCATTAAAATCATAACTATGTTTACTGGTATTTAGAATATTTTGTTGGGCCTTTTCCTCCACAGATTCACTGCACATTATAGTTTTTTTTTTTTATTACGTCCTAAAGAATTTCTAAAGCATATCTATTATTTTGCTGGCAAACAGTGCCTCATTAAGGAGACATACTGAATATATTGAAACTGGAACTTGTTGTATGTAACATGAAGACACATGTTACAATAATCGAAAGGAAGAAAATTAAACCTATAAGCAATTATAGCTGAAATTCCAGTTTAATGCATGTAACTAGAGGACTTTCAAAGTATTGGCTTTGCAAAATAGCAACAAATAAGGATAATATGAAATCATTATGACCTAGCAGCAAAATAAAATATTATCTAGGTGTAGAATTGTATTACATGAAATAATCTTTTCTATGAATCTTGTATATGAAAATATAATGTCTTCCTGTTTAGCATACACCTAAATGTAATAAATGTCTAATTATACATTTTTTCTAAATGGACATAAAAATGCTTTATATATTGGGAAGCTTAAATAGGATCCTAGGATTCATAGCATAGCCATAAAATACACTTTATTTGGATTTATATTTACTTAATAAATACATACAGTTGCATATGCATTAACACTTGATATTTGTTGCCATGGGCCTCCTTTTCCCTTATAAAAAAAAACATTGACAGAGCTCTGCATCCACGCTCATTGAACCTGTCAATGCAATCTGTTTTTGTAGCTTCCCAAATAAAAACACTGTTTTAAAAAAAAAAAAAAACATTAAGGAAATATTCCTGTAAGCTCTAGTTACATCAATGTATCTCTCATTGTGGCCTTTTAGGAAAGCTTTCGTTCAGTTCACAAAGTGAGTTCTTGCAGAATTATTAGCACTGAGCTTTCCCAGGAGGTGGCACTGGCACGTAAAGGTTGCCTTTTTTTTAAAAAAAAGGTTTGGCGAGTGGGATGTTAGGGAATAACCGAACCCTGCATTTTCATGCTAAGTCTACATTTACCGATGTTTTACCATATGTTGGTGTTAAATGCTTCACTAGTGAAAATGTTGTTGGATTTACATTTTGCAAACATAAGTCCAATCAATAGAAAATTCTCATTGGATTTGAAATTATTTTCATGAATGAAACCCAGAGAGAGAGAGAGAGAGAGAGAGAGAGAGAGAAGGATAAACAGTGTACAACCAGAGCAGTGTACAGTAAGGTAAGACAAATTTACTATTAATAGTGACCTCTCAGGATGGAGACATGAAAGTAGCTGACCTGGCTTTGAGGGGGCTCTGGAGCTGTCATGTTTATCAGTGGCTCAGTACATGGCAGATCAGTAACAGCAAACCATCATGTGCATATCAGTTGTCCCAAAACCCAATACCTATATAAAATAAAATCAAATGTATATTCTTATTCTGAGTCAGTGAGTCACCAAGTAAGGATGAAGATGACATCCCCAGGACAAGCACCTTCAAACAAAGTCAGCAATATGAGCAGTTATGTATGTATCTTGACAGGTTGCTTTTAAAGTGGATATAACCCCCAACTGGATGGCATTTACAGTATTTAGTGAAAGCCCTGTAGATCATAAGCATTTACCATGTTTTGCTTTCTTTCATAAAATACAATGTGTTTACCTCCTCCATCACTCCTCTCCAACCACCTGCTATTTCCATGCACTTCCCTTATTGGCTACTGCACATTGTAGTTCATTGCATTTTTCTAATGAGTGACAATGGCACTACATTGTCGGCACGGTCACTTGTAGGCTCCAAAAGTAGAATGTAACATGGTAAAAATGCAGAAGATCAATTGGGAGACAGTTGCCACCCCAAAGAGGAAGTGCACAGGGTGCTCATGACAGGGTCAACAGGAATGTTTTTAATAAAAGCTGTAGATTTAAAAAAAATGTGAACAACCGTTTAAATTACATTATCTTGTTAAACCTTATTTGGATCGACTTTAGCTCTTTTGTGATTTCCTCCCCCTAGTGGCCTGAAGTGATGCTACACCAGTTTAAACTGACTTCAGGTCCAAAAAGAGTCTATAGGAATGCAAACTTGCTTGCAGCAGGTCAGAAAAAGGTCCACTGTAAGTCAAATGAACATGTTAATGAATTTTGAATGATCTCAGAAGCATCTCAAACTCATGTCAAACTCATGCCATCAAAACAAATACAAAGGTTGTTGAAACAGAGCCAAAAGGAAATCTATCATGAAAGACACTTGAAGGTTAGTTTACTAAAACTGGAGGGTGCAAAATCTAGTGTAGCTCTGCATAGAAACCAATAAGCTTTTTTTTGGTCAGAGTTTAATTGTACAAGCTGCCATGCACAGTTTTTGCACTCGGTTTTAGTAAATTAATCCCAAAGAAGCTATCTTTACTGAATACCAATCATGATAATACAATCTGCCTGCCTGTCATGCTCACACACGTCCCTGACTAAAAACAAGTACACAGAGATAGCCAGATTCACAAAGACTTACGCCGACATATCTACTGATACGCCGCCGTAAGTCCAAATGTGCGCCGTCGTATCTATGCGCTGATTCTTTAAATTAGATACGCCTGAATTTTGCCAAGATACGACCGGCGTAAGTCTCCTACGCCGTCGTATCTTGGGTGCATATTTACGCTGGACACATTCGGCGTTCCCATTATAAATATGCAAATGAGCAAGATACACCGATTCACGAACGTACGTACGCCCGACGCAGTAATCTACGCTGTTTATGTAAGGCGTTTTTCCGGCGTAAAGATAAACCACCAGGTGGCGCATCTCATGCAAAAGTATGGACGTCGGAACAGCCGTCGTTTTTACGTTGTTTAAGTAAGTTGTACGTGAATGGGGCTGTGACGTTCACATCGTAGGCAGTGTTCGACGTGTATCTAAGGCATTTTATTAGACGTGATTCTGAGCATGTGCACTGGGATACGTCCACGGACGGTGTATGCGCACATCATTTGCATGGGGTCATGGTTCATTATAATACAACATGCCCACTGCCTTGCTACTTTGAATTACGCTGGCTTACGCCGGCCCATTTACGCTACGCCGCCGTAACTTAGGGAGCAAGTGCTTTGTGAATACAGCACTTGCCCCTCTAAGTTGCGGCGGCGTAGCGTAAAGAAGATACGCTACACCCGCACAAAGATACGCTTCTCTATGTGAATCCGGGCCATAGACTTTTAACCTTTCTATAACTTTTTTGTTATTCTGATTCTGCTCTGCAATATAGAAAGTATTAAATTAAAATGACCAGATAACTAACATGTTCTGAAGAAAACTAGAAATAGTGGTCCCATATTTTTGTAATAACAGGGTCTTTTTTAATACCCTAATACTAAAAGGATTTTAAAGTAAATATATATTAATGTAAAATATTCATTCAGTAGATGATACCTTTATGATTCAAACAAAACATATGTATAATTTTACATTTATGTCATAGAGTGTTTCCAGAAATGAAAAATGTCTTTAAATAGGTTTGGTAATAAACATTGGCAAAATGTAATCTTATTTAGTGTTATATGTAAATGTACCTGGCGTTAGATAACAGAATTCGTCACTAATGTGTGAGTAGGAAATCTATTTTTAACCTTCTCCCATGTAGAAGTTGTGTAACATCTTTCTATGCCTACCACAACATGTCGATGTCTGAATTGGCATCTGTACATGATATGGAACAAGCAAATATGTGCCCATTCATGAACAGGGACATCTGCATGTGTATGTGTGTCTCTTTTGAACTGATTTACTGAACTGAAAAGTTTAGAGAATTTTCAAATTGCAAACTCATTTTTTTCTCAGGTGTAAATACTGATAAACCAAACATATCTGGGTTCACTTCAAGGTGGGTTCGGTGAACTTTACTGAACTTCTGGGACCAAATCCAAACGCTGTTGCGGTCAATGGGAGCTAAATCTTAGAAATGCATAATAGCTATTTTCTAGCCTAATAGGCTAGTGATTGTCAAACACTGTGGGGTGAGCTCTACCCTGAAGACATGCACATAAGCAGGGATCCTCAAACTACGGCCCTCCAGCTGTTGCGGAACTACACATCCCATGAGGCATTGTAAAACTCTGACATTCACAGACATGACTAGGCATGATGGCAATTGTAGTTTCTGAACAACTGGAGGGCCGTAGTTTGAAGACCCATGCACTAAAGCAAAAAAAAACTAAATCAAAGTGAATCTTTTGTAAGTGTTTTTTTTCTTTTTTCAAATACATTAGACAACATGCCTAGAATATGCTTTTAAAAAAAAAACAAAGAAAATATCAGTGGCTGTTGGGGGTTACCTCAAAGACTTTATTTATTTGCACTAAAGACTGTGTTGTGTTAATATTTCCTCTAAAAGTCTGGATTGTGGTAATTTTTAAGAAAATCAACATGCTAAAGAGATTGTTGTTTACTAAGTTTATCTATCTAACATGTATTGAATGAAGTGTACATTTTTAATTGTTATGCATATGTGATAGAAAGGAAAAAAAAGAGATGAAATTGTTATATTCACACAGCCTGGGAAGCCTTTCCATGTGGAAACCAAGCTGCAGTCATCTTACTTCATAGATTTAAATCTGGACTCTAAAGTGGATAATTCAGCTGCAACCAAGTTGGTTTGGTTTATATTTCCCCAAGTACTGTCGCTACTACATTGGTTTTAATTCAGGTTTCCTTG
The DNA here is from genome assembly GCA_029574335.1 of Rana kukunoris. Lineage (NCBI taxonomy): Eukaryota > Metazoa > Chordata > Amphibia > Anura > Ranidae > Rana > Rana kukunoris. The sequence goes on along the minus strand of CM056049.1, from coordinate 307,271,921 downwards.
GGCCATTGTACCCCCTCTGTAATTGTGGGGGTGTGGGGGCTTGGCATAGATCCCTGGGTACCCTCTGCATTTCCTATATAGCTCTCTGTTGCCTCCAACCTTGGGTTTGATCTGTGTTGAAATTCTGGGAGCTTTGTTGTACTGTTGCACTTTAAAACCTCATAGACACGTACGGGTTTCCCGGCAGACTTTTTACCGCTGGGAAACCCGAGGGGAAAACCGAGAACCTGCTCGGTAACTTTTTCCCCCTATACACGACCGGGTTTCCTGACAGGAAAACTGCCATGAGAGCTTTGGTCGGGAATCCCAGCCGTGTGTATGCTCCAATGCAGTGTTTGCCACAGGAAAACTGCTGTGTTAAAAACCGCCGGGAATCCCGGCGCGAAAAAAAAGAGCTGGTTCTGTTTATTTTCCTGGCAGTTTTCCTGTCGGGAAAACCTGTGAGCCGCCGTACACACGGCCGAGGTTCTCGCTGAAAACCAGCGAGAACCTCGCTGGAATGCACATTCCAGCGAGGACCTCGGCTGTGTGTACGGTCTCGGCGAGCTTCCCACCGGGAAGCCCGTCGAGCAGAAATAGAGAGCACGCTCTCTATTTCCTCGACGGCCCGCCTGGATGAATGGCTGGTTGCCATTCCCGACGGGCGGGTCGCCGATTTCGACGGCCGGGAGAGAACCTCGACGGGCGGAACGATGTGTTCTGCCCGTCGAGGATCTCTGCCGTGTGTAAGCGGCCTGATACACATGGCCAGCATGCACACGGCCAGGATTCCCGGCCAAAAGCTCTCATGGCAGTTTTCCTGACGGGAAACCCGTACGTGTGTATGAGGCTTAAAACTTCCTGAAGAAGCAAAACTTGGCAAAACATTTAGAAGACATAAGTGCATTTGCAACCCAGTACATTGCAACAATATCCACTGTCCAACTATATATATATGTATTCACAATATGTATGTGTTTATGGATTTGAACTTTTTTATGAATAAACTGTATATATTTTAAACTTACTTTTTTTGGTGGACTTTTCTGGCACTCATAAAATCCTATTCCTTTTTTTCCTTTAAAAAATATATATCTTTAGAGGGATGTGGTGCTGTCACACTATACCTCCAACAACAAAGTTATATACAATATAATACATTCACACGGACATTTATCCATCACACACCTATCAAACGTCAACATTTGGTCATGACCCAATGAAAATTCACATTAATTATGATGTTCAGGGATGTAAATCCATCAACAATCAGGGAGTCAAGTTATGTAATTCCATCATCAGTCACAACAGCCTGATGCCCTACCATTGTGTATTTCAATTGCAAAATGACAGACCTCCAGTGCTGCGCAATGTAAACACAGTTTGAAGGATCTTGGATGATTTCACCTAGGATTCTTGGCGCTCTATTTATATTAAAAACAGTTGGAAAATTCTGGCAAGGGAACAGTTGCATTAGTTTAGTGGGTCTGTAAACCACAAACAGGTTCACATCAAACCCAGGTCCGACTAAAGCTTGAATCCTTAGTTGCTGCCAGCAGCAAAAAGCAGAGCTTATTGCAAAAGTAAACCATGTCACCAGTGTTAATGTTACCATGCAATTTATGAACAGAAAGTAACTTACTAATAAAAATCAGACATAATATTTACTTGAGGAATACAATCTAACTTATCATTTTTTTCTGATTTAGATGTCCCAATAAGAATGACTCTTTGCCCTATCCCACTTTCTCCAACCATCAAATGATTTGAATGGTAATTATTGGAAATGGGATCATTTAAGGAGTGATTTTGTCCTGGAGAAAACCAGGCAATATTTTATCTAAGCTGATATAGACTAACATAAAATTCTCAAAAAAAAAAAAGCTATTATTGAGTAAAAAATCTAACTACATTTTTATATGTTTTTTTTTGTAAGAACGATACTTTTGAGGCTAGATTCACACATGTTCGGTGCGAATTTCAGCTCTTCTGCGGTTCCTCTCCGTTGTAGGTGAGTATCAGCTGAGCAGGGAGAGGAGGAGGTATAGTGAGGAGGGTGAGAGAATGCCTGTTCACAACGGAATGCATCTGCGAATCAGATGCATTCTGAAAGAAGAATATGTGCCTGCAATTTCAACCGCGCTGCCTAGAAAACCCACACGTTTTTTGGGCAATGCGGAGTGCAAATGCAACACACATATGTGAACCAGATGCATTCAAACTAATAGATTTTAAAATGTTATGCAAATTGGATGCAGCGTAAGCCACATGCAATTTGCATAGGTGTGAACTCAGCCTTAATGTTTTAATCCTGTTGCAAAGTAGAAATTTTGGCTTAAACTTGATGACTCTTTGTCCATTGGAGGTACTCATACTATCAAACCATCATATTATTATAATCCTGTCCTGGCCTGTAAACCGTTGACCACTGAAATAATAAAATCTATGTTGCTGCATGAATATCACCTAAAGAGAACACTTATCCTTCTCCATTTATTTAATAAGTGCATGAGAACACTATAAGGCCGCGTACACACGAGGGGATATGTCCGCTGAAAACGGTCCGATGGACCGTTTCAGCAGACATCTCCGCTCGTGTGTATGGGCTAGCGGACAGATTTCTCCACCCGACAGATTTCAAAGCAAGCTTTGAAATCTATCCGGTGGGAATCTGTCCGCCCGACATGTCTGCTGGTTAGTACACTTACCAGCAGACATGTCGGCTCCCACCACCGCCGCGCCGCTGCCGAATGGATTCGGCGCATGCGCGGAAGTGTTTTACTTCCTGGTGCGGTGACGTGGCGGTGACGCGGCGGCGTCAACGTCACCGCCGCGTCACCACTACGTCACCGCGCCGTCCGGCGGCGGGGAATTTGATCCGATGGTGTGTACACGCCATCGGATCAAACTCCCGATCGGACATATCCGATGGAAATGGTCCGCGGACCGTTTTCATCGGATATATCCGATCGTGTGTATGGGGCCTAAGAGTTCTGACTGGGCATTCAGTATTACTTTAAGAAGAAATAACAAATCTCAACATCAGAAGAAAGACAGTGTCAGATGCCGATTAGCAATTTGAGTTAGTGGTTCTAACCCCTTTGGCTGTTTCTAGTTTTTAATAAAGATGGTTGTTTGTACTGAGGTCCCATTACTTAAATAAGTAATTATGTGGAAACAATGCTAAAGAGAAGTTTTATTCTGCTACTCCGGCATTTACTATTTTAGAGGAAATCAATAGAATGCAAAACTGTATAGGACCAAGTTAGGCAATACCTTATTACATTTTGCTGAAACTTCTACTGCTTGTTGTATCCGCTGGGGAAACTGATAGGCAAAACACGGGCAGTAAATATTGTAATGTCACCTATTACAATACTTCATAACCAAATTGGTTTAAAATGTTTAAGATTTTTTATGAAATAGAAGATGCTACCTAAATCTGAAAATTGTTGCATAATGTCATTACATTCCCAGATAAACAGAATTTATTAAAGTAGAACTAAAGTGGATATAAAAATTGCTGACATGTTTATGACAGAAGATAATCAGCTGTATGTTTCTTCTGCCATAAATGCTTCTGTCACTCTCAGCATTTTTTTCTAATTGCAAACTGAGTCGCACATGGGAGTTATCATCCCGGCCCGGCCAATGAAAATGTCATAAGTCTGCCTTAATGTACAACAAATACCAAGGTTACTTGCGACCTATGTCAAGAGCTACTGTGGGCCCCAAAATGTGAGTTTAGTTGCACACAAATTTAAATTGGCTAAAGCCATTGAATTATTTTGTGTACTCATGTACACTTCTGTGTTAAGACTTTTTTTGATTAATTTACTGAAATAGTAAATAATGTTCAGGTTGCAAAATGTACATTCATGTAACTTACTCACTAAGGTGCAGCTAGTCAAAAATATAAATATATATGGTAGGAGTATACCAGACATGACTTAAAGTGGAACTAAGGTGAAAAAAAAATGCAAACAGGTAGGCATCTTGTTTAGAATGTACACTGAGCTGGGCATGACCAGCTCTGTGTAAATTCTCTGCAAACATTGTTTCCAGAATAAAAGAACTCCCATGCACCAGAGATTCGTCATTTTCTGATGGCCAATTAATACATCCAAGAATCAAAGAAGGTGTCAGACTTGGTGGGGGAATGAGGGAGGTATTTGCAAACTTTAGTTTCACTTTAATTAAATCAAGGTGTCAATGTCATCAGTTGTCATCTGTAGTACCTTTTGTTACTATCACACAGCTTACCTTTGACGTGGAAATCTGTCCTCCCTCCATGCTCATTCCTTCTAGTAGGCCACACAGGTCTGACTGAAGACCCATTAGGATGGACCAGGAAACAATAGATGCATGACTAGGAGACTGATACTATGTGTGAAAAGGCAAGGGATCAGCGAGGGAATGAGGGCAGGTATTTGCAGACTGTTCAACTGTAATCAAACAAAGGGCCACTATCATCAGGTTCCACCTGTATACCCTGTTATTGTAACACAGTTCATTTATGAAATGGGAGGCTGTCTTCCCTTCATACTCATTTCTTCCAACCAGCCTCAGGGGTCTGCACAAAGGCTTTTTAGGATGAGATGGAAGGCAATAGATGTATGACTACTTTTGATGTCGAATTTTTCTAGAAGACTGATATACTTTTACACCAGTATGTCTGAAGAAGCAATCTTGATCTGTCAAACTATTTCTACCATCTGGGGAGAAATTCCTCCTCCTTTGTCTGCCATTGTACCAAATTTAATGATCGGTGAAGCTCAACAGGGATCTTAAAATGATTGATTTATGATTAAGTATAGAAGAGGTTTTACCATATGTGACCTAGACTTACATTTATGTCCAACCTATGTGATCTCTTTTCGGTTATGAAATGTGTTTACATGCCATGATTTAATTTAAGTATTTATGAAAATAAACATGGGACTAAGATTCTTTTTTTTAACTTCACAACATGTGTATTTAACAATCTTTAATTCAAAAGTCCCTACATTTCCAGTTTGGATTATTATATTTGCACCAATGTAAAATGTATTCACACTGAATACCCTGTCATGTTTAAGAGCAGACTGTTTACTTTCACATAATTGGTTAATTGAAGTAAACATGGATTGACTTTAGTGGGGTACGTTAACATTCACTTTGATGAACATCTATTTTTTTTCCTTAAACTTATTCATTTGTATTTTACATGTATATTATAGTTTTGAGGGGAAAAAAAGCTGTATCTATTGCATTGCAATGTCTATAATCCATCATTTCCACAAGAATACATTTTACATATAACAACTGGAAGGGCTATAACTAAGTTAAATATTCCTTTTGCTTGTATATTTCAATAAAAATATTAAAGATTAGAAATGTACACTCTTAATTGAAAAGCAGGAAGTGATTTAGAATGCTTGTTATAAAACATTCATATGGCCTTTTATACCTTTCTGCTGGGCTAACTAAAAGGAATGTCATTTGGCCCCACAGTTGGGTGCTCAGTAGATGTTTTTACATTATTTAACATTCTGGAAAGACACATTTAATCTTTCGCATTAAAAATAAACACACATTTGACTTTTAAAACGTACCGTAACAATATCACACATTTTAAATTACAAAATGTTAGTCGTAATTAAGGTTTACCAGAGATAGCTCTAAATTGCTTATAATTATATGTGTCTGAAAAAAATGTAAATATCCCTGCACTAAACAATCTTCCTTGTTGTAAATTGTTATGCTCATAAACCTACAATAGGCATAGATGACTAATTTAGTAGATGTGTTTAAACAAAATATAAAACATTGGGCTGATTTGTGAAAAATTATGCCATGAAAACTAAAAAAATTAAATGTTTAATTTGTCAATTTTAACTATGGTCAACAATTTAATCAATTAATGCCTCTTTGTACTTCATCCCCAAACGTTAAAGGTACCCATAGACATGCAATGCCTTGTACATTTAAGATAACAATGTTTATGGGTTCTGTTAGTTATATCATGGCGAATTAATAATTAAATTGAAGAAAAAAACTTGTCCAGTGACTTTTGTTTTCCCTGAAATACATCATTCATATTGAAAACTAGCTCACTTCTCTTTCCTCCTTCTTCCTATAAAACATGAACACAACCATGCAGGCCATCCATATATATCTTATCAAATCTCAGACATATTAAAATGATTCTAAAGTCTATACTTAATGTATTTTCTTTAAATAACATGTCATACATACCAATGGTTTTGCACAGAGCAGCCCTAATCCTAATCTCTGCGCTTCTGGCTCCTCTCCCCTGATGAGTGTCAGCGGCTTGCTATGGGGAACTCATGCATGCTTGCTCCCAATCCCCGCTCTGTGGGGTTGATTTACTAAAGGCAAATAGGCTGTGCACTTTGCAAAGTGCAGTTGCTCCAGAGCTTAGTAAATGGGGTAAGGCTTCACTTTGCAAAGAGTACCCAATTACATGCAAGGAAAATGGAAAAAACAGCATTTTTGCTTGCATGTGATTGGATGACAGAAGTCAGCAGAGTTTCTGCTCATTTACTAAGATCTGGCACAACTGCATTTTGAAAAGTGCACAGACTTTTTGCCTTCAGTAAATCAACCCCTATGTGTCCATAAGACACACAGAGCAGGGCTTGGCCCTGCCCCTTCCTCACTGGCTGTGATTGACAGCAGAAACAAATCAATAGCTCCCACTGCTGTTTTTGAGCCAATATAGTGCGAGAGAGCCAGGATAGCAGTCGCTCTTGTGCACATCGCTGGTCGAGAATGGGCTCAGGTATGCATTAGTAGGGACGGGGAACTTCATACTGAATGTTTTTTACCTTCATGCATAGGTAAAAACCTTCAGTCTTTAAAATAATTTTCCTTCTACAAAAGTCTTACTTGTTTATCTGCAGTCTTCTATTCTCTACACCCCTTCAAGAGGGCATAACAAATTTAAAATTCTTCTTCATCTGTTAGTATCACAGAGGAGGGGGCAGAGAGGCTGCACTTACACTGTGTTAGAGCTGATTGGATGACAGAAACAAACCCCCTCCACACAGCAAATTAAGGGGTGTCTAGCAGTGGTAAATAATGTATAAATTAACCAATAGTTATATCCAAACTCAAATTTTTAGACCAGGTATGTTGTACATGTTCCAATATTGTAAAAAAGCTGAATATTTTGTGCTACTGCATGCTTGAAATAGACTAAAAGCAACCAAGCTGACACACAGTGTGCTGGTATATACTGCTGAAGTTACTACAATAGTGCACATTTACTGTAATTTCATACAAAGTGTCTTCTGAGTCTGTATAGTTTGGGGAGAGACAACATGTACAAAGTGGGAGAATAATAAAGCAATATTTTAGACACTACACAAATGCATTGGTGACACTGTATAAGAGTTACTTATAAAGACATCCAGCATGCAGCTGGAAACTGATATAGTCTACAAAATGGATGGTTCCATGGAATAATGAAATAATCAGGAAAATAAACATTTGTAGGAAGAAGACATAGAATACTGTATAGGTTTTTTTTAAAGCTTTGCAGGTTAATGCATTAATTTACAGGCATAGAGCAATAACAAATTAAATGTGTTGTCACTGAATTAACAGTTGTTTTCGCCCAATAGACAAGTTTAGCTTGCATATACTGTAGGTCAGTTAATACACATTAAAGTGTTCAGTTGACTGTTATTAAAAACTATGAACAGCATATAATGACCAAACTAAATAACCTACTTGCCTTTCATCCAGTTTGCTGAATATAAAGCATGTTATCTAAATGTTAAATTGCAACAAAGCAACAATGGTTCATTCATATGAAGCGACTCAAATACAGCTTCAAAGAGCATCGGAAAACCTTCATGTTAACCCCTGAGATCTATATGGTGCCTGTTCTACAGAATGTCATAGAAAAACAAAAATACAATACGCTCACACTTGCTACTGAAGGAAAAAGTAAAACATTGCAATGTGTTAAAGCAGTAGCAAGTTTTGGGAAATTTAATAAATGTGCACATACCCAGGCGGCTATCATGTGTGACTCTCATCATGATAAGATGTGCTGGTTAGGCAAAGTGGCAAAGTTCAAAGAACACTTATTAAGGGCCACCAACTTTTCAAATAATGTTTAATAGTATATTTTTTTAGGGCTGGGGAAATTAAAGATTAATTCCTAGATTAATCTTTAATTTTTTTGATCAAACAAAATTCTTTTGATCAATCAAAATTCTTGACATCACCGGACAGCCTGAGACTTCATTTGCTGGATGCGAGCAAAATGCACCCATTTTGCATCTGTGGAGCAGGAGGATGCATCAGGCTCCATCAGGGGAAGGGGGCAAAAAGAACCATTGTTTTCCTGTCCTAAGCAGTTTTGTGCAGACAATTCTTTGTGTATCGGCAACATCTGTTCCGTGCGAAAGACTGTTCAGTTCTTCAGGGTATATTGTCAATAAAATGCGATCATGTCTGCTTCCAGAAAATGTAAACACTCTGGTATGTCTTCCTGACTGGCTAAAGTGCTGCCTACTTGCCTACTATAAAGTGACTGGCAGTCAATATACTAGATACGTTTTATAATTAAAATTAAATTAACTTTCTACGTTTTTCTTTAAGTTTAATAAGAAAAATTGACTTACATCAGTGCTACAGTTTGAATTTAAAACGTATTTGTGTGAACTGTGAAGTTAAGTCATGGATTGTGGAAGCTAACTAGTGTCGGGCGATTGTATATAGTGTATACCACATTTACCACTGACTAATGCAGAGTTGCAATGCAAGGAGATCAGCTAAAAGTAGTTGGATCTATATGTGCGTTATAATTAATCGAAATTAGTCGATTAATCGATAAAAAAAATCGATTAATCGAAGAAACAAACATTTTAATCAGTAACTGCCCTAATATATTTCCAGTATTTTAAATGATTGTTACTTAAGAGTTGTTAGTCAATTAAGATGTTTTTGTTTTATTAGAGCAAGTTGGAGCATACTTTACAATGGTTCTGCTGATAAGCAATAGTTATGCGGATAAGCAGGGTTTTCCTAGAGTGCAGTTTTTTGTTTTGTGGTTTTTAAACTTTGGAAAACCTTAGAATATACTTTGGAAACATATGTTTTTATTTTTCAATCTAACTATGTAACTAAGGACTGGAAAGCACTTCATCTACAGATATGTTTTGCAGTCTAAACAGAATTTAGATTTAATTTCTTATGAGTTTGATTATTTAACCCTTTTCAGAAATGTGCTACTGTTGATAGTCAACCTAAAGAATGAGGTCACTTTTAGTACTTGAAATTTATGCAACAGCACAGCTGATCCTATATCTATTGTAATCCTGTCCATAGTTCTAATATGTATATTGCACACTGGTTACACCTTGACTGTAAAGAAAAATACTTAATTGAATCCTACAAATAAATGTAACTATGTATTACTCTTTTATTTATAAAAAAAAAGAAAAAAAAACCTTACCACATTTGTTTTATTGTTTCTTTGTTACACATTTAAACACATTTTGTGATAAAAATTATATATTTTTTTTATATAGAAAAGTGTTCCTTTTTACATTATCTTTTTATTGTTAAATTGTATTTATGTTCTAGTTATTTGCATGCATGCTACATACACATACATACATACATGCATGATTGAGCACAGTATTTTTTTGTTACTGCTGATATCACATTATAACATATGTGTTCTCTCCTGTTTACATATTAGCTTAACAAAAAGCAACACATTCTCCCATCTAATGATTTGTTTTCAATTTCCTAACTATCTACAACTGCAACATTTCTATGTACATCTAATGGAAAATAAATAGCGCTGAAGTGGAATGTGATTTTAGCTTTTTTGTATATAAGCTATCAATGGAAGACCTGGTTACTCTAGACCATCATTTTGACCGTATGATTGGAAAAAACATGTTTTTTTCAGCCATTTATATTTTGGTGCTATGGTAAAGAGAGTAGATAGAGTGAATATTAATTAGATACTTTATCTTACCTTTGCTTGAAAAGAAGAGCGCTTAAAGTGTAATTATCTCAGCACCAAAGAAAGGGAATTTTGAGATTTGGAGCAGGCTGAGAAAAACGGAAGGTATTTTTATGAGTTGAGAATACATACTTGAATATATTAAAGTGGAGGTTACCACAAAAAGTGAACCTCCACTTTTTGGATCCCTCCCCCCCATCCGGTGTCACATTTTACACCTTTCAGGGGGAGGGGGTGCAGATACCTGTCTGAGACAGGTATTTGCACCACTTTCGGGTTCGGATCCCTGCGGGGAATCCAGCCTGGCACGTCATCCCCCCTTCACTGTCTTCTGGGAAACACTGTTCCCAGGAGAGAGCAGGGACCAGTGATGGCGCGCCGCCATCCTCGCGCATGGGCAGTAGGGAATCAGGCAGTGAAGCCGTAAGGCTTCACTGCCTGATTCTCTCACCGAGGATGGTGGTGGAAGCAGCCGAGGACCGAGCGATTGCTCAGCCTCGGCTGCTGACATCGCGGGCGCGCTGGACAGCTAAGTGCAACATGAAGAAGTTTCTGAAGTGAGCAAATAAATCTTTTATTTTTGAACAACCAAGGCCATCTAGCAAGAATCAAAATATTGATTTTTGTGCTATTACTCCAAAGGACAGCAGGGCTTGGTTCCACTTTATGACAAATCAATTTTTTCCTAAATTTCTAGAAAAATTACAACTTACAGATATATTACTATATTACATCTCTTGGGCAAACCAATAATAAAGACTACTGTATCCCTAGGCTGCTATCATTGCCCTCGCCTTCTTCAAGTGCTACTTGTATGGCTGTAATGCAGGTCCAATGGTCTGGAACTAGCAGAATATAAGCTCTGTCATTACTCCATTTTCCAAATTCCATTTTTACATGCTTTTACAAAGAAAGGTAAATGGAGTGGAAATGTGTGAGAGTCAAATAAGAGGCAAGGGCTAATACGGACTATCAACGTGTAAGCCATGTTCTGCCCATTATATGCCAGCTAGAGGCCCAGGCATTTTATCGTAAAAAAATAAACTTTAAGCTTTCAGTACAACTAGATACTATCCGTATTGTCTACTTGAAGTGAACACCAGCTGAGGTAAAAAATAAATTCCTTAGTACATCAACGCCTAATTTTTTTAGCGTCGATAAACAAAAGTAAATTATTACCCAACCACGTGCAAAATAAATTCCTATTTTTTAAATACCTTTGCACATGACTGAGTGTTTAAAATAACCATGGATTCACTTGGACACGTCTTTGGTAATGCCCATAATATACTTACAAGTACAAATAGCACAATAAACACATGCATGTTAAAAATATGTCAAGTTGAATTTGAAAGTTGAATTTATTTTTCTGCAGCCAAGGGATCATGTACTTCATAGACTAACAATTATAATAAGCTCATTATTAACATATGCAGTTTCAAGATCACTTTGACTGACAAGGCAGTTTAATTATTTACATAGACATAGCTGCATGTGCAGCTCTAATATCTGGCAAAAGCAACACACAGAAAAAATAATGTAGTAAACACACTGTATATTGTATGTATTACAAGACCATGCATTTTACCAACTAACTTTTTAGCAAAAAAATAAATAAATAAGTTCAGCAAATAAGACAACATAGTACAACATAATTTGTCTTTTGGAAAAATTCATCATTTAAAACCTACACCATTTGTCCTAAGCTGAGGCAACATCACTCTCAAAAGTTTTTTTTTACGCTAAACTATGTTTTATGTACTTCATTCAATTCAATTAATTTAATGAATACACAAATAGCCTTACATTATTTTTTATGATGCATCCTAGTTATATTACTTTACATACAGTAAATGTCATAATTTAAATTTCTTTTGATAAAGACATATTTAGTTTAACCATAAAATTATGTAGATCATATCTCAGAATCATTTAAGTCAGAAAAAGCAAAACACATAATCTTTCATCAATCACAGCAAAAAAATTGCACTTAATAATTAGTTGAGTAAAGCAGTAAATATGTTTCAAATTGCAGTTAGATACTGCCCACATTTTGAATTCTTTTAAGATGTATTATACTTATTTCAAGTAAAAGTAACTCAAAATACAAATGGAACACAGAAAAATGACTGGTTTTGCATAAAGTTTGAAAATTGGGGCACTCACCAAGCTGGCTTGTTTGCTTTTCATTTCTGTAATCTTTTAGATGAACAATTCACTGACATCCAGCAGAATCCCGCTCTTTTTTGGCAATCCGCTTATGTGATGCTAAGGTGATTTTACCAGTTTGGAAGTGTCACCTTCTGGCTTTATTTATCTGGCAGCTTACTGGGAACGTTAAAGCAGTTGTCTTTTTCACAAGTGGCAATGATTGGCTTTGCCTGATGATTTTCTTCTGTGACATTGCTCCCTGCCGAGCTTTGATTGTGCAAATGAAGGCTAACCACTGTTTGCTTAAGCTGAAGTTCCAGATCCTGAAGTAATACCATACAATAAAATAATAGAGAAAGTTATGGACTATCAGGTTATTTTTTTATTTTCAAAAAGCCAGGCTATAAATATGAATACTAAAACTGTATATTATAGGATTTCAGCATTTTATCTGTTATTTTTTTTTTAATTCCTGTTTAATAAAACACTCCTTTAATGAGAGAGTAGGAATTTTTTATTTAAATGGCCAAGAAGACTTACACAAAACAGATACATATGATTTCCGTTTCCGGCTTGTATGTAGAAACTACAATGTATAACTGAAATGTATTGTTTATTTAGAAAGCCTTAGTGTATGAGATGAAGCTCTATTGACCGCCATCATCCAATCAAGTACAAGCAAAAAAAACTTTATTTTTTTCCTTGAACATGATTGGGTATTCATTGCAAAGTAAAAATTCACCACATTCCCTAAGCTTTGGGGAAACTTATCTTGCAAACTGCAACTTACCTTGCAGAGTATACAGTCTGTTTGCCTTAAGTAAATCCACCCTACTGTTTAGGTTTTATAGATGCAAGCCAGCACTTCACTAAACCTTTAGTGAGCAAACCCTCAGATGACTGTACAATCAACTGTAATCCTAAATTCATATTTTGCCTATGGGGCAGAAGGGAGTTCTATAAGGGGCCCATCTATCTGGTTCGCTCCGTGTACATGGAGTGACCACAAATTATGTATGACGGGACCGGAAGTGACTACATATCTACACAAAGTAGTTGGTGGATTGCAAACAAACCTATACTTCCGATTTTCGGCCCTGCAGCTCAGCATGCTCTCTAGAGTAGAGCAGCACCGCCATTTGGGATTCGTTATGTAATAAGTCCCAGCACAGTATTACTTATGGACATAAGGCACCATGTTTAGGGGCATCATTATTAATAATGATTGACAATAATTGTAAATGCAAAGAGACAGTGGGGAGAAGAGGTAACACAAGAGACAAAATAGAGGGCGTGAGAAGTGACATACAAGCAGGAGCATCCGACTACATTTTTTTTAACCACTTAACCGCCCCCCATCGTTATAGATCAGCACTTTGAGGAGTAATATCGTTGTTATGGCAGAAGCTAGCTGCCATAACCTCGGTATCCTCTTCTTCAGCGGGCGGTCTGCTTACAGATAAAAGTGGTCTCTGTGGCGGACTCGTCGCAAGATCACTTTTATCGGCCCCCTTCTGCCACGCTCCAGTGCCCTCTGTCACTTACTGGAGCCGTCGGTAGCGGCGGAGGCGATCGGATCCTTCTTGGTCTGTGGTATGGAGCTGACTAAGGGGAAGATGGCCCCCTCTTGGCTCCATACAATTGCAGGACGGAAGCGGCGTCAAAACATCACTTACGCCTGTAGCTCTTAATGGAACATTTTTTTTTTTATTATTTCAAACAACATTTTTTTTGTATTGCATTTTTATGTAAATATGAGATCTGAGGTCTTTTTGACCCCAGATCTCATATTTAAAAGGTCCTGCTTTTTTATATTACAAGGGATGCTTAAATTCCTTGTATTAGGAATAAAAGTGAATATTTTTTTTCAAAAAGAACAGTGTAAAAATAAAAAATAAAAGGTAAAATAAATAAGAAAAAAAAACACCTTAAAAAATGATCTTAAGCGCTGGGACAAACCATTACTTTTCTGGTTCGGTAGAGCAGCCATTCTTAAAATGAATGCTCTCCCGTGGCTTCTCTACATTTTACAATCCAATACACCAATTTCACCAATACAGCTCCCTACAGACTTTTTCTGATCCTTCAAAAGTGCATGAACCTAATTTCTCTGGGGCAACAGCAGGTCCAGGATAAGCTATGATCAACTTTCCTTACCCAAACACAAAGGTGGGATAGGCTTACTAAATCTCAAAAACTACTACCGTGCGTGCCACTCCTCCAGAATTCTTGACTGGAATATTCACAACAAACTCAAGGATTGGGTAGAATTAAAGGCTTCACTCTCTCAACTACCCTTCAACTCCTTACCATGGCTCCTCCCCAATCACATCCCGACCGAAATTCGGACACATCCTTTAATTGGTCCCACCATACACTGCTTTAGCAACATATGTAAATCACCCCCCCCCCCCCACCCCACCAGCATGCATTCTCACCTTTTAAAAATGACCTGGCTTCATGACAATGTTTAATGTATCACTTCTTCACACAGGGCAAGTTTTTATTTTACGAAAACTTACCCTCCAACAGAGATGGATCCTCTATCTCTCCTTGGACCTTCCTGCTTCTTACACACTATATACACTCTTTTAGAAAATTCTCTATTTCCAGAGCACTCATACTCTTTGAAACTCTTTGCCTGAAGGGAAATCCTCAACACCACCTGATTTCCACAACACATGCCCTCCTTTTAAAGACATTCCCTCTAATAATGCTCAGCTTGTACAGCCTGGGAAAGGGACCTTTTCATAGCTCTCTCCCCGGAAGATTGGGAACAAATACAACTACACATCCACAAGTGCTCAATAAATATCTCCACCCAAGAAAAGGGTTAAAAAATCCAATTGAGGTGGTACCAAACTCCCACCTTAATACACAAATTCTATCCAGACCTCCCAGACACTTGCTGGAGATGTCAATCCGATAGAGGGAAACTGATACACATCTGGTGGTCATGCCCACTTATCCAAAACTTCTGATCAGAAGTACACTGCGTTATATTTCAGGTAAATACCTACAACCTAGACCTTTTCCCTGCCCAATTCCTTCTACACCACTCCACTTTCCCACATGGTGTTTACTTTAAATCGTTAGCAAAGAACATATGCAATACCGCAAAACAGTGTGTCCCAATTCATTGGGGATCCCCTCAACCCCCTTCAATCAAAGAATGTCTAACAAAGATAAATAAAATAGTGGAGATGAAACGCTTGATCAGCATACCCCGAGACACCCCCACAAAATTCTTGACTAATTGGGACTGTTAAATCCACTTTCAAACAACTGCAGAATTCAACATCCTGAGTGGTCCGCCATCCCAATCCACAAACAGAACCTCTCAGTAACCTGACACCAACAAATAACTAGACGATACCTGTAGCCAAAAGACCTTCATGCCACATAAACGCCTAATCTACCACTTCCACGGCCTAAAAAGGGGATAAACTCCCCCTCTCCTTTTGTACACTGCTGGAGGTAGAGAGAAATGGTCCCCTCTCCCGCACTTCATCCCCACGCCCCTTCATTTCATCATCCTTCTCCCCGAACACCCTTCTCTCCCACCTCCCCACTATAACTCTCTTCGCCACCATTTTACTCCTTCACTATACCCCCCTATTTGTTTTTTGTTGGTTTTTTTTATGTTATTTTATTTCATTTCTTTATCATCGAACACTCCCTCTGACATACAATGACCTTACATTAACACTTCACATGCCAGTCCCTCTCACCACATTCCAGGCCCCCCTGTTGTAGCTGGTATATGCCAGACCATGTCTTAAATCTTAGCTACAACCCACACACTATACATACTTAGGTATACCCATTTATCCTTCAACTTTCAGATAAATCTTTCCCTTTGATAGAAACGGTTTTCTATGACAACTTTTAAAGCCCACCCCAAAGCCGTGGGCTATACGGTCTACCCACTCCTTATCCATATTCACTACCAAGAGATACTCAATGTCTATCTGACTCCTCACTACATGACTGTTCCAAACGGTCAAAATTTAAGTAATTATCTAGATAACAACAGACCGTTGGTTCACTCATGATAAGACTCTTCCCCAAATGTTCTGTACATCAGTGAACTTAAGTTATTTTTCAACACTGTATGTAGAGGTTATAAAACATGTTTTTACCAATGCACTACTTTTATCTGTTACAAAAGATATTGACTTTTTTTTTAAATTTATTCTCAATAAAAATCTGTATGGTAAAAAAAAAAAGTAAAATAAAAACTTTTTTAAATGCCCCCCTTCCCGCTGAGCTTGTGTACAGAAGCGAATGCACACATGAGTAGCGCCTGCATATAAAAACTTTGTTCAAACCCCACACGTGAGGTATCAGTGCGATCGTAAGAGCGAGAACAATCATTCTAGCTCTAGATCTCCTCTGTAACTCGTCTTGTTTTAAACAATCTGTAGAATTTTTTAAACATTGCATATGGAGATTTGTAAGGGTAAAAGTTTGTCGCCATTCCACGAGCGAGCGCAACTTTAAAGCATGATATGTCGGGTATCAATTTACTCAGCGTAACATCATCTTTCACAATATAAAAATTTATTGGGCTAACTTTAGTGATGTCTTATTTTTTAATTAAAAAAAGTGTATTTTTTCTAAAAAAAAAAGTGCGCTTGTAAGACCACTGCACAAACAGTGTGACAAAAATGTTTGCAACGACCCCCATTTTATTCTCTAGGGTGTTGGAAAAAATATATAATGTTTGGGGGTTCTAAGTAATTTTCTAGCAAAAAAATATATTTTAACTTGTAAACAACAAGTTTGAAAAGTAGGCCTGTCCTTAAGGTTAATGGACGCATCAAAATAAAGGTATGATGTGTATCATATTGAAAATGTTTATTTAACCCCATGCTTGCACACTTTTTTAGTATAATGTGACTTTTGCAGTTTGGAACATTATGCTCATGTGACCTGTGACCCCCACCCCTCAAGGGCAGGGGAAGTATTTGTTATTATGGTTAATAGCACAGTATAGTATTTAAGTTGGCACTCAGTCAGCCACATGTTTGGCTCTGAGGAAGAGGGCTCGATACGCATTAGCCGTTTTGGACGTTACGAGGTATTCCCATGTCATGAGTTGAGCACTGTGGGCTTGGAAGCGTTCTCATCTCTACCTTTAGATACACTTGTGCATGTCATGCATTTGTGAGTACATTATTCATTATATACTTTTTAATAATATTGTATTATGGTAATTTCCTAGGTCGGTACACACTCTCTTTGTTGTTGTTTTCTCACCTATCAGTATATGCTTTTGTTTTATCAGCAGAAATAGAACATTAGACAAAGTTTGGGAGCCCACTGGAAAAATCTAAATATATAAAAGGAGAGCAATACATTTCTTGCAAGATTTGATCCTTGCATACTGATTTTCCTAATGCATGTTAGAAAAGGTATGGTGATGTTTAACACAAAGTTTGCTTCATAGTTATTTACTGGTATCCTTTAGCTAGTTCCACTCATGCTGTTTTGAATGCCATCCTAGCCTCTGCTGTTCCTGCCTACAGTTCCTGAACAGGGAAGGGGGGTCCTTTTATGAATGTAGTTATTTTGTATTTTATTGATACTCTGATAAATAGATCAAAATGACTCCAACACTATAATTAAACAAATATTTCTCTGAATACTATCCTTTCTAACAATATTTATCATCATGCCGCATGCATTAGAGCATTCAACAGCTTAAATGGAAATCATAATGTGCGCTGTTGTATATTAGATATGCAAAACTGATGTCTTAATGCATTTTAAAAACTTTTTCTTAAACAGAATTGTTGTCTATTTCTATTCTGATGGTTGATTACCCTTTATTGATCTGAACAATTGCATATATGCATCTATTGATTTATCTGTAACTGCCTTTGCATATAAAATTTGCAAGTGGGAAACTTTTTTCATGTACGAAAAACAAACACCTTGCATTTTTATTTATTTATTTATTCGTTTCTGTTTAACAATTTGTTATAGCAGTACATGGACACAACAGCATTATAAATTGACAGGAGGTGTGGAATATAAATATCAACATCAAACACCATTTTGATTAGCCAGCTCAAAGAGCACAAATAATCTTCCCACCGGTATGAAGTAGACCACCTGTACAGACCAGCAATAGGCCAAACTTCAGCCATCGATAGGAGTAGAACAAACACAAGGACTTAGAAAAAGGGATGAAAGAACAAGAAAGACAGGGAGGGAAAATAATAATAATAAAAAAATGTCAGCAGTGTCAATGGGGATTATTTACTAAAGGCAAATCTACTTTGCACTACAAGTGCAAACTACAAGTGCAAAGTTCACTTGAAATTGCACTGAAAGTGCACTTGGAAGTGCAGTCTCTGTAGATCCGAAGGGGACATGCAAGGAAAATAAAATAACAGCGTTTTAGCTTGCACACAATTGGATGATAAAATCAGCAGAGCTTCCCCTCATTTAAGATCTACCCCTCAGATTTACAGTGACTGCACTTCCAAGTGTACTTTCAGTGCAATTTCAAGTGCACTTTGCACTTGTAGTTTGCACTGTTAGTGCAAAGTGGATTTGCCTTTCGTAAATAACCCCTATAGTCTAGTGCAGTGATGGCGAACCTCGGCACCCCAGATGTTTTGGAACTACATTTCCCATGATGCTCCACTACACTGCAGAGTGCATGAGCATCATGGAAAATGTAGTTCCAAAACATCTGGAGTGCCAAGGTTCACCATCACTGGTCTAGTGGAACCATGTATGTCTAAATTTCTCTTCTCTGCCCTATAGCCCACAGGGGGAACATTTGTAGATCAAAATGTATATTCATGATAAAAAAACTGATGGGATGGGGAGATAAGATTCATGAAGTCTGCTCATTGTTAGTGATAAATTGTACAAAAATACTTTTTTTTAAACCAAAATAACTTATTTGTTAAGCTTCATTATTTTAGTCTAACTACATTATTGTGCAAGTGAAAAAGAAAAGCCTACAAAGTACATTTTGCTGCAACACAATACAGTATCTTGAACTTAATTATTTTAACAAATTAATTTATTTTTAATCCTCATTTCCAGAACAACTGACATATTATGAAATAATAATGAACGTCTATCTCCATCATTTAGATATAATTAACATTCTCCTAATTTAAGAAATGTAAAAAATGATTACTATTTATCTCCTTCCTGTCGAGCGTACGCACACATGTGGCCTCGGATTTCAGGGGTTATACAAATTTTTAGAGCAAGTGGTCGACTCTTTGGGGATAACAGCGGTCTGGTTTCCGATAATGGTGGTCTCTGTGGTGGATTTCCTGCAAGATCATTATTAACAGCAGCGGGAGAGGAGCCCCCCTCCTGCCGCTCTCCCGCGCCCTTCGCCGCTTACTGGAGCCATCAGCATTGGCAGAGGCGATTGGGACCTTGTTGTGGCTGGGTATGGAGACAAGTGAGGGGAAGATGGCCCCTGCTCATCTCCATACCATAGCAGGGCGGAAGCGACGTTAAAACGTCGCTTCTGCCCAAGCTCTTAAAGGGTCTTTTTTTTCAAATGACAATTTTTTTTTTATTGCATTTTAGTGTAAATATGAGATCTGAGGTCTTTTTGACCCCAGATCTCATATTTAAGAGGACCTGACATGCTTTTTTCTATTACAAGGAATGTTTACATTCCTTGTAATAGGAATAAAAGTAACGCCATTTTTTCTTTAAAAAGAACAGTGTAAAATATATATATATATTTTTTTAAACGCACTCCTTCCCGTCGAGCTTGCATGCAGAAGTGAACGCATACGTGAGCAGCGCCTGCATATGAAAACGGTATTAAAACCACACATGTGAGGTATCACCCCGATCAGTAGCGTGAGAGCAACAATTCTAGACCTCCTCTATAACTCAAAAAATGCGACCAGTAGAATCGCCTATAGAGATTTTTAAGGGTAAAAGTTTGTCGCCATTTCACGAGCAGGCACAATTTTGAAACAGAACGGGTTGGGTTTAAATTTACTCAGCACAACATTATCTTTCACAAAATAAAAAGAAATTGGGCTAACTTTACTATTTCCAAAAGTGTATTTTTTCAAAAAAAAAGTGCGCTTGTAAGATCGCTGCGCAAATACGGTGGGTCATAATGTAGTGCAACAACCACCATTTTATTCTCTAGGGTGTTAGAAACAAATGTATAATGTTTGGGGTTCTTAATAATTTTCTAGCAAAATAAATTGTTTTTAACTTGTAAACAACAAATCTCAGAAAGAGGCTCGGTCCTTAAGTAGTTAAATAAAACTAATTTGTAATTTTAAAGTAAAGTCCTTCAGAAGATAATCAAATGGTTATTAAATATACATTTATGGAAATGTACATCATAGACAAGAAAATTATTAGTGACAGTCAAAAAAGATTTATGATTGGCAGGTCATGTCAAATTGATGTTCATGCTCTCGATGAAATGCAGAAGTATGGAGTATCTTATTAAAATTCCTGTATCCTAGATGCCATATGATAGTACATATATCTAAAGACAAAACTTTTGGATAAAACAGTCGGAATGTCAGATTTTTCCCTCTCACCATGTGTTTCCACTGGGGTGATGCACCCTTTAAATTCTAAAGTTGTCATAAAGACAGAAAGTGTTACAGTTGTTACCAAAAAAGTTGGTGAGCAGGACACCTGTTCCGGAGATAACTTTAATAGGAAATTTCAAACATTCTAGAGAATCTTCAAGACAGGAAAGTCAAGGAAAATCTTCACAATACAAAATGGAAAATAGATAGGAAAAAAAACTTGCAGGGGGCCTTCTTTCTCCTAGTCAAAACAAAACAAAATGTCTTGACTTTAAAGTTTCCATTGTGCGGAGGGAGATACGGGGGGGAGTAAACCAAAAAAAAAGTTTTCCCGACGTACGTTTCATTTTACAACGTTATCAGCGGGGGCCCTGATAACGTTGTAACGCAAAACATACGTCAAGGCGCTTTCCGGTCACGTCACTTCCGGGTCCTGGCTTCTGATTTGTCTCCAAACGGCAGTGGAATACATTTCTGAGCGTGAGACGCAGCGTGTGGCTCCTTTCAGTGCTACATGCGGGCAATCCTTACATGTAAGCAGGCAATTTGCTTCTGTTTTAATATTTTTAAACAAAGCAGTATTACGCTATCGATTCCCTTCCATTCTTTATTTTCAATGGGAAACCGTGGTGGAGAGGAGGATGCAAAAATACAAGTCTCCTTAATTTATCCCTAAGAATATCCAAGCAAGCACCAGGATTTTTCAATTAAGCACCATTTGACCTTCTTGTTAAGTAAGGAGGTCATGTCTGTCTGGGAGTAAGACATCCTATTTGAGCCCATTGGGTGAGTGGTTTGGATACGTTGCCAAGTGGTGGAGGAAAATTTTCATGATATGGGTTTACTTTACTGACGATTATATGGACTTTCCAAAGGACATTTGAATTATTAATATTTTGTATATGTTTTCAGCACTTGCACTTGTCATATGTGGTCTTATTTGGTTTATCCTTCTCTATGTTATCACTGGCATTTTAACACAGTTGGTCATATATCTAACATCTAGCGCCCCCTATCACTATTTCTTCTCAATTCAGTAGATTATCTACACTTTTTAGGGAGCAGCTATTTCGTTTTATTTTAAAATTATTTTTTGGCGCAGGGTTTTCTGTTTACAAGTAGTGAGTTTGTACCTCTTCCTGATGTCAAAGAAGAGCAGCATAGTTGTATTACAGTAATGAACCAGTGGTTCAAATCTCAATAAAGTTTGCGGTTTCCAGGGATGTATCATCTGGGGATGTAAACTGTCAGGAAAATTTGGTATGCATGAGTAGATATCAAAAGCAATTTAGAGGATGTAAGGCCATATTTTTCTTTATCTTACCTCCAAATGTGTTTAGTGAATTGCATAGGAGCTTGAATACATCCAATTTAAAGTGGATCTGCCACACATACTTTATAGCCAGACTCGAGTGATGTAGACAGACCGAGACACAGAAATTACTTCTAATTGTGAAAATGAATGCTACCATTGCAAAGTGATCAGCAATTTGGCAATCCTTACTTAAAACTCTGGAAGTTAAATAGAGTCAGAGCTTCCAACACTGCTCTGTGCCTGGGCACTGCAGATGATCATTTAATAAGGATGCATGCCATGTAAATTTTGTATTACATCAATTCAGACAGAAAAATTATGCTTTGTTTAATTGTTCAACCACCTCATGTCCAATTACAGGAGTTTTTGGTAATTTTACAAATACAAGCTCAAGCTGCATTTTCACATGAAACTAAATGAGCCACAGGCATGACTTGCTTTTACAGGAGGCCTGCATGCAATGTCTCATTCAGACAGAGTGATCCTGCAGGCTGGTAGCTACTACCGTGCTGTCTCTTTAGTTATCATATAGTGTTCTGGCATAGCTCCCAACTGTCCCTGATTTTGAGGGACTGTCCCTGATTTGGAGCAATGTCCCTCTGTCCCTCATTCCTCCTCATTTGTCCCTCATTTTGGTCTGATCTATATAGTTGTATTTAAAATGCACTTTTTATCTATCAACAAGTGTTTAACAGCCCTGAATATTTCATCTGATTTCTAAATTGCTGCATTTGTAAATTCCAAAGGCCAATATAAAGTAATAGTAGGGATAAAACAAGCACTTGTTTTGTAAATTCTCCTTTAACCACTTTAGCCCCGGACCATATTGCTGTCCAAAGACCAGAGCACTTTTTGTGATTCGGCACTGCGTCGCTTTAACTGACAATTGCGCGGTCGTGCGACGTGGCTCCCAAACAAAATTGGCGTCCTTTTTTTCCCACAAATAGAGCTTTCTTTTGGTGGTATTTGATCATCTCTGCGGTTTTAATTTTTTGCGCTATAAACAAAAATAGAGCGACTATTTTGAAAAAAATGCAATATTTTTTATATTTTGCTATAATAAATATCCCCAAAAAAGAAATAAAAAAACATTTTTTTCCTCAGCTTAGGCCGATACGTATTCTTCTACATTTTTTTTTCGTAAAAAAAAATCGCAATTAGCGTTTATTGATTGGTTAGCGCAAAATTTATAGCGTTTACAAAAAAGGGGGTAGTTTTATGGCATTTTTATTAATATTTTTTTTTTACTAGTAATGGCGGCGATCAGCGTTTTTTTTCGGTACTGCGATATTATGGCGGACACATCGGACACTTTTGACACATTTTTGGGACCATTGGCATTTTTATAGCGATCAATGCTATAAAAATGCATTGGATTACTATAAAAATGCCATTGGCAGTGAAGGGGCTAACACTAGGGGGCGGGGAAGGGGTTAAGTATGTTCCTGGTGTGTTCTAACTGTGTTCTAACTGTATGGGGGGGGGTTGACCGAAAAAGATAGGACGTAGAGCTACGTGCTCTCGCCCAGCAGTGCCACCGTCCCGCAGTAATATGACAGCGGGCGGTCGGCAACCAGTTAAGGAGGCGTGGCAAGAGGTGTGTCCTATGCCTGCATACTTTTGCTGATAGGTGTCTTTCATTCCCATCTCAAAAAGTTGGGAGGTATGTTCTTTTGACAAATATTAAATATTATCTCAGCTGCCCCCCACTGAAATTTGTTTCATTATCTCATGACATTCTGCAACTTATTTTTGTTTCAGGATTTGCCTTGTTGACCTTTTTAGTAGAATTGTAGCAGCAAGTTTCCAAGCCAGCATACAGATTAGATGGGTTTAGGGCTTTCATATGGTATTTGAAAGCATGGTCTCCAGTCAGGGATACCAATTGCTCATCTGGTTGTAGCAACAAACAGACATTACTGAAGTTGGCCATGGTGACTAGTGTCAGGGACTGACTTTTATGCAACTACTGCTGGTCCTGGATGCAGTGCCGGATTACCAAATAGGAGGAGTAGGCACAGGTCTATGGGCCTTATGCCATTTAAAGGCCCCTCAAAAATGGATAAATATAACATTTATTTGATCAGGAATGAAAAATTACAATGAAGCTTTCCTAAATTGTTTACAAAAGATAGAAAAAATTTATCAACTCAGAAAATAAAACTTTAAATTAAAACAATGTAGAGAAAATACTGTATTGATGTAATGTACCTAATAACAACTTCAAGTATATAAACCATTGACACCAGGTACACATTACAGTTTGTCTCTTAAAAGCTCATCTTTTTTCAACTGTAATTTGTAAAAAAAAATTGTGCAACCTACATATGTGTCACATACAGTAGTAATGGTCATTTCCATCTAGTGGTCAACATGCACACTACTTAGTTCAATGTTTTGCCACTAGAGCGCGCACACATGAAACCTCCAGAACCCTGTGGGGGGGGGGCAAGGTTTTGACTGTCTGGGGGTCTCCTCAGAGTTTTATCTGGCACTGTTTGGGTGCCCTTTACAAATCTTAGGGCTTGTTTACAAAAATATGATTTATATTCCCATTTTTCATGGATGAAAAGTACATTTCAGAACCAACATAAGTCAATGAAAACCAAGTATAAAATTGAGGAAATGTGCAATGAACACACACTTAAAGGGCTGTTACATTTGAGACTTACTGCTTGCATTTTATTTATAAATAAATGTCATTCTGTGAAATGCTGGTCCTTCTAATGGAAATGTGCCTGCACCCAAAATCAAATCTCTCATGGCATGTTTTATGCATTCTTTTCACATTGTCTCTTTATGTACAGTACATGGCCGGTAGCACACATGTATTTCAACATTGAACTGTAACAAACATGACATTTTTAATAGGGTGCTACTACACAGCCGCTAAAAGTCAACCATATGGTTTTCTTCAGGACAATACAAAAAACATCCAATACAATTCCCAGCTTGTCACCATACAAAACCTGTTGAAAATGTTTCAAAAACAGGATAAAGTTAAAGTTCAGTTAAAAACAGAGGGTCTTTAAACAGGCAAATATTAGATCTTGATTTAAATAGTGCCCGCAGATAAAGATGGTATACTTGAACAAATGACACATAAAATTTCCATGGTGTAATCATTTTTATGATTTAAATTTACAAAAATGCATATTTGTCGTATGAAGAAGTAAGAACGCTCCTACATTTACCACAACCATAAAATTTGAATCTGATGTCCCAAGTTAGATGCCAACAGGGCTGGACTGGGACAAAAATTTGGCCCTGGACTTCATCCAGACTGGCCCACTTTGATAGATCTCTCCTATGATGGCCAGACAACTCCCACCCCCCCCCCCCCCAGCCACCCAAGCCCCCTCTCCCCCTTCAGTAGCCACTACTTTATTAGAGTAAAACGGCTGGTACTGGTACTCTTATAGGCAGTACCAGTGGGGAAGCTAGACATTATTTCACCTGGACAAATAATCAGTTCGGTGCCCCCCCCCCCCCATGGGACAAGATTAGGCAGAAATGAGAAACTCCCAGGCCATAGCTGTTGAGTCAGCTGTCTGTCCCCTCCCCCATGCTCCTTCTGGTCCCCCCCCATGCTCCTCTGGGTCCTCCCCCTGCTTCTGTTCCGCCCAGGTCAGCACTGTGGGGAGGGAGAGAAGGTGAGCGCTGCGGGGAGGGAGAGACAGAGGAGCGGAGGGGGGTGACGGTCCGCTGTCACTGAAGCCGGCCCACTGAGCCATCGGCCCACCGGGAAACTCCCTGTAGTCCCAATTGGCCAGTCCATCCCTGGATGCCAATGTATAGAAACTTCTTTGAAAGAATTTAGATGGAAGCCTCAAACATCTAGGGTCTGGTGTTCTCTTTGCTAATGATGTGTGGCGTCATTGTGCCAAAGTTGTGGATGCATGTGAGTCTGGCAATTTATTTAAAAAGATTAGCAAGTGATTTGAAACCAATCATCCCACTGTAAGGAAAAAAATCTACAAGCTATGTAAATGTCAAACAACTCCAAGCTTGTACACGACTGACTGATGCAGAAAATTCAACCCAAGATTCTAAAAAATCTCTTTAAGATGCCCAGAATTCAATTGCAGGGTGTTTAGGCATTCAGAGGTTGCACCAATTCAATCTGCATGAGAGGTGTTTTAAGAAAAAGCATTTCTTTCCAAAAAGAAACTCCTTTCTCTCCAATTGGGTCTCAAATTACACCCAGCTCATTGGAAAGCTGTGGAGCAGAGAATAATGCAGAAAAATAGGTAGTGGTACAGCCTATGTTAATTCATCACTGAGGCTAGTTAGTTCCGTAGGCTTTGGTAAGGCTGGGCTCACATATGTGTGGCTGCAGTTTGCAGCCCGGGGTCTGGTGTGTTTCTGTTCACCAGTTCAGGTGCGATTCAGGTGCAAAATGTTGCCTGAATTCACACCTGATCCGGACCTAAAAATGCACAGGACCCTTTTGAAAACCACATCGTGGCTGCCCTGAGAGGTGTGAACCGTCTCCATTGACATGTCCTGCCAATTGGATCCGGTTAAAACCACATCCAATTTGCACATTTGTGAAACCGGCCTTAGTGTTTATTATCACTTACATTTTTCACATTACTGTAAATGTAGTTGCACACTTCTGCACCAAGGCACCTCTGAAAAATGAGGTCCCTAAGAGCCACCTTTGTGCTGTTGCATTGTCACAGATTGACACTCATTTATTGCAGTGAGTTAACCAGCCCATTTAAAATAAATGGGCTGATTTGCACAACAACATATGCGAGAACAGGCTGCATTTTATCACAGAGCAATGCATGGGACACTATGGGGTTGATTGATTTACTAAAGGAAAATCCACTTTGCACTATAAGTGCACTGCAACTGCACTTGAAAGTGCAATCGCTGTAGATCGCTGTAGATCTGAGGGGAAGCTCTAAAATGAGGGGAAGCTCTGCTGATTTTATCATTCAATCATGTGCAAGCTAAAATGCTGTTTTTTATTTTCCTTGCATGTCCCCCTCAGATCTACAGTGACTGGTGCAATTTCAAGTGCACATGTAGGGCAAAGTGGATTTGAGTTTTGTAAATAACCCCCAATGTGTTGTCTTTGATGTGCTACATTGCAGCCCACATGTTTTTGGAGCTGTGTTGCAGTGCCATTCATTGTAGATGCATGTAAAATAGAAACAAGTATGGCTTGAAAGGTATTCCAGATGGAAAAAGTCAGATGGAATTTTTTCATCAGATATTCCCACCGTGTGTAAGCCCATCTGACTTTTTCAGTCGGAAATTGCGACGGAGTTAGAAGGAGAACATGTTCTCTTTTTTTTCCCAACGGAAATTCCATTGGTCTCTATGGAACTCCGATGGAGAAAAAAACATGCATGCTCGGAAACAATTGAACTTCATTTTTCTAGGCTCGTCGTAGTGTTGTACGTCACCGCGTTTTGACAGTTAGAATTTGGTGTGTCCGTGTGTATGCAAGAGAGCTTGAACGGAATTCCATCAGAAAAACCTGTCAGAGGTTATTCCAATGGAAACTCAGATCGTGTGTACAGGACATTACTTTTTTCAAGGTATGGCTTTACCAAATTCAGCAAAGGTTTTCTTTCTTTGAAGTAAAACTATCTCATAAATTTGGCCAATTCAAACTAAGCACATGCAAGACTGTTATAAATCATTTCTATGATTATAAAGGATGCCCATGGGACTTTTTAGAGTTGCGCCACAAAATGATTACCACAAAGTTATATATCTTTCATTACATATTAACCACTTAAGGACTGAGTTCCGCACTTTAACATCGGCAGGATGTCATGGACAGGCAAATCGACGTAAATGCACTTTAAATTTGCAGCCGTGTGGGAGCGAACGCCCCTGCTGCAAGCTCCTTGATCTTGCCTGTGGGACCCGCGGACTCGATGTCCGTGGGTGTCCCGCAATCGTGTGTCACGGAGCTGCAGAACGGTCTTATTTGTCTTGACATGTTACGTGAAGCAATTTTTTAAGTAGCACCCTCCTAGTTATGCTGCTAGGATGTTAGGAAAATGTTGTTATTTTTGGCTCCCATGTAATCAGTGGTGCAGTTTTTGATTGCTTTGGGCTTTTCTGTGTATCACATGATGCAGGTTTAATTGTTTCCCCCTGTATGCTAGAGAATTCTAGAACCATAGTGGACTGGAAAGTCATAAAAGCAGTATGAATATTTATGGGCCTTTAGCCAATCCCTGGGGAGGTGTGCCCAGTATGTAGCTGAAGAGCACATAAATAGTCTGAGGCCTGGAGCAGCCTGCAGGAAGAGTCCCCAGCCTGACTGGCTCGGCCCCTTTGGGTAGACTGCTGGAGTTTGCAGCAAGTTCATTGAGGTCCTGTCATGGAGAAGAGGTCCGGGTCGCGGCTGGGATCTTAAAGGGGACGTACATGTACGCCCTTGTGCCCAGCCGTGCCATTTTGTCGACGTATATCGTCGTGCGTTGGTCCTCAAGCGGTTAAATAGCAGAAATATAATAAGATACAGCTTAAATCACCATAGTATAGATGACAATGGGAACGAAACCACCACGCTATTCTTGCAATAGCTGCATGTTGTGGACAATAGGGAAATTGTGAAAAATACTGTAATGTTGCCTCATTGTCCATAGTATAAAGAAAATACATGTTGTATAAAAGAGGTCTTAGCACAGGGGGTGGAGTAGATATGTAATTACTCATATGAAGGTACAATGGAGATACATTTTCCTGCCAGAAATGGTGAATGAGATTATTCCTTGATGACTTTCCCAATACAGTAAACAGAACAAAAACGTATTGACAAAACAGAGAAGAAAGGGTAAAGGAGGGGGATAAAAAGTATTCCTGCTGTTTTCAAAATCCAATTTTAATTTTGTCTTCTTTTTCTAGAGCTACTTGTATCAAGCAAATAGCTGACAGATTGTAAAATATATATCTGATGTGGTAGAGACATGGATTTCCACTTCCAGAATTTTAATAAGTAAACAGAAGATAATGTGAATATGGTACTTATTCATATTGCTGTAGAAGGGGTTGGATAACATTATAAGCTGGTGTTTTTAATCCACTAGAAATATTTACGGTACTTCTCAGCTTTGCTCTGATACGTAGGCTAAATATTCTTCTTCCCCTTCTTAGAGCCGTTAAGATTTATGTAAGGTCTTTTCTGGCAGAAAATCATCTTGTCTGCCGTACAAATGTGATTTGTACTCATTTCAGCGTGTAATGCATATATCTGTAACATCAAATGAAGCCTTTGTGCTGGTGAAGCATTCTTTGATGGGAAGTGTCAGGGAATAAATAGAGTTTATTTTATTGGGTGTGTTTAATAATGCAGTGCAATGTACAAAGTGTAAAAACCCAAAGCAACCAATTACCTTTCGATTTGCTTTAATCATATATATCAAGGGATCATTTATGTATAGTTACTATAGAAAACTACACCTCCTATATCAGTAATACTGTTTGTAATTTTTATTTAGTGAAATATATGTGTAGTCCAGAGGAGAGTGACCCTACTGTAATCAAGGGCATTTGAAGTGCATTTTCTAGAGCGAAATTGCCAGGAAGAATGGAAAGAGCTACACTTTCTCAGGATACAGCTTCTGCATCACTGCTGCATATTGGCAACCTGATCGGGATCCAGATCACTGAGTTTGGGGGTTCTGACTAGGGATGAGCTGAACACCCCCCCTATGAGACTCAAACGTTTGAAATCTAAAGAGCTAATTTTAAAGGCTAATATGCAAGTTATTGTCCTATAAAGTGGTCCTGCCCCATGGGACATGTATCAATGCAAAAAAAAGTTTTAAAAACAGAAGTTTTTTTGGGAGCAGTGATTTTAATAATGCTTAAAGTGAAACAATAAAAGTGAAATATTCCTTTAAATTTTGTACCTAGGGGTGTGTATAGTATGCCTGTGAAGTAGCGCTTGTTTCCCGTGCTTAGAATTGTCCCTGCTTAAGGAAAAAAAGTCATTTAAAATCACTTGCAGCTATAATGAATTGTCAGCTCCCGGCAATACAGAGAAAAGTCATTCATAAAAAATAAAAAAATGCATGGGGGTCCCCCCAAATGAATTTTAAGGGGAGCTTCACTACAGATTTAAAAAAATGGTGTGGAGTTCCCCTCAAAAATCCACACCAAACCCTTTATCCAAGCACACAAACTGGCAACCTGGTTTTATGCTGCCCTAGGTAAAATAAAATCGGTCTTTCCCCATATAAAGTTGTCCCACCCCAGCTTCGGAATACCGTTCTTGTCTCAGGGTCTGATGAGGAAACTGCACCCGTTCACAGTGAACAGCTTTGGCTTAATCATCAGACCCTGAGACATGATTCATCCATGTGCTACATATGTGGTCAATGGGGCAGAGGATGGGGTCAGCAGAACAGAGGATGAGGCAGCACCGGTGGGCACTGATGAGGAGGCATGGATGAAGCTGCACTGATATGCCGCATTGATAGTTGGCACTGATACGTGGCACTGATGGGCACTAATGGGTAGCACTGATAGGTGGCACTGATGGGCACTGATAGACGTTTCTGATGAGCAGTCACTGATTGGCAGCACTGATGAATGAATGACTTGTATAGCGCAACACATGCGAACTGAATCGCCTCTGGGCGCTTTTTCCAGCTAGTGTCTGCTTGTCTGGTGCGGTCATTTTTACCCCGTAGGATCTTGACACACTAAGGACACACAGTCATACACACATATATACTGGGCCAATTTGGACGAGATCCAATTTACCTACCCGCATGTCTTTGGAGTGTAGGAGGAAACCAGAGTACCCGGAGGAAACCCACGCAGACACAGGGAGAACATACAAACTCCAGGCAGATGGTGTCGTGGTCGGGATTCGAACCAGGGAACCTTTTGCTGCTAGGCGAAAGTGCTACTCACTGCACCACTGTGGGCACTGATTGATGAAGCTGCACTGATATGGGGCACTGATTAGCACTGATATGTGGTAATTATGGGCACTGATAGGCAGCACTAATAGACGGCACTGATGGGCACTGATAGGTGGTTCTGATAAGTGGCACTGATGAGTACTGAAAGATGGTACTGATGAGGAGGCACTGAATGGTAGCACTGATGGGCACTGATTGGCAGCACTGTTTGGCACTGATTGGTAGCACAGATGGGCACTGTTAGGTACTGATAGGCAGCAATGAAGGGCACTGTTGGGACAGCTATGGTTATCAGTGTAGATGTTTGCTTTCACACTGGCTGCTCTTTCCTCTCCTCACACTTTAAAAGCATGAGGAAATGAATGCTGATAGTGGATTTACATCATGATCAGCTGTTATTGCACACAGCTAATCACATGGTAAAGAACTGATGTGATTGCCTCTTTACCCCAATCTGTGATCAGCTGTGTCCGAAGGACACAGCAATAACAGAGCACGCCAGGTGTGTGCCACAGCAGAAGTGCAGGGAGCACAATTCTGGTAGGAAGTCAATATAAACCCTCCCAGAACTGAATGGACACGCTGTAGCCATCATTCGGCTATAGCGAGATCGCCTAGGGAAGCCGCCCCCTGAAAAAATTCCGGCCAAAGCAAATGCCTTGTTACGTTACTTTACTTTACTTTACGTTACGTTACTTCCCTACAAACACCTACTAGGGCTAATTTAGACAGGAGACAATTAATAAACCAGCATGTCTTTGAAATGTGGGAGGAAACTCAAGCAGGCACAGGAAGAAAACAAAAGCTCCATGCAGGTAACACCATGGTTGGGATTTAAACCAATGATCCCAGTGCTGCTAAGCTCTAACCCATGAGCCACTGTGCTGCCCATAAGGATTGCATTAACACATTACTGGTTAATAAAAACAATGAAAAATCAAAATTTCTTAAAGTGTGGGAGCTATGCCTACCTACCCTGAATTCTTCAAGGCTAATTTATTTTTAATATCCGTAATGCTGTGGGGTCTATACCTCTCACCCCTTTGGGTACCTCCCCATTTAAATCTTTCTTGTCCCCCCTTCTCTTTTCCCTACTCTTCCCTAATCAGTTTCTATGTCAATTTTCTCACTTTTATGCTATGCTTTGTTCTGAGGCACTTATCAAGAGATCTCCCCTGAGATCTGGCTTCCTTTAATATTTTGGTTATTTCTTGATCATACCTTAATTTGAAGCCAATTTTCTCTGACTTTATAGTCCATGCATGGGCATGCTGTCTTCTGTTAACTTTTTTTTATTTCAAAATCCAATAAAAGACTTGAAGAATAAGTAAATTCCAGCACCAGACAAAAAATATTTTTGCTGGATTAGAATTGTTTGGTTTTCCTTTCTCCATTACATATGATGGAAGCCTTACGCAACACTTTGCAGCCAACACTATATGACAACGTGATATGCTGTATATAGAAAGAAACAATAACGAATTGTGTAATATTTAGCATACAATAATAGTATAAAGAAACTATAACATTATTCCTGCATTATTCGTTCACTTAAATGAGACACATTTCAGGGCTGGCTACCTAAATGACGTGTATAGCCAGATTTTTTGACACACAAGTTAGGCCCATGCCAATAGGTGGCACTAGTGGATGGGTGGGCAGCCAGCATCTTGTATGGGATTTGCAACCACCATTAAAATACTTCTTTCCATTTAGGAGTAAATTGGCCCCACACACCCTGATGCCCTGAACACTGATCTTGCTGTGGCCGGGTGAGGCACACTTCATAACTGCTAATGCAAAGCTGTTAAGGCTGCAAGGAGGAAAATATATTGTTAAAGGGGCATGGGTTAGGATATGACATATGTTAATTGGTGGGGCTTCAATGCTTTCCATGCCTATAAAGTAATAGGATGCAAGCCGACTCTGTGAAACGGCGACCTCCTGCACAGTAAGGTTTTATCATATGCAATTTACTGTGAGACATTTCAACATAAATATAAAACAGTAACAATCATAATAAAAAAAAAGCTAAAAGATAGAAGCAAAGGGTGTCTTCAAAATGTAAAATGTATGTGATAAAAAGATACAAAATTGAAGACAGCAAGAGTAAAATATTCTATCAGTTGTCTTTGCGGCTGTCATTAGTCTAATATAATCTAATACCAACTTTAGGAAATAATTGTACACTGTATATTAACCTGCTGTGCATACACTCAGCAGTAGGCAGAATTGTCCATGGTAACGCACCTCAGGTAGCTATGAAAAACCTTTAATTATTAAAATGAAATATCCTAATTGTAGAATATTCTATATAAAACAGAACAAAAGGGATATCATCCTGAATTCAGTCATAGAAGGCAGGAAATTATACTCATGCCAGCAAATGTTATTAATCATTAGTCCCTTACATCACGTCTTTTTTTTTTTCTGTCAGATATGATTAGAAATTATCTTGAATTTATACAGTCATACAGAATACCTTTCGCAGGCTTTTAATACTTTTAAAGCTCCAAATTACTGCAACACTCATAAGAACGATATGTCTAATAAATTTGTGCTGAATTTCAACTTACACTTGTCTTGACCCCACTAATGTACATTGATCATGGGAATAGATTAGTCTTGTTCCCATAAAAGGCCACTTTGAGTATCTGACACCTACTTGCACTTATAATTAAAAATGAACTGTTTTCTACCTGTATGAAACCTGTATCAAAATGTGGAACAACATTGTTAAAGCTGATATAAAAAGCGCAATGAAATGTAGCTCTCTATTTACCAACTGCTTGCCGCTCACCCATGCCCTTGCCGACCCATGCTGTGATTGGACACAGCGCAAGTTTTTTTTTTACGAAAACACTGAACTGTTTTTTTTCCCTGCAAAGATAGTAAAGTAAAAGCAGCACACATTACACACATTACACATTGTTAGGCACAGTTAACCTTGATTGGCTTTAGATGTTAATCTCCTTCCAGCCAAAGAATATATAAAGTATCTCACAAAAGTGAGTACACCCCTCACATTTTTGTAAATATCTTATTATACCTTTTTATGTGACAACACTGAAGAAATGACACTTTGCTACAATGTAAAAGTAGTAAGTGTATAGCTTGTATAACAGTGTAAATTTGCTGTCTCCTCAAAATAACTCAACACACAGACATTAATGTCAAAACCACTGGTAAGAAAAGTGAGTACACCCCTAAGTGAAAATGTCCAAACTGGACAAAAGTGTTAATATTTTGTGTGGCCACCATTATTTCCCAACACTGCCTTAACCCTCTTGAGCATGGAGTTCATCAGAGCTTCACAGGTTGCCAATGGAGTCTTCTTCCACTCCTCCATGACAACATCACAGGGCTGGTGGATGATAGAGACCTTGCGCTCCTCCATCTTCCGTTTGAGGATGCCCCACAGATGCTCAATAGGGTTTAGGTCTGGAGACATGCTTGGCCAGTCCATCACCTTTACCCTCAGCTTCTTTAGCAAGGGAGTTGTCGTCTTGGAGATGTGTTTGGGGTCATTATCATGTTGGAATACTGCACTGCGGCCCAGTCTTCATTGCTATTGTTCCAATGAGTTATCACAGGAATCTGATATTTTCCAATAAGAAATGGGTGGATTTCACATCCCTGGCCAATGGATCAGAATACAAAATAAAGTAGGGCTGTGCAAGTTAACTTTTAATTAATCGATTAATCTTTAATTTTTTTGATCAATCAAAATCTTTTTGATCGATTAAAATTATTTTGATTGGTACTCTCCACTCTCCATTTTTTTGATCGATCAAAATCTTTTTAATCGATTAAAATGATTTTGATTGGTACTCTCCTCTCCGCCCGCTTCTGGGCCTTTTGGAAGTTCCGTCGGAGATCCGGTGACGTCACGGACACCGGTGGGCTTGCCGTGTCCATCTGAAGGGCTCCTTTGCTGTGCCTTCATATCTGCATGCTGGCGGGACCTTACTATCTGCCACACGCAAGGGCTGTTACACTTCCCTCTACCACCCTGGGATTCTACAGCCATCCACTGGGAGTTGTGATGGTTCCCTTCATGGGACATCTACATGCTGACAGACTGATGTTAACCTCTCCTCATCTGGATTCAGCAGTGGTATCGTTGTACACATTTTTATACCGGTATCATACTTAGCAACATGTTTTTATGACTGCTTTTGTTACCGTTTGGTATTACTTGCACCATTTTTACAGTTTATGTAGCTACATCGATTTTATCTCCAGTGCAATATTTATTTGGTTACCTACTTGAAGACTATAAAAGTTTTAATGCTATTCCCATCGAAGGCTGCCTTTGTGTGTTTTTTGTATCCTGCTATCCATTTTTCCAGTGGTTGGGAGCTGCACTGGGAATCAGCCCGCAAGGAGATCAGCTAAAAGTAGTTGGATCTGTATGTGCATTATAATTAATCGAAATTAGTCGATTAATCGATTAAAAAAAACTGATTAATCAAACACAAAAATGTTGATCAGTAACAGCCCTAAAATAAAGGAAATAATAATGTGTAATAGTAACCATGTCCTCGAATGCCCATGTCATAAACAATACGTAGGAAGAACCACAAGAGAGCTACATGTCAGGATCCGTGAACATATAACAAATATAAAAAATGGGTTTAATAAGCATAGTGTCTCAAGACACTTCAGGGATTACCATAATAGAGACTCCACATGCATGACCTTCTATGGGATTGATAAAATTAAAGGACACTGGAAAGGAGAACATAAAAAAATAAGATATCCCAAAATGAGACACGATGGATTTTCCAGTTGGATACTCTCCAGCCCTCAGGCATGAACATAGACCTAGATTTGAAATGTTTCCTGACCAATTTTTTATTCTAATAATTTCCATCATTTATATGATTTCCTCGGCCTCGGACGGGAGGACATCCGTGATAGGCGGAACACTAAACAGAGGCCCTGCTGGGAAAATTTGTGTTCCGCCTATCACAGAACAGTCTGAAGAAAAGGCGCGGCTTTTGAATCATGGATGCCCGCAGCCTGGAAGACGGATCCTGCAAAAACATAAGGTAGGGAGATCGTCTTGGCCGGCACAGTGGGGGCAAGTGATTACAAGGGATGGCACAGTGGGGGCAAGTGATGGCACAGTGGGGGCAAGTGATGGCACAGTGGGGGCAAGTGATGGCACAGTGGAGGCAAGTGATGGCACAGTGGGGGCAAGTGATGGCACAGTGGAGGCAAGTGATGGCACAGTGGAGGCATGTCATGTAATGTAATGGCACAGTGAGGCATGTAATGGCACAGTGAGATTTGAAAAAAGGCTGTTTCTGTCAGCAGTTTTTCCTGTCAGTGGTTGTTCCGGCTACCCCTCAGCTTCCAGAAAGACTAGTAGGAAGGGGATATTCTTATACGGCGAGTATATCCCAAAACCAACATTTTCCCTGGAAAATTAGGGGGTCGTCTTATACGCCCAGTCGTCTCATATGCCGGCAAATACGGTAGGTTTGAGCTCATATTATTTGGTTTTGGTAAATCTAAAGGAAAGTTGTACAAGATTTTTTTTAATGGATGGCCAGCCCTAGTCTGTCCCTATTTGCACCTTAAAGCGGAGGTTCACCCAAAAAACAAGTATGTAACATTACATTCAGTATACCTCAAACATGTACATTATGTTGGTTTTTTTTTGGGGGGGGGTGTACATATGGTATTATCGGTATTTTCCTCCCGGCTTCCGTCCCAGCTGGGAGAAGATAGTAATTATTATTAGCGGCTATAGCAGTCACTAGCGATAATCGCAAGTATATCTGGCAGGCTTGTTCTACCCAAGTTGATTGATTGATCAATTTGGTACATTCAGCCTGTCTATACTCGGTTCAAATCTTGGCAAGTTCAGCAAGAATTAAACCATCTATGACTAAGACTTTTCCATTGTTACAGTAAATCAGTGGCGGTGCGTCCATAAAAGGCACAGGAGCGCCGCCCCCTCTCTCCTGCACCAGTCTATCACCATAGATAGATTCATGCATTGCATAAATCTATCTGATTAGATCTGTGGGCTCTAATAGGCGTCCTGATTAGAGCCATAGGCTCTAATAGGTTTCCAAATTGGTAAAAAGTGGGCGCAATGCTGTGCATTCGCTGTGTACACAGTGTTGTGTTAGGGAAGAGAAAAAATCTGGTTACCTGTCACCTGATTGGCTGAAGCGACAGGCGCTGTGATTGGACACCTATCAGGCATCCAATCATAGCAGAAGATGAGAAGAAGATGGGAGAAGACATCGAGGACTCAGAGGGAGCATAGAGGACATTGCCGTGACCCGAGACAGGTAACTTGCCGGGCGGGGGGGCAAACTGGCAGCATTTGATAGGGCACACTGGCGGCAATTAATGGGGCAAACTGGCGGCAATTGATGGGGTACACTGGCGGCAATTGATGGGGCAAACTGGCGGCAATTGACGGGGCACACTGGCGGCAATTGATGGGGCACACTGGCAGCAATTGATGGGGCACACTGGCGGCAATTGATGAGAGCAATAGATGGGACACGCTGGCAGCAATTGATGGACACACTGGCAGCAATTGATGGGCAAACACTGGTAGCAATTGATGGGGCACACACTGGCAACAATTGATGAGGCACACTGGCAGTAATTGATGGGGCACAGTGGCAGCAAACAATGGGGCACACTGGCAGTAATTGATGGGGCACACTGGCAGCAAACAATGGGGCACACTGGCAGTAATTGATAGGGCACACTGGCGGCAATTGATAGGACACACTGGCAGTAATTAATGGACACACTGACAGCAATTGATGGGCACACTGGCAGCAACTGATAGGGCACTCTGGCAGAAA
The DNA here is from genome assembly GCA_029574335.1 of Rana kukunoris. Lineage (NCBI taxonomy): Eukaryota > Metazoa > Chordata > Amphibia > Anura > Ranidae > Rana > Rana kukunoris. The sequence continues at coordinate 307,234,179 of CM056049.1, read as the reverse complement.
TTGATAGGCACATTGGCAACAATCAGGGCAGGACTTAGGGTGGTGGGGGCCCCTGGGCTTGAGTCACTTTCGGGCCCTACCTTCTATACATTAAGAAAAATGGCATGGTCCACGCAAAATAGTGGATGTGGCTCAAATGGGCGTTGCTCAGAAAGGGGTGTGGTTAGAGTTTGAAAAGAATGAGGGATGGAGGGAGAAAGACAGAAAGAAAGAAAGTCAGAAAGAAAGAAAGAAAGAAAGAAAGAAAGAAAGAAAGAAAGAAAGAAAGAAAGAAAGAAAGAAAGGAGGGTGAGAGAGAGAAAGAGCGAAAAAGAGAGATGGAGGGACAGCGGGTTGGAATTTCAGAACCAAAAGCGGTAACCCAGAGCCAAACTCGGGATCGCCTCACAGCATCCACAGGCAGGGAATTACTTACCTTGTCCCTGGATCCTGTGATGCCTCTCCGCTGTGTGAGCGAGCGGGTCCTCGCTCGATTCACACAGTGTCCCTGTGTTCCCCCGATCTCCGTTCCCTGCGACGTTAATAAACACATTACATACAGTATACTGTAATCTTATAGATTACAGTACTGTATGTAAAAAAATACACCCCCCCTCGTCCCTAGTGGTCTGCCCAGTGCCCTGCATGTATTTTTATATAATAAAAACTGTTCTTTCTGCCTGCAAACTGTAGATTGCCCATAGCAACCAAAAAGTGTCCCTTTACGTCAAAAGTGGTTTTAGAGCAGCTAGAAAACAACGATAATAAATTATAATCACTTGCAGAATTGAGCGATAGTGATTAGTGGGGAAATTCGTCATCAAAAAATAAAAAGTAATGACAGCGACAATTCTGCAACTGAGCAAATGTCAGTGTTTTTGATTTGATTACATTATTGAATAATTTTTATTATTAAGGAGACTTTAACAGACAGGGGCCCCTATTGGCCCATGGGCTTGAGCCCAGGTAAGTCTGGCCCTGGCAACAATTGATGGTTACAGTAGCTGCGTTTTATGGCTCAGTGGCGGCAATTTATGGGTACAGTGGCTGCGTTTGATGGGCACAGTGGCTGAATTGATGTTTTTTTTTTAGTTTGTTTGCACCCCCCCAAAAAAATTTGAGCACCAGCTGCCACTGCAATAAATTGATGTATTTTCCTGTTTGTTTTGGGTGAAGGTAAAGAGAGCATGAAAATGCCATTATTCTCTGTCTAGAATCCTGAGATTATTCCTAGGGCCCATTCACACTGCCCGCATACTAAATCGGAGTGGTTTAGTAGCAGGCAGCTGTCTGTTTAGTCTGCAGTGAGCGGGGGTGTTGCACCTTTTACTGCCTTTTTACTTTCCCTTTTTATTTTGGTCAACTTTTTTTTTAAATGCAGACACGCTACTCTGCAGGCTGCATTGTAGTGAGAATGGGACACATAGAAAACACGTATTCTCTTTGTGCCTTAGCAGTGACTGGTGTTCTTTCAGTGAGCGCCATTCGCAGCACTAGTGTGAATGGGCCTCTACAGTGTGCTCATTCTGCAATGTTTAGAAGACCCATGACACAGCATAGGTGAAACTGGCAAGTTCTGAAATGAAACATCTTCCAGATGACATAAAAAGTTCCACCCTACCTCCATCTAAAACCACTAGGTGGAGACATCTCTTTATATTAAAAGTATAGCAGGCAATTAATTTTTTAACAACTGAAATCAGTGGAGATTACACAAAACATGATAGGTAGTGACAAGTCCATGTGCATAAATGAGTTCAGCTGTGCACTCAAAATATATGTTGGTAACAGACTTTCTTTAACAGTTAAATAATGCATATTCCTTGTTCAGTCTACTAGACCAGGCAAACATAAACACGTATAATGACAGCATGCAACATGTAATAATATTGCTGCAAAAGTAAAAAAACAAAAACAAAAGGGAAACACTGTGCTTGATAAGAGATAAAGAATTGTGAACTAATACAATTATGAAACATGTAAGAGCTGCCAGTATCAAAAATTTGTGATACAAAAATTAAACAATATGGAAAAGAGAGAGATACGGCGCTGAATGAATATGGAGCTAGATGGATGATACAATCAAGCTCTAACAAATAAGTTTGAATAACATTAATAAATGAATAAATAAATAAATGTGACATCAAGATAAGCAATGTACACGTTCACCCGTGATGAGCGTGGCCACTAAGAAATGTCATATATATATATATAACAACACAAGTGGAATTAGTCCTTAGTAGGAAACAAAAAGTGAATAAAAAGTCCCAGATAGTGATTATGTTAATCTTCCATGGAAAAGGAGAAATAGGGTAAACTTGATCCACCAGAAGAAACACCCAAAAGTGATGATGTAGTCTCCTTACCGAATATACTGACCACTATGCTGGTCACTCTAAGCGTGGGGGTTTAAAGTCTCCCTCCTGACCCTCTGTGATGTCTCAATGATGTTCTGTATTAGGGCTCACCATACAACAAAACATAGAGAAAAAAGACCATGGCATGATACCAGAGATAAAGGGGTTTAATGAATAAAAGCTGAAAAAGAGAAGGGAGTTCCCCGTTGGGGTTTTTAGGCAGCAATCAGGTGGTCATATCATAGGGATGGGAACGGGTAATGAAGTGCTCCAGTGGATGGAGACCAAATTACAGGAATGACTGCGGAACTGGAATATAAATATAGAGCCAATTAGATTAAAATTATATACAAATATGAAGCAGAATATAGTACAGTGTCATAATACAGTACCAAAGTAATAATATAGTCCTAGTATTAGGTGAAGGAAGGAGCTCCTATACATATGTGATATGCTAACAAAATAAAGCAAAAAGCAAAATATAATCTATTTATTTCCAAATGACGGATAAGTATTAATTGTAGTTCTGTCCAAAAAAAAGGCATGATCATGCTAGAGGGATGGGAATCCTGGGGCCTGTGATATATTAGGGCAATTAGTTGGTATATGTGATGGGTAATAATTGAATGTTATATTTTATGCACTACATATCCAGCATTGAACGTCACAGTGTACAGATAGGTACATGAATTATTTTAATTAGTTTATTTGTTTGTTTTGGTGGGCGAGGTGACTGAGAGTGCTGAGAAAGGGAAGTGATGAACTCATTGATTTTTACCTGAAAAAAAGCCCTTGAGAAAAGGCGCAAAGGATATGGAATCATTCAGGCCCGGGGATCTGGTGGCCCCCAGCCTGAAGATCCATCTCTGTTCTTTCTGTAAAAGAATTTTGTTCCAATCTCCTCCCCGATCGGGAATTTATACCCGATCGAGGACGGAGAATGAGACATAGGGAACATGGTAGTTATGGGCCAGGGCAACATGTCTGCCGATGGGCAGGTAGATGTTCCCGATGTCCATACTGTATTTATGTTTGCTGATGCGTTTCCAAAGTTCTTGTTTAGTCTTACCTATGTGGTATGCGCCACATTCACACTCCATATAGTACACCACGCCCAGTGTGCGACAATTGGTAAAATATGTAGGTTTGAATGTCTCCCCATTTGGGAGGTCAAAGATTTTGTCACGTCTAATCAAAGGACACATGGAACAATGTCCACACTAAAAAGTGCCCATCAGCCGGCCTCCAGAGTTGGTGGGAGTGGCTGCTCTATATTCACTTGCCACCAGAAAATCCCTCAGTGACGTTGCTCTTTTGTGAACAACCGAGGGGTGATCTGATATGAAGGGATTGATTCGAGGATCATCTGTAAGGATGGTCCAATGATTTCGTATTATTCTGTTAATGGCCTCGTATTATAGGGAGTAGCGGACAATCAATCTGGTGGGTACAGGTTTTAGGAAATATTTGTACCCGTAACCCAAAGGGATTGATCTTCGCAATGGTATACCTTTCAAACGATTTAATGTACCAAAATAAAGACGATTTCTTTTCAAGAAGTTTGCTCAGTTTGCGGAAATGGGACGAGATCTGGGTGTCGATCTGGTCACCCTTCTCAAATCTGGTTTCATATTGTCTCATCAAATCAATCCATTCAGCACCCTGATATGACGACATATTGCATAAATAATTTTACCGAACAAAATATGTTATGAAAACAGATTAGGTTAGCTTTAGATGCTAGCTACACAGTACCAGAGCTCGTATGATGTACTTTCTAGTGTCTAGTGGGGAAGAGGGAGGTGTTTAACCACCAAAATTAGAAGAAAAAAATTTGATAAGACACAATGGGGGTGGGGAAAGTGCTGCTCACCCCTGGAATGAGAGAAAAAGAGAAGGGAGTTCCCCGTTGGGGTTTTTAGGCAGCAATCAGGTGGTCATATCATAGGGATGGGAACGGGTAATGAAGTGCTAATGAATAAAAGCTGGTGCACTCACATTTAGCGTTAATAACAACAGCAATGTGTATGGTTGGAAAGCCGGTGGCTATGCGTCCCACTCCTGCTCATGTTCGCTCGGGGTTTCCTCGATAGGAACAGCGTGATGACGTCGATACAGCAAGCCACGCCTACGCGTTTTGTCACCACGGACGTTATCTGGGATTGGCTGCGTCTCTTTTCCAATAATATTGCTGCACCCACTGCTTTCCTGGATACATTTTACCTCAACAAAAGACTGGAGCATAATGAGGTAAGTGTGAGAAGAGTTTAATGTAAATATCACCTATCTCTGTGATGCCATCACTTTCATTTAAGCAGTCCATACACAGTTTGAATCTTGGCTGGTTCAGCAGGAACTGGCCGAGATTCAAACCGTGTATGGACAGGCTGAATGTCAACTTGGGTACAACCAGCATGTCAGGTTTTACCTGCATCTTTCGCTAACAGCTGCTTTAGCACTTTCTTCTCCTGGCGGGGGAGGCAAATTATTGCTAATGGCTGTTATAGCACTGAACATCCCGCTGAGCACCAAATTCGGGTGTTCGCCGAAAGGGCAAACAGGAGACCAGGGGCGTTGCTAGGTGCCAAAAAGACAAGGGGCTTTGGCCCGAAGCCGACACCGGGGGGGGGGGGTGCACGGTCGCAGTCAGTGGAGTGGCGTGGCACAGGGTGACCTACCTTCCACACATAACCTGACCTATGTGAGTGTGTGTGTCAGTGCACACACACTGACATAAACTGCTTACACTAACACGACCTGACTATACTGACCAGTGACCTGACTACACTGACCTGACTACACTGACCAGTGACCTGTCTACACTGACTAGTGACCTGTCTACACTGACCTGTCCACACTGACCACACTGACCTGTCCACACTGACCACACTGACCTGACTACACTGACCAGTGACCTGACTACACTGACCAGTAACCTGACTACACTGACCTATCTACATTGACCTGACTGCACTGACTTCAGACACTGACCAGTGACCTGACTACACTGACCTGTGGCCTGACTACACTGACCTGTGACCTGACTACACTGACCAGTGACCTGACTACACTGACCTGTGACCTGAATACACTGACCTGTGACCTGACTACACTGACCAGTGACCTGTCTACACTGACCAGTGACCTGACTACACTGACCTGTGACCTGACTACACTGACCAGTGACCTGTCTACACTGACCAGTGACCTGACTACACTGACCTGTGACCTGACTACACTGACCTGTGACCTGACAACACTGACCAGTGACCTGTCTACACTGACCTGTCCTGACTACACTGACCTGGCTACACTGACTTCAGACACTGACCAGTGACTACACTGACCTGACTACACAATCACTGACCTGACCTACATACACAATTACTGACCTGACCTACATACACAATCACTGACTAACATACACTAACACTGAGTGACCTACCTCAGCCATGGTAGAGATGCAATACAAAAAATTCTCCTGCGCTCTGGTGTTTTTGTTATGGGGTATTGTAGTCCAATCGTGAGATAGAATCGCAGGTCTTGCAGCCCTCCTCTGAACCATGGGTGTTCATAAACTAAGAGAAAAAGACAAACAGAGAGAAAAAAAAAGAGGGAGGGCGCACCAACCTAGTGCATTTATCATAAGAGATTTTTATTTTAATAAAAACAAGTAAATTATACTCACAAACGAGAGTCTAGATACAGCTTAATCAATTGGTCAGACCAGTCATCTTGGTCCCAGCCAGCAAAAAAAGATGATACAGAGGATTCAATGGTACCCTTTTAACAAAAGAATGGCTAACGTTTGTGGGGCACACCCCTTTCCTCAGAGCCTAAGAAGTCTGCTGTGGCTCTCTCCAAAGGGCCCTCCAGTATATATGTGTGTATGTGTGTAAAGACATGCACCTGTGCATGATAAGAAGATCCTGCCCCCAAATCAGTCCCTAAAAGGGAAAACTCAAATCTGCCTCCCTGAAGTGTATTGGCAAATGCTCAGCTGCAAAGGCAACATCCGCCGCACTCACCTCAAAGGGTGTGCAGCTGTACACAGCGTCTCCTCCAGCATCCCCATAGAAATAGAACAAAATAAACCAGGGAAACGACAAATATGAGGAGAAAATTATATACATACATATGCATATGCACACATGCACATACATCTACATACATATATATATATATATATATATATATATATATATATATATATATATATATATATATATATATATATATATATATATATATATATATAAATATAATATATATTAGGGCTGGGGAAATGAAAGATTAATTCCTCGATTAATCTTTAATTTTTTGATCGATCAAAATTCCTGATGTCACCGGACAGCCTGGACAATGGGACTTACCCTGCTGGATGCGAGCAAACGGCACCCATTGGATTGAGGTACCTTTGCATCTGTGGAGCAGGAGGATGCATCAGGCTCCATCAGAGGAAGGGGGCAAAAAGAACCATTGTTTTCCTGTCCTAAGCAGTTTTGTGCAGACAATTCTTTGTGTATCGGCAACATCTGTTCCGTGTAAAAGACTGTTCAGTTCTTCAGGGTATATTGTCAATAAAATGCAATCATGTCTGCTTCCAGAAAATGTAAACACTCTGGTATGTCTGCGTGACTGGCTAAAGTGATGCCTACTTGCCTACTATAAAGTGACTGACAGTCAATATACTAAATATGTTTTATAATTAAAGTTAAACTAACTTTCTAAGTTTTTGTTAAAGTTTAATAAGAAAAAAATACATTTTGAATTTAAAAGGTACTTGTGTAAACTGTGAAGTTAAGTCATGGATTGTGGAAGCTAACTAGTGTCGGGTGATTGTATATAGTGTATACCACATTTACCACTGACTAATGCAGAGTTGCAATGCAAGGAGATCAGCTAAAAGTAGTTGGATCTGTATGTGCATTATAATTAATTGAAATTAGTCGATTAATCGATAAAAAAAAAGAACATGAAAATGTTAATCAGTAACAGCCCTAATATATATATATATATATATATATATATATATATATATATATATATATACATACACACACACACACACACATATATACATATATAGAGGGTGAGCTAGGGCTAAGCAAACCAATCCATTTTGGTGCCATAAAACCAAAGAGGAAGTTTTTTTTTAGGAAAAAGGGGTGGGGGGAAGGGAAAAGCAATCAGGATTAAGTGGAACCCAATTCATAGACCCTCGGTGCATAACTAAACACACACACACAACAGCATAGTGCAATAAAGCTACATATTAGTGTACCATATCACATAGCAAAGCTCCAGCCGTAGCCATACAATATGCACACAGTGCATGGGGCCTGGGGGAGGGACCACCTAGTATTGCCTGATACTCAATAGATATAAATACAAGATAATAAATATGATAAAAAACATTAATAAATTAATGTATTGGATAACCCTTTCTAAAATACATATATATATAGATGGTAGAGATGCAGCCAGAGGACTCGAGGAGGCTCAGGAGCCGAGGAGGAAAGGAGAGCCGATGAAGCGAGCTGGGATGTGGGGTGCAGCGCTGACGCGCCCAATGTGCCTGGGGTGACCATGACTGTGACCCTGTACATATCACCCTCAGGAGTCGAGGAGGAGAGCCGCATCATGGCGCGCCGGGCGGCATTGTAATTTCCACCTTCTGAGCTTGCAGCGCCTATGATGGACGTCACACGTCCCGCGGTCCCGAATTGGACCAGTGGGACGTCCATCATAGGTACTGCAGGCTCCAGAAGGCGGGACCTGCTGTCTCTCTTCGTGCAAACTCGACAAAAGAATGGTCCCTGCTCGACAGCGCTCGGGCGCTCGGGGCTACTAATTAACCACTTGCCTACTGTGCACCTACACCCCCTTCCTGCCCAGACAAAATTTTAGCTTCCGGCACTGTGTCGCTTTAACTGACAATTGCACGGTCGTGCGATGTGGCTCCCAAACAAAATTGACGTATTTTTTTCCCCCACAAAAAGAGCTTTCTTTTGGTGGTATTTGATCGCCCGTGCGGTTTTTATTTTTTGCGCTATAAAAAAAAAAAAGAGCGACAATTTTGAAAAAAGACACAATGGGGCAGATTCACAGAGAATTAGATTCTCGTAGAGTATCAGAAATACACTACGCCGCCGTTTTTTACCTGGCTCTACGTGGAATCCAGGTAGATTTTGTCCAGTAAACGACGGCGGCGTAGTGTATTTCTCCCGTCGCAATCCATCTGCGCGAGTAGGGGGCATGAAGCATTTAAAATAGGCACGTTCCCGCGGCGATCGAACTGCGCATGCTCCGTTCCCAAATTTCCCGCCGTGCATTGCGCGAAAACACGTCGTCACGTCGTAGTACCGTCGTTTACGTACATTCCTATTCCCGAACGAGTTACGTTAAAAAAAAATATATATATTTTCAAATCGACGCGGGAACGACGGCCATACTTTACATGGGTTACGCACTGTTAGACCAGCAAAAAGCTCCTCTAACATTACGTAGCCAAAAAATGACGTAGGCGATTGCGAGGGACACTCGTACCTTCGTGGATCGCCGTAAAAACTAATTTGCATACCCCGACGCATGAAAACGACGCGAACTCCTCCCAGCGGCCGCAAAAATATCGCAGCGTAGATCCGAAGGCTTACGAAGACGTAAGCCTCTCGGATCGAAGCCCGAAGCCGCCGTATCATGGTTTGAGGATTCAAACTAGTGATACGGCGCGCAAAATTTGAAATTACTCCTGTCTAACACCAGTTAGACAGGCGTAATTGCTCTGTGAATCTGGGCCAATATGTTTTGCTTTTTGCTATAATAAATATTAAATAAAAATTAAAAAAATAAATGTTTTATCTCAGTTTAGGCCGATACGTATTCTTCTACATATTTTTGGTAAAAAAAAAAAAAAATCGCAATAACCGTATAGTGACTGGTTTGCGCAAAAATTATATTGCCTACAAAATAGGGGACATAATTATGATTTTATTTTGTATTTAATTTTTACTAGTAAATGGCGGCGATCTGCGATTTTTTTCGTGACTGGGACATTATAGCAGACACATCGGACACGTTTGACACATGTTTGGGACCATTTACATTTATACAGTGAACAATGCTATAAATATGCATTGATAACTGTATAAATGTAACTGGCAGGGAAGGGGTTAACCACTAGGGGGCGGGAAAGGGGTTAAATGTGTGTCCTAGTCAGTGTTCTAACTGTAGGGGGAGGGGGGTGACTGGGGAGGTGAACGATTGTGTCCCTATGCACAAGGGACACAGATCGGTCTCCTCTCTCCCTGACAGGGACGTGGAGCTCTGCGTTTACACACAAAGCTCCACGTCCCTGCTCAGTTACTCGGCAATTGTGGGTGCCGTCGGTAACGCGACGGGTGCGTGCGCGCCGCCGGCGGCGCCCACGCACCACCTAGCGGCTTAAAATGACACGACGTCATGTGACGTGATGTCAGAACAATAGAGTATCCCGCCACCCCTAATGACGCCCCTGCAGGAGACGTTCGCGCTGAACTTCTGCTCGGCTCGAACCCTTCACCCAACACTACTGGCAGGATCATCAGCTAAAATTAACCACTTGCCGACCAGCCACCGTCATTATACTGCAGCAGGTTGGCAAGATCCCGCGAACCGTCGTAGCTGTACGTCGGTTCCTTTAAGCTCGATAGCAGGCGCCGTTGGCCATGAGAGATCGCGGGTATGAGAGGCAGAACAGGGACGTGTGTGTGTAAATACACAAATCCCTGTTTTGTTCTGTGAGGAGAGACAGATCATGAGTTTCTAATAGCTAGGAACAATGATTTGTCATTTCCTCTAATTAGTCCCTTCCCCCCACAGTTAGAACACAATACTGCTAATGAGAAAAGGTATTTAGCAGTTTATATTTACTAAAATAATTTCCTTGTTCTGTGTACTGTGGGAGACCAGATATAGTGAATGCAGGGTCCTGAGTTTAGTAACACTTTAACCACTTCAATACAGGGCATTTTCACCCCCTTCCTGCCCAGGACAATTTTCAGCTTTCAGCACTGTCACGCTTTGAATGACAATTGCGTGGTCCTGCGACGTGGCTCCCAAACAAAATTGACGTCCTTTTTTTCTAACTAATAGAGCTTTCTTTTGGTGGTATTTGATCATCTCTGCAGATTTTTTTTTTTGCGCTATAAACATAAAGCCTGACAATTTTGAAAAAAAAAAAACACAATATTTTTGCTATAATAAATATATATATATTTGTATATATATTTTTAAAACATTTTTTTTCTCAGTTTAGGTCCATATGTATTCCTCCTACATATTTTTGGTAAAAAAAAATCACAATAAGCGTATAGTGATTGACTTGCACAAAAGTTATAGCGTCTACAAAATAGGGGATAGATTTATGACATTGTTTTTTTTTTACTAGTAATGGTGAATATCTGCAAGTTTTGTCAGGACTGCGATATTGAGGCGGAAAGTTCGGACACTTTTGAAACTATTTTGGCACCATTCACATTTATACAGCGAACAGTGCTATCAATATGTACTGATTACTGTATAAATGTGACTGTCAGGGAAGGGGTTAACACTAGGGGGCAATCAAGGGGTTAAGTGTGTTCCCTAGGGAGTGATTCTAACTGTGGGGGGAGGAAACTGACGGGGTGAGGTGACTGATCGGTGTCCCTATGTACAAGGGACACACCATCGATCTCCTCTCCCTGACAGGATGTGGATCTCTGTGTTTACACACAGAGATCCACGTCCCTGGCTCTGTAACTGCTGCCAGGCATGTGCATTGAACACCAGCGTGGAGCGGCGCCCGTGCACCCCCTAGCAGCTGTACATTGGATGGAAACGAGAAAGCAGAGAGGAGCACAGAATATTTCAAAAAGGTTAGTTGTACTTTTAGCTGACAATATATAGCAAGTGAATCAAGTAAATTAACTTTTTTATCCTAATACTGAATTCAGATTTTGTGAACTCACTAAACGTGAACATTTGCTTTAAACCTGAGGGTTTTAAATTTTTTCTCAGCATGTTATTAAATCTACTTTGATCTTCTGAAAAAGGTTCAATCAATAGAATCTGTCAGTGACTCCATTTGAAGCCATTGGCATTTGTCAGGATTCAGTATACAGACACAGCAGCTACTACAATAGTCTCCTTAACGTAATGGGGGAATGTTTTAGTTATCATTTCACTGCTCTTCATTCAATGAACAGTGATTCAAATGTATTCTATGGAATAACTGCATTTATGCCAAATAAGGCACAGCATAGGAATCAATACCAGTTATTATCTTGTGCAGGTCTAGCATAAGAAACTGAGGACAAAGCCTACAAATTATAAAAGCTATTTTTTTTTATAGTTGTAACAGCTCTGTGTTACCTAATATCTTATTCCTTTTTAGGTGAACATTATCATTTAGACATTTAACCCATTTGTATTAGTGACACAACCTGGCATGTCTTAACCACCTCAATACCACACTATAGTTGTAGCACCCTCCTAGTTTGGTGTCAGGTAAATGTAGTCATTTGTGTCATGCTCCTCTGTAATCTGTGGAGTTGCTGCTGATTGCTTTAGGCTGATCAGGATTCCACAGGCTGCACACTTGAATGCTTTTCCCTGCTTTCTGGAAGGCACCAGAAAATAGGAGTGGAGTAGCCTGAGTGAGCGGTCTGAATATTTATGAGGTCCCGGCCAATCCCTGAGGAGAGTGCTCAGAAGGTGGTTGGAGATAACATAAATAGTATGGGGCGGGATCAGTCAAGGTCCTTGTCCCTTTGAAAGAAGTCACAGGAAGTGATGAAACGTGCCAGGGCAAAGCTTAATGACATCATCATGACACTAGGAAGGATCTGCCTGGATACATAATGACTGGTTATGCTGGGATCTTAGCCTAAGGGGGACATATACCCATGTGTTTAAAATCTATGTTTAAAGTAGTGCACTGCTGGGAATCAGTGCACTGTTATTGTGAGTGCATTTTAATAAGATTTAATAAAGATCTATAAGATTTTTAAGCAATAAAACAATATGTATAGTCTCTTGACCCTTTGAGTGCTAGTTAAGGTGGAGCGCTGGTTTGGTAATTTCTACACTATTGGAGATAGACAGAAAACAAATCAGGAGGAAGCAGCTGGAGTCCTGGAGTGGTTCCTAAGACCCCTCAAAGGGGAAAGTGTGTGGTGACCGCTAACAGGTCAAAACAATAAGGTGAGCGTTGAAAAATATTGGTGGTAGTGTACACTGAAGAGTTGTCATGGTGGTGAATATAAAAACAAAAAGGATACATGTGCAAAATTGCATTAATATTAAAAGACCTGTTTTGTACTTTGGGACTTTGTGTTACATATACAAAATAGCAGTGGTGGTGGAACCTTTCTTCTCACACATTCTTTAATAATCATATGTTTTGTGGTTTTGAAGCATCATTTATCAATTGGAACATGTATTATTTTGATTGAAAAAACGTTGTTACACAGTAGCATCACAGGTTTTGTGGAAACCCCCCTATGTGCATGTTGGCATTTTGTTTTTTTTGTCGGAGATTTGGTTCTTATGCCGCGTACACACGATCACTTTTCGGCATGAAAAAAAACAAGGTTTTTAACAACTTCATTTAAAATGATAATGTGTGGGCTTCACATGCTGCATTTTTTAATGTCGTTTTAAAAAAAATTGTTTTTTGGGTTGTAAAAAATGATCGTGTGTGGGCTAAAGCAACGTTGAATGAAAAAATTATGTTTTAAAACCCGCGAATGCTCAGAAGCAAGTTATGAGGCGGGACCTTGAATGGAACTTCCCCTTTAGAGTGCCATCCTACGTGTTGTACATCACTGCGCTTTGCTCATCATTTTTTTAAAAAGATGGTGTGTGGGCAACATCGTTTTTAATGATGAAGTAGGAAAAACGTTGTTTTTTCTACATGCTGAAAAGTGATCATGTGTACGCGGCATTACACTGATTGTATTTAATGTTTATATATAAAAAATTGTATACTGAAGAATAATTTTTACACATAATTTAGCAGGGGTGGTGGAATCCTCCTGTACACACATGAGGTACTATTTAATACTTTTGGCTTTCTTTCTAGGTTGTATTTTATTATGAGTAAGAGTAAATTTAAAAAGGGAGAATCAACACTTAAAAATTCGATTTTTGACAACTTTGTCTTAAATGGTTTTACTGTGGTGTGGTGAATGTTGCCTTTTTTTGTGGAAATTCCATTAATTAATATTTTATAATTTGTGATAATTAAACTGCTGTGCGTTTCCCTTCAGGCCGTGTACACACGGCAGAGAACATCGACGGGCAGAACACATCGTTCCGCCCGTCGCGGGTTCTCTGCCGGCCGTCGAAATCGGCGACCCGCCCGTCGGGAATGGCAACCAGCCATTCATCCAGGCGGGCCGTCGAGCAAATAGAGAGCGTGCTCTCTATTTCTGCTCGACGGGCTTCCCGACGGGAAGCTCGCCGAGAGCGTACACACGGCCGAGGTCCTCGCTGGAATGCAGCTTCCAGCGAGGTTCTCGCTGGTTTCCAGCGAGAACCTCGGTCGTGTGTACGCCGCCTCAGAGTTATTTTTTTGGGACTCTCATATCCAAGTCCATTCCTCTGCTTCTTGTATTTTATTTTGTTAGAAATTATGGGCCAGATTCTCAGCGGCGCTACGACAGAGTATCTCAGATACCCCGTCGTATCGCCGTTTTTTTTGGCTCGTATCTATGCGAGTGATGCTTAGCATCTTTTTGGCATAGATACGCTTCAACATCCGACAAGTGTAATACCATTACACTTGCGGATCGTAGTTGTAATGACAACTCCGGTCACTAGGTGGCCTTTACATTGTTTTCTCATATGCAAATGAGGCTACTACGCCGATTCCCGATCGCTTTTACGCCGCCCCGTCGTCGCGTAGGTCGTTTACGAACTCGTAAGGTTACCCCTGCTTCTATGAGGAGTAACCTTACGAAGTCCCGTCGGATGCCGTTAGGTGCCGTCGGATGCCATGTTAAGTATGGCGTCGGGTCAGCGTCGGCTTTTTCCGTCGCTTACGTCGTTTTACTAACTCGTTCGCGAATAGAGCATTGCGTAGTGACGATCACATCGTTTTGACGTCGGTTTCAACGACGCTTTCCGACGTGAGCTGGAGCATGCGCACTGGGCTTTTTCCCCGGCCGGCGCATGCGCAGTTCGTTCGACGCGGGGGCGCGCTTAATTTAAATACAAGCCGCCCCATTTGGATTACGCGGGCTTACGCTGGGCGATTTACTCTACGCCTCCGCAAACTACGGAGCAAGTGCATGGAGAATACGGCACTTGCTCTAGTACGATGCGGCGGCGTAGCAGAGAATCTGGCCCCATAATTTTTTGAGGGCAGAGATCAAAGAATATATATTGCAATATTACAGGGGAGATGAACAATATTATTTTTTCCAACTTTTGCATGTATAAAATAAGAATAGATATTTTCAGTTAATATATTTGTTTTCACATATTAGTTTTTAGTAATTATTTAGACCGATTTGGTATGGAAACACTGAGGAATACATAAGATAGGGGTGGTAAAACCCTTTCATGAGCACATGTTTAAGTTTGTATGTAAGAAATTATTAAAGCGGATGTCCGCTGAAAAAAAAAAATATTAAAAGCCAGCAGCTACAAATACTGCAGCTGCTGACTTTTAATATTAGGACACTTACCTGCCCTGGAGTCCAGCACCGTCCGCAGCAGAGGACGAGCGATCGCTCGTCACTCTGCTACCCCCCCCCCCCCCCCCGCCATCCTCGGTAAAGGGAACCAGTAAGTGAAGGGCTCCGGCTTCACTGCCCGGTTCCCTACGACGCATGCGCGAGTCGCACTACGCCTATCGATTGGCTCCGGCTGTGTACTGGGAGCCGATTGTTCCCAGCACACAACGGGGGGGGGGGGGTGAAGTCATGCCCGCAGTCTGCCCGAGACTGTGTGGCCGGAAGTGGATGCAAATACCTGTCTTTAGACAGGTATCTGCACCCCCCTCCACCTGAAAGGTATCAAATGTGACACCGGAGGGGGGAGGGATACGATCAGCGGGAGTTCCACTTTAGGGTGGAGCTTCGCTTTAAATAGGCACATTGACATTATATTAACCTATACCATCATATCCCATCTTGACGGCCTTGAGACCGTTGACATGTTTCTCAGGAGAGATGATCTTTTGATCCCTCCAAATAGAGTTTGTCCTGGATCTACTCAGATTTGCCATGTCTCACAATTACTTCTGTTATGGAGGGTCTTATTATCCCCAAGACAAAGGGGTGGCCATGGGTCCAAAGTTTGCACAGAGCATGGCAAATCTGCCATCACCCCACATGGCTGAAATCAGTACCATAGAGTCAGTTAATTCGCTTAAGGCGTAACTGTACCGAGAAGAATGATTATTTTGGAGCAAGCATCAATTCTAAAAAGTACATTTATGAAGAAGGCGTACATTACTGCTGACCTTGACAAAATGAAAGATGAAGTGGCTACTATGGACAGGGCTGTTGTGCTAAAGGGTAAAGGTAAATCACGAGTAAGGATGAGCTTTATGTTCGGGTCAAACATGAGTTCGACTCGAACATTGGCTGTTCGTTCGTTCGCCGAACAGCGAATAATTTGGGGTGTTCGCGTCAAATTCGAAAAGCCGCAGAACACCCTTTAAAAGTCTATGGCGGAAATCTAAAGTGCTAATTTTAAAGGTTATAATGCAAGTTATTGTCATAAAAAGTGTTTGGGGACCTGGGTCCTGCCCAAGGGGACATGTATCAATGCAATTTTTTTTTTTAAATTGCAGTTTTTTCAGGAGCAGTGATTTTAATAATGCTTAAAGTGAAACAATAAAAGTAAAGTATTCCTTTACATTTCGTACCTGGGGGGTGCATACAGTATGCCTGTAAAGTAGGGCATGTTTACCGTGTTTATAACAGTCTCTGCACAAAATTTAACTTCTAATTGTTTACTATTCGTCCAGAAGGAGGAGTCCTGTAGACAGTCAGTAGGCACTTGGTCTAGCAGACGGACGTGTGCCTAAGTGCTCCTCTCACCTGACTTCCAGTGACTCCATCCTTGTCTGCTCGCTCCCCCCAAGCACCAGACAGATAGGCAGGCAGGCAGGTGTTTTTTTCTTGCACTACTCCACAAGCAGGGATCCCGGACTACAGCTTTCCCTTCCCTCCGGCCCCCCTCTCTCCTCCAGCAACATCTTGAGGTAAGCACCGGGGTCACCCAGACCTATCCTCCACCCCCCCTGGGCACATCCACGGCTATCCTTTTAAGGATAAGCCATGGCTCCAGCCCTGCCCAAAACATAATAAAGCCTGATCGGCTCCCTCCATTCCACTATTCCATTCATTTCCAGTGGAAACGATCGCGGCAACTGCGCCGAGGAAAATCTGCGGCTTCAACCTTGGCCTAGTCGCGCGCCACATTGCTAGTCGTGCACCGCATTGCTGGCTCTGCAAACCCCCACGCAAGTCCTCCAAGCTCTCCTGCACCCCCCCTTTTTTTTCACTCCCACCAGCCTCAAATCCTCCTCGGCCCGTGCCAACCGACGGCAAGCGCAGCTAGGAAAAGCCACGGCTCCAACCGCGGCCTAGTGGTGCGCTGCCCGGGTAACACCACAAATGCCCCTCCAAAATCGCCCAATCCTCCTCTTCTCCTAGGAGGAATCCCACCATCCCCCTGACCATCCCCTTGGTCCGGGCCTAGTTCCTGAGACGGTGGCCATCTTGCTACACCCAAGCTATTGTGAGATTGCTGGGACATAAACCTTTACCCCACTTCCCCACCCTAAAACAGGGCAAGTCACTCCCACGCCACCACCCCCCCCCCAAATCCCTTTCAAGCCCAATAGGCTTATATCCAGGTATTAATACAATTCACTGTCTTGATCCAGGGGTTCTCCGATCGCCCTAAGTGGGATGACTTGGGGCCTTAAACCATATGCCTCAGGATTACCAGCTGTGATAAAAAAAAACGCTAAGAAACGAACAACTGTTACGAATCATTCGATGATCGACAGTTAAAAATCGCATGCATCTGCTCCAACCTAAGCACATTTTGTGCGCATTGGTCAACACTAGATCGGCAGTAAAACACTGACAGGAAATCCATGATTTCATCTTACAATACGATTTAGACTGCCTCTTTATTACACAAAGCTGGCTCACAGCCGACGTTAACACCATTCTAGGAGAACTGGTGGCAGAAAATGATTGCATTATAACAGAGAACAGAGTGGGGCAAAGAGGAGGAGGACTGGCTGTGATCCACAAGACTCACCTCGCGATCACTAAGCCAGCCCTTCAGTACTCACTTCCATTCATCGAAACCCTCACTCTGCAACTACAAACAAACCCCCAGGAGACTGTCCATATTCTTCTCTGCTATAGACCACCGGGTCCAAAATCGCAGCTTTTCTCACCTTGGACAGAGTTCATGTCCACTTACACCCTAAACAGCAAACACCTTTTGCTTCTGGGGGACTTCAACCTCTGGGCCAACTCCTCACAGGATCCCGTTGCCGATGCCTGCATTGACCATCTGGAAAGATTAGGTCTGCAGCAACTAGTATGTGAGCCCACACTCGATCTTATTTTCAGACAAGATCTGGAAATAAACATTCTAAAAAATGAACCATTGGCATGGACAGACCACCATGCAATTAAACTTACAATCACCTTAAATGCCCCCTTAACAAAAACGTCAAAACCGGTGACAACACACTGGACTAGATCGCAAAAGAAGCTCTATTCAGAGCTCTTCAAAACCACTTTAGGGAAAAAAATAAAAATAATCCAACCACATCAAACAGCCACAGAAACTCTGGAAGACATAAACACGGCCCTACTGCAGTCAGCCAACTTAGTAGCGCCCAAACGCAAAGCCTGCATCCGGAAAAACAACTCCAGCTGGTTCAATGACCAGCTGTCGTTGCTAAAGCAAGAGCGCAGAAGGGGCGGAAGCAGCCTGGAAAATAAGCTCTTCTGAGGAAAACCACATCATCTACAAGGTAATAACAAAAAAATACCACAAAGAAATCTTCAAAGCCAAAAGAAATGATTTCGCCAATATCATCACTACTGCCCTAAACCGTCCCCGCGAACTCTTCAAGATAGTTACCAAGACCATGAAACCCGTCTGTCTTGAAGCCCCCAATTCTGATACCCAAGAATTTTGCAATGAATTATCGGATTATTTCATCAACAAAATTGAAGGAATCCGTGAAAGCATTCAGCAAAATAGAACTCCCATCAACCCCCCCCCCCTCAACCATACACCTAATACCTACACAAATTTGCCACAAGCAACAAATTTCACTTTAAAACCCATTTCCATCGAGGACACAAAAAACATAATTGTTACCCTACGAAATAGTACAGCACCGAATGATATCATCCCCACCAAACTGCTGAAGGAATGTGCCGATATCCTGGCGCAGCCCATCACGCAGCTTATAAACCAGTCATTCAAAGAAGGTATAATGCCCACCCGCTTAAAACAAGGTATAATTAAACCTATATTAAAGAAACCCACCCTCGACCCCAAAGATCCTAAACACCGTCGTCCTATAACGGGCCTAAATGTCCTCTCCAAGGTAATGGAGAAAGTAGTGGTAAAACAGCTACAACATCACTTAGACGCCCATAATCTGCTCGATCCTTTTCAATCAGGGTTTTGTCCCGATAACGGGATGGAAACAGCACTACTCAAAATATTGGATGACGTTCTCGAGGCTGCAGACGAAGGAGAATCTTCTCTTCTAGTACTGTTGGACCTAAGTGCAGCTTTCGACACGATAGATCACAAACTAAACTCAACAGCTACAAAACAGAACCTCTCCTGTTTCACGCCAGCCGTAAGAATCAACTTGCAACAACTTGGATACCCCCACCCATTCTGGGCAAAATCATCACCCCTAGCACCAAAGTCAAAAGTCTCGGGGTCATCTTCGACACCTACATGACAATGGATGCACAAATAGGGTCAGTAGTCAGCGGATCCCATCACCTGCTGCACCTACTACGCAGACTTATTCCATTTATTCCTAAAGAAGATATAGCAGTCGTGGTGGGAACAATTGTGAACTCCAGACTTGACTATGCTAATGCCCTCTATCTTGGACTCCCAAAGTACCAAATCACTCGCCTGCAGGTCGTTCAAAATATGGCCGCCAGACTTGTGACTGGGAAAAAACCCTGGGAATCAATTTCACCTTCGCTGAGATCCCTTCATTGGTTGCCAGTAAAAGACAGAATTGCTTTTAAAGCACTCTGTCTGACGCATAAGTGCTTCCATGGGAAGGCCCCCCAATATCTATGCAAAAAAATAAAACCTCACAACTCCAATCGCATTCTGCAATCCACCAACCAAAATCTGCTCCAGATACCCAAAGCCAAATACAAGTCTAAAGGAGAAAGAAGATTTGCGCTCCAAGGTCCCAGACTATGGAACGCTTTGCCAACCAGCATTTGGTTGGAGGAGAACCACCTGACCTTCAGAAGAAATATCAAAACGAATCTCTTTTGATATCAAAGGAGACAGAAACAAGGAGCGCCCAGAGGCGATTTAGTTTGCATGTGCTGTGCTATATAAGTTTTTCACTCACTCACTAAAGGAAAAAAAGTAATTAAAAACTACTCGCGGCTATAATGAATTGTCGGGTCCCGGCAATACAGATAAAAGTCATTGAAAGTCATTGAAAAATAAAAAATAAATGCTTGGGGGTCCCCCCAAATTCCATTACCAGGCCCTTCTGGTCTGGTATGGATATTAAGGGGAACACTGCGCTAAATTAAAAAAATGGTGTGTGTTCCCCCCCAAAAATCCATACCAGACCCTTCAGGTCTGGTATGGATTTTAAGGGGAACTCCACGGCAAGATAAAAAAAATTGCACAGGGTTCCCTCACAAATCCATACCAGACCCTTATCCGAGCGCGCAACCTGGCAGGCTACAGAAAAATAGGGGGGATGAGAGAGCGCCCCCCCCTCCTGAACCATACCAGTCCACATGCCTGTTGTTGGGGACAAGGGCCTCAACCCCACAACCCTTGTCCGGTGGTTTTGGGGGTCTGCGGGCAGGGGGCTTATCGGAATCTGGAAGACCCCTTTAACAAAGGGGACCCCCAGATCCCGCCCCCCCATATGTGAATTGGTAAGGGTACCCCTACCATTTCACAAAAAAGTGTCAAAATATTAAAAACGACAGGAGACGACTTGGGACAAGTCCTTTATTAAAAAAAAAAAAGATTCCAGCTATATTCCTACAATGTAGGAAGGATTGCTTAGAGACTTCTCAACTCTTGCAAGGGGGAATGGGTCCTACTACAACTTAAAATGTAGAGACTGTCTGGTAATTGAAGAGTGGAATAT
Source organism: Rana kukunoris (assembly GCA_029574335.1). NCBI lineage: Eukaryota > Metazoa > Chordata > Amphibia > Anura > Ranidae > Rana > Rana kukunoris. The sequence continues at coordinate 307,213,443 of CM056049.1, read as the reverse complement.
TAGTCACAAAAACTTTTCAGTTATAAGGAGAACATGGGTTTTGTTGATGTAGATTCCACATCTAGTGAAAAGGCTTGAATCACAGCTGAGGTTAAGAGCACTGCATATTCAGCAGTGCCTACCATCATCGGTACTGCTCTAATCGCCATTAATAATCTATCTTTTCGTTTTGGGCATGAACTCAGAGCCCTGCCTCTGGTGCAAAAATACCAACCTGTTTATGACATGAGAAATTGCAGTATATTGCGACAGATTTTTTTGTGTTATTGTGTTATAGTGTTTGTTACTGTATGACACATGCTGTTCTTGGTTTTAATGATACATATTAACATTCTGGGCATCATTTTATCAGCGTGAAAGTAAAGGATTGTTTTTATGGCAGCATTCTAAGAATTGGTTCTATGGCTTCTGTTCCTGTATTCTTTTTCCTCATTTTAATAAATTAGGTATAGGGATGAAACATTTCTTTTTAGCATTCATCTATAAATAAACAAGTATATGAGATTCCGTATATAAAATCAGCATTCATTAGCGTTTGAGATAATGCTCTCTGGAAACCAGGTAGACATGTATAATATAAATGTATCATATATCACAAACACTGTGTACATCTGCTCCGTTGTGAGAGCTTAGTAATTACATTATCTCACATCATATAATGGAATAGCATCATTACATAACTTGTCCAACAAAAAAACATACAATATATTTATAATATGTTGAATCATCTGAGTGCTAATATATAAAGCTATTCAAGGTTAGATTACAAGATGGCCAAGGCACAAAAGTGTTCATATTTTCATAAGTCAGTTTCTATTTTTTACCCTGACAAAATGTATTACTAATTATTATTAAAAATAAATTGTGTGGGTTAAATGCTGTTTTTTTCCATTGCAGAATGAACAGGATTTTTTTTAGTAAATTACATATACAAATTAATCATACCTACAAAGGGGTTATTTCAAGTATACAAAACAGTAAGGGCCAGATTCTCGTAGATGCGCGCCTAATTATGCAGGCGTTGCGCATCTCAGATGCACTATGCCGACGTAACACGGAGTGGCAAGTACCGTATTCCCTAAGTAAATGCGCTCCAAGATGCGCCTGCGTCGCGTAAAATCATGGGCGTAATCCGGCGCAACTCCAAAGTAGGAGGGAAGTGGGCGTGTTGCATTATAATGAAGCGTGACCCCATGCAAATGCAGGCCGGGACGAACGGAGCATGCGCCGTGACATGGATGACCCGCGCCATGACGTGGTTGACCCGCGCCGTGACGTGGATGCCTTCTGCGCATGCGCAAAGCCTCCCTACGATGCGCCGGCGCAGGGTATATAATGCGCCCACACATGCGCCCGTGCAGCGCAAACGTCTCCCATTTTTTGGATAGTGACGGCCAAAGTTTGTGCTGGACAGGATGACAACCGTGGTTAAGGAGAGGAGGAAGAAGAATTTCTCCCCAGAGGAGAGGGCCCTTGTCGTCAGGGCCATGGAGAAGTTTGATTCGCGGCTCCATGGTGCTGACAGTGCCCGTACCAGCAAGTCCCGGAGGGATCAGATTTTAATGAGGGTCGCGTGCCAGGTCAATGCCCTCTCTCATGAGGTCCGGACACCGCAGGACATTCAGAAGAAAATGAATGACCTGCGGCGTCATGTGAAGGGCAAGCTGGCTGCCATAGCTCGGCATGCCAAGGGCACTGGAGGGGGCCCACCCTGCCCTGTCCGCCTGACTGAGGAGGAGAAGGTGGTTGCCCGCTGCCTACAGACGGAGCAGGTAGATGGAGTTGGGGGCTATGAGTCCCAGAAGCCAGCCGTGAGGACAGGTAAGTGTGTTTTATATTCTATCTGTTGTGTACATGTATGGGGGTGGAAGGGAACATGTGCCAAGTGTGTGGCTCCACCAACATGGGCATCTTTTGTGTCATCCACAGATGTGCAGGAGGGAGCGGGGCCATCTGTTGATGCCAGGGCCCATCAGGATCCATCCCCTGAAGATTCAGTCCCTCTGGCTGCCCCCCTGGAACAGGACTTGGAGGGAAGTGGGCACACCTCAACGGAGGAGGTGGTTGAGGAGGGTGTGGTAGTCCATGACCAGGCCCTCTATGTTGTTGTGGAGGAGGATGGTGGGTTGGCCGGACCAGCCCAGGCTATTCCTCTACCTGTAGCGTCCCCCTCCAACCTCTCCAGTCCCTCTCTTTCCCCCCCCCCCCTCATCTCCGGCCCCTCAACATCCTCCCCTTATGCCCGGACCCCTGCCACTCCCCGCAAGGCGACGTGCAAGACCAGGGGTGTTCATAAGGTCCTGCCGAAAAAGCTGGTCAGACAGCAGGACCAGCAGAATCAGCACCTGGCCGAGGTCGTGGAGGAGATGAGGCGCCTGGCCGACAGCCTGGCATCCTCGGACAATATTACTGATGCCATCCAGGATGTTGCTGTTAACAGCGCAGCAACGCTGACCAGCTTGGGGGAGCTGCAGGAAAACACCTCGGAACTTGTGGGGGAGGTTCGTGCCCTGCGCCTTGCTGTCGAGGCGCAGACTGCTGTGCAGACCCGCATAGCGGTTGCCCTGGAGGGCATGCAGGCAGCCAGGGAGGGACGTGGGGATGCTCCTCCTCAACCTGCTGCCCCCCCCCCATCTGTGGCTGCCCCCAGGCAAGTGAGGGGCAGGACCCGTGGCACCAGGCAGAGCCCCCGCCAGGCCCATTAATTTTATTTTTCTTTATTATTATGCTCTGGATAAGAGCTTTTTTTGTTATTTGTTATGCTCTGGATAAGAGCTTTTTTTATTTATTTTTGTGCTCTGGATAAGAGCTTTTTTTATTTATTTTTTAATACTGCACACGTTGCAGTGTGAATGGTGTGTGAATGTGAGAGGGTGGCACTCCTGACAGTAAGGGGTGTCACCCTCGGCCGTGGTGGTGAAGTTAACCCCACGGCTGTATGAATGATGTGTGAAAGGTGTGTGAATGGACAGCAACATCATTGGGGCCTTGACGTGGCGTTGCTGCTCCCAACTCCTACATGCTGGACTTGGGCTAATCCAATGCGATGTGCATGTGGTGTGTGTGATCTAGGGACATCAGTGGTGTACACGCGTGCATTGTCTGTGTGGCATGCTGTATGTGTGTGTTTAACGGTCAAAGATTCGTAACATGAGGACCCTCCTGACTGCTCTTCCATCAGCTGACGGGGTCTCCTCTGGCGGGGGGGGGCTGTGTGGTTGGGGGGTCAGGTCATCACGTAGGGCAATGTGCAGGCCCTTTCGCATGGCAAAGTTGTGCAGAATACAACATGCACCAATGATCTGACCCACAAAGTTGGGGGAATACAATAGGGCCCCCCCAGACTTATCCAGGCATCGGAAACGGGACTTCAGGAGGCCAAATGTGCGCTCCACCACTCCACGGGTTTTGATGTGTGCTTCATTGTATCTTCTCTCTCCTCTGGTTTGGGGGTTCCGGAAAGGAGTCATGAGATGGGGTCCCAGTGTATATGCACCTGGAAGGGAAAAGACAGGAGGATGGTAGTCATGCATGTGCCACTTCTGTTGTGCATCATGGGAGGGGATAGTCATGGCTGCCACCCATGTCACTCACCAACCAGCCAGCTGTCCCCATACATGTCCTGCTCAAAATCTTCTGGGATGTTGCTTTGACGGTAGATGTAGCTGTCATGGCTGGACCCGGGGTCTTTGGCACGGACGTGCCATATGAGGTATTTGGCATCGGCTATCACCTGTACGTTGATGGAATGCCAATGCTTCCGATTGCGGTATATGTGCTCTGTGGCACTGGGGGGCTGGAGTGCCACATGTGTGCAATCAATGGCCCCGATGGTGCGTGGGAATCCGTCAATTCTGTAGAAATCTGTCATTGCCTTCTGCCGCAGGTGCACAGTGGTGGGTCTGATGAACTGGTTGGACATGCGTCTGAGGATTGCGGGGACAACCTGGTGCAGACATCTGCTTATGCTGGTTTGTGACATCCCAGCCACCACTCCACTTGTACGCTGGAATGATCCACTGGCCAGGAAATGCAGTGTTGCCAGTACCTTCACCAGTGGCTGCAGTGCACGTGAGCGGTATGTCTGGCTGGTGATGTCATCCTGCAGGGCTGTGGTTATTTCCAGGATGGCAGCAGGGCTGAATCTGAAGATGCGATACACCTCCTCATCACCCATGCCAAAGAGCCTCATGCGCGCTCGGTAGATCCTCTCACGTGCCCCCCTCCTCCTACTCCTCCTATGTGCCTCTTCCTCTGCATACCTTAGTAGTGATAAGACCATGGCTGGCCCTGGCATCATTGGCATACGAATGTGTTGTCCAGTAAGTGTGATTGCTCAGCTAGTCCGTTACGGTGCTGCTGTAGTTGCTCTCCAGCTGACTTGCACACGGCCTTGAGCAAAGTTACCCGTGCTTTTATGAGGGGTATGTTTACTCAAGGCTTTCGAGTTACGCGCACCACGAGTAGCCAACGCCGGACGCGCGTAGTTTCGGGAATACGCGCATCTCCCTCATTTGCATATTTGCATGCTAATTCAATGGGAACTGAATATTTTTCATGCGTAACTATGCGCCTACGCCGCGCTAGCTTAATGCATTTTCGCCGCACAGACGGAAATTTTTTACGCGCGTATGTGGTTCTGTGTTTACCGCGTATCGATACGCAGGCGAACATTTACTATTACGCCGCGCATATACATTTACGCAGGCGTAGCGCCTCTGAGAATCTGGCCCTAAATGCTTATTATAGTATGTTGGAGATAAAAGTTTGTAGACCCACAGATGCATGGGAGGTACCCCTGGAGACAGGGTGCACTAGCATTTTCCCAGGGATGAGTCCAAGGCCTTAAAGATATGGATGGGTAACAATTGGGCCAGTCACTTTAAAGGACTTTTAAATATTTTATTCTTTACTATAACATGTGGGAGAGAGGGTTAGGGAATTTAGAAGATCCTTACTGATTGAAGACTCACATACTCCATCCATCGACCTCTGAAGTGGCAAAAGGGGCATTTAAGCCAAAACCAGCAACCTGTAACATATTTGGTGGTTTTCCATGCCCTTCACAAGTTCTTCGTTCTCAGGATGTTCAGTGGCAGAATTATCTCTGGTACTACATTCCAGGCATCACTTCTTCTTCCAAATTCCAGTCCTCTATATAGCTCTCTGACTCCAGTAGCAGGACCTCCAGCAGCAGGACCACACTGGACATACAGACTTCTTCTGCTTTCAGGCTTGCACCAAGCACATGCAAAGGCCTCCTAGACCCCAGGCATAGTCGCATAGTCACTACAGCCAGAGGACAGAGAAAGCTCACAAGGCCCCCCCCCCCCAAATATTTATGATGTCTCCCAGCATGCAGCAGTGGCAATAAACCTCCTACTGGTTGGCCAGAAAGAACGTAAATATTCATACCTCAGAGAAACGACAGCAATGCTGCATTTAGGGGGAAAACCAAAATCGGCAAATAGATTATAAATCAACCTGGCTTGTCTACCACCAACCCCCCGAATTACTCCTTGCCAAGCCCCCAAATCCCAACACATATCCCCTCCCCCACCTCATATGATACCCCAGTGCCCAGGGCAGCCTCCCTCCTACCCACCCCTTGTCCCAGCCCCGCCAGTCAGCAATTCTGCCAATGAGTGCTTTGAATGACAATTGCGTGATCATGCAATGCTGTACCCAAACAACATTTTTATATTTTTTTTGGAGATAGACAGAGCTTTCTTTTGGTGGTATTTAATCGCCACTAAGTTTTTTTATTTTTTGCTAAACAAATTAAGAAAGACAGACATTTTTGGGGGAAAAAATGTTCTTAGTTTCTTTTACAAAATTTTGTAAATAAGTAATTTTTCTCCTTCACTGATGTGCACTGATGAGGCTGGACTGATGAAGAGGCACTAACATGCTGCAATAATATGTGGCACTGATATGCAGCACTGATATGCCGCACTGATGGGCACTGATGGGTGACACTGATGGACAGCCTTTATGGGCACTCATGGGCATGGATAGGTGGCAATGATGGGTGGCACTGAAAGTCAGCACTGATAGGAACTGATTGGCATCACTGATGGGCACTGGCAGGCATTGCTGATGGGACTGCACTGACAATCAATGCTTATGGGCTCTCCTCTACTCACACGCTGTCAGTGTGAGTAGAGGAATGCCAATAACTGCCACTTCCTTTTAACACTGTAATCAGCTGTGATTGGATACAGCTGATCACATGGTAAAGAGTCTATGTCACAGGCTCTTTACTGTGATCTGAGATGTGGTGTGTCTGAGCGACACACCCTACTACCGATCACCATCCTGAATGCCCCCAGGTGTGCGCACGAGCAGCTTGTTCTGAAGCACGTCATATGACGACCAATCAGAACAATGACAAATCCACCTAGCCATCTTTTTGCTATAGGCCAGATGAGAAGGTGTTGATGATGCAATAACTAATGTTTATAATGATCTGCAAGCTACACCACGTGTAAAATGGGCCTAAGGCAGCCTATAGATGATGCCACCCGCAGCGCTATTGTGTTCTGCTTGTGGGGAGTCACAGAAAGCCTTCCTGACTGGCAGAACACTAAGAATACTGCTAAAGCCGCCGGCAATTATAACATGCCAAAAATTCTATAGGCTGGTTGTAACCAAGTTGATCAATGGGTCGATCCTAGTCTGCTCAAACATGGATCGAAATTCAGGCTTAAATCGTAAACCCATCAGGATGTCCTCTTTCTTTCTCATACATCACAGGACACAGAGAAGCTATATACTGTACATTACTACCTAGAGTGAACAGGGAACCCGAGAGTGCAGAGTCGCACAAGCGCCTGGCGGGAACGTTGGTGCTGGAGCTGAGCTGGACTCCTGTGCACTCCGAGAAGGTGTCAGCGGTGCTGAAGAAAACTGGACAGCAAATGACTGGGAGCTTGGTGCAGGAACTGAGGGAGGTGTACCGTAGTACAGACACAAGCAGGTTCAGACAGGCCGGGTCATACACAGGCGGGCAGATAAGGTACCGAGTCAGAGCAGGAGCAGAGTCGTGGTCCAAGCTGGCGGGCAGCAGTCAGATCAGAGGGACAGGCATAGACGAGGTCAGACCAGCCGGGGTCAGGGCAGGCAGATATCAGGGATAGTCAGAAGCTAGCCGGGTCACAGGAGCTGGTAGGTAATCGGGTAACGGGTATCAGGTAGTCTCAGGACACGCTGTAGACCGAACAGCAAGAGGCCCCAGTGTCGGCTCCATAAAATATCCAAGTTTGGCGTCAGAATGGAGTCAGCACATGCCCACGCGCTGCTGCCACTCGTGCGCGCCCTGCACGTCAAAGTGCCGCGATTGCGATTTCCCGTGCGCGCCAGACTCCACTACCAGGTATGTAAAAAGGGAGGGGGTGGTGTCTGCGCTGAAATAGTGAAAGGGGGAGGGGGGAATGGGTGAATATGTGTGGGAATGGGGCAGGTGACTGGTGGGGTGGATGGTGAATAAAGGTGAATTTAGGACAACATAATAACCAACATTATACAATGAACAATGTGAATGGTTATACACATTAAGGGTGATTACCAATAAGTATTGTGACAACAAAGGGAAAAAAACTAGCCGGTGCAATGTGAAACCAAAAGATCCTTGAATAAAACACAATACTAGATCCAAACAGACTATAAGACCAGAGAAAAATCCATGGGGGAATGCCTCTGGATACACAAAATAATGAATAAATAAATAAATGAATAAATAAAGTCTCTGGTGAAAAAAACAAAATGTCCAGGAAAGTCCAGAGTGAAATAGTGGTGCCAGGAAAGGGTGACAACAGAAAACACCTCGGATGGTCCCCAGCTCCTCACCTCAAGGCTATTGCACGGATAGCCTACAACAGCACCTCCCGGTGGAGGACAGTGATCCCTCAGCAGGGCAAGCAGCAGAAGCACTCCTCAGCAGTAAAAAAAATGAAGCAGGTAGAAGCGGGTGAGTGACAATACAAAAACTTCTATGTGGACAGCTTGTGTCACTCATGCATCCACTCACCACAGGGTGATGGATGATGGGCCTATCTCCCACGAACAGCGAGTTCGTTCTTGATCAAGTAGCAGGTACCCTCTTCTAAGATGGCCAAATAGTCACTCAAAGCAATGGACCTCTCAGGTAGCATACATGATGAAAAAGAAACAGACCATAGCGCAATCCCGCAAGGTAAAAAACACATTTAATAATAAAAAATAACACTCACATTTAAAACGATCCAATGGGCATAAAACAAACAGACGTCAGGTGGAACACTCTGCGTCAGGCGTCTGGACTCTGTGGCTCCTCGATCCCTACGCGTCTCGTCACACCACGTGACTTCCTTATAACTACCAGGTATGTGACACCTAGGCAGTTCCAACGGCATCAGGGATCTGCTGCCAAAGATAAACAACAAGGCCAGGGAAAAAAGAGACTGTGGGTCCAAAAGTCCACTAATACTGGCACCTTGTGAAGGGATGTCCCACTCCTGCGGTTGGGGGGAAACTTGTTGCAGTTTGCGGGAGTGCAGAGATAAAGCTGGTTCAGAACAAGTGGGTCACCTTCACAGTGTCTCAAGGCTACAAGCTGGAGTTACAATCCTACCCTCCTCAAAGATTTTTGAAGCAAAAGGAAGTGATTATGGAGCTCCCAGTTCCCAAAAGGGGTACAGGGTTTTATTCCAACCTGTTAAACGGTTTTACAAACAAATGGGGACACAAGACCAACTCTGGATCTAAGAGCACTGAACTGTTATCTCTCAATACGGCCCTTTGGGATTGGAATCAGTCCACGCTGTAGTGGCCTCTCCCCAAGAAGAACATTTCCTGGCATCCATAGATATCAGGGATGCATACCTGCACATGCCAATTTTTCAATTTTTGCACTTTGTCATAGAGGAGCAGCATTTTCAGTTTGTGGCTCTGCCCTTTGGCTCACAACCGCAGGTTTTGGTAAAGGAACATAGGGGTAGATTCACATACATCGGCGCATCTTTATGCGGGCATAGCGTATCTTCTTGAGAGGCAAACATGGAATTCACAAAGCAAATGCTCCCAACGTTGCGCCGGCGTAGCATATAGTCGTCGGCGTAAGCCGACGTAAGTCAAAGTAGGTGGAAGTGAACTGGAAGTGGGCGCGTTACATTTAAATGAAGCGTGACCCCATGCAAATGATGGGCTGAGCTTCAAACAAGTACTAAAAATGAACGGTGCATGCATCGTATCTTGGACGCATCCCAGTGCACATGCTCACAGTCACGTCAAAATTACTGCCTACGACGTGAACGTAACCTACGCCCAGCACTATTCACGTAATACGTAAACGGCGTACACGCCGAAAAATTTGACGGCGTCCATTCCCTGCTTCATACCTTTGCATGGGTTGCGCCTCCTATATGAGGAATAACTTTACACCAGACGTAACCCTTACGCAAATCGCTTAAAACATGCGCCGGGCACAAGTACGTTTGTGAATTGGTGTATCTTACTCATTTGCATATTTAAAATGGGAACGCCAGATGCGTCCAGCGTAACTATGCGCCCACGATACGCCGGCTTAGGCTAGTTACGTTGGGCGGTTGAAGCCTTATTTTTCAACGTATCTAGTGGGGAATTGGCGCATAGATACGACGGCAAACATTTGTACTTACGACGGCGTATCTCGAGATACGTCTGCGTAAGTGCTACGTGAATCCGGGCCATAGCCTTTACGGTTAAATTCTTGGAACTTCTTGGAAGGATTATAAATTCAGAGAAATCGGTCTTAAGACCGGTTCAAAGTCTGGAATACTTAGGTTGTATTATGGACACAGTCCAGGCAAGAGATTTATTGCCTCCAAGAAGGGTCAAGGCTCTAAAGGATCAGGTTCAGCAAGCAAGTCGAAAGATACACTCGTCTGTCCAACTCTGTATAAGTCTGGGAAGTATGTTTTCAGTATGCCTAGTTCTATTCCAGGGCATTGCAGCAGAACATTCTGTCTGCATGGAGCAGGAAGATGCAGGCTTTGGATTCCTGCATGATCATAACCCCCAGGACTCAAAGAAGTTTTGACTGGTGGTTAGTAGACCAGAGTCCAGTACAAGGAAGGTCTTTTCTTTCACTGTCATGGAGGGCAGTGACCACAGATGCCAGTATGTCCGGCTGGGGCACAGTCATAGTAAGTTTCACAGTTCAGGGGAAATGGACTCTGAAGGAACAGGGATTGCCCATCAATATTCTAGAGCTGTAGGCAATACGCTTTGCGCTAAATTATTGGACAGCAAGGTTACAGGGTCACTCGGTAAGGGTGCAAACCACCAATGCTATGGCTGTGGCCTATGTCAATCACCAGGGCAGCATCAGGAGTTGTCTATCTCACATGGAGGTCAGTCATGAACTGTCTTGGGCAGAAAAGCATGTGCCAGTGCTGTCTGCAGTCAACATTACAGGGATAAAGAACTGGAAGGTGGACTATCTTTGCCACCAATAGATACATCAAGGAGAATGGTCTCTGGTCTCTGCACCCACAGGTGTTTATGCAGATTTGCCAGCCTTGGGGCATGCTGGATGTAGATCTGTTGGCATCCATGTTCAACTGCAAGATGTAGCAGTTTGTATCCGGAGCAAGAGATCCCCTTGCAATCTGGATAGATGCACTGGTAGTTCCCTGGGCTCAGTTCTCTCTGATCTCTGCATTCCCCCGATTCCTCTCCTGCAACACATTTTGCACTTGGATGCTTCCGACTTCATCTACTGTCACAGGGGCCTATATACCAAACATATATAATCCCAGGATGCTGGAAGATTGTGAGATCTCAGGTCCAGTGATGTCTACATTGGTAAATGCCAGGAAGGTGGTCACCATGAAGATCTACCACAGGGTTTGGAAGGCCTACATTGCTTGCTGTGAGGCCAGAAGTTTGCATCCTTATCAGTGTACTTCCAGAAGCCTTCGGCTTCGCATTCCATGATCTGAACTTTTCTTCAAGGAGTGACTCATTCATTGCCTCCCGTGAAGATTCCTGTTTTTTATTGGGACTTAAACTTGGTTCTGTCAGTGCTACAGGAGAAACCTTTTGAACCGATCAATGAGATTCCGTTCTTTTGACATGAAAGTTGGCTTTTCTGTAATTACTTCGGCTAGAAGGGTCTCCAAACTGGTGGGCCTTTTCTTGTACAGAGCTGTATTTCATTTTGCATCATGATAAGGGGGTTTTCATTCAAATCAAGACATTGTTCTACCTTCTTTTTTCTCTCAGCCTGGCTCATCAGAAGAGAAGCAGTTGCACCTTTAGGATGTGCTGCAGGTCTGCTAGCATGAGAAGCTCTAATGCATTTTTTGTTTTGCTGGATGGCCCCAAGAGGGGTCAAGCGGCTTCTAAGGTGTCCATTTCACTTTGGATTCGCCAGACCTATGGCCTGAAAGGTAAAGCTCCTCTCTGTGGGGGACACTGGCAGCATTTGGCACAGTGGCAGCATATGATGGGCACACTGGCAGCATTTGGCACAGTGGCAGCATATGATAGGCACACTGGCAGCATTTGATGGGAACACTGGCAGCATTTAATGGGTACCCTGTCAGTATTTAGTGGGCACCCTGGCAGCATTTGAAGGGCACAGTGGCTGCACTTCATGGGTACAGTGGCTGCACTTCATGGGTACAGTGGCTGCACTTCATGGCACAGTGGCTGCATTTGATTGGCACAGTGGCTGCACCTCATGGGTACAGTGGCTGCACTTCATGGGCACAGTGGCTGCATTTTATTGGCACAGTGGGGGCAATTGATGGGCACAGTGGCTGCATTTGATGGGCACAGTAGCTGCAATTTATTTTTTTATTCAGTTTGTTTGCGCCCCCCAAAAAATGTTGAGCACCAGCCGCCACTGGATTCTACAGGCAAGTATAAAGAAAAAAAAAATCTGCAGATCTTTAACCACTTAAGGACCGGACCAATATGCTGCTAAATGACCAAAGGTGTTTTTACAGTTCGGCACTGCGTCGATTTAACAGACAATTGCGCGGTCGTGCGACGTGGCGTCCTTTTCTTCCCACAAATAATGCTTTATTTTGATGGTATTTGATTGCCTCTGCATTTTTTATTTTTTGCGCTACAAAAATAGAGGGACATTTTTGAAAAAAAAACAATATTTTTTAATTTTTGTTATAAGAAAAATCGAATAAACTAAATTTTAGTCAAACATTTAGGCCAAAATGTATTCAAAAATAGAGAGTATATAAGCGCAACCTCCAAAAATATATATACCATGAAAAACAAAACAAAAAACACACAATTCCAATTAAAATTATGTAATCAAAGTTCACTGGGAACGTGCTTTTAGAATACAAATATACAGTCCACTTTTCTTGAAAGAGTTTCAGCAGACAATAAGATCAATTTTTCCATACATTGTAAAACTTGAATATACAGGAGAAGTAGATAAAAAAGTTTGGGCGAAGTGACCCCTTACCAAATGAGGTGGATCCCTGTAGCAAGAGATCATACAGGCATAAGGCAAGGGTTCCTGGAATAGGAGGGATGCAGAAGAGAGGGTTCGTATTTGAAGGTCCCAAGGCACGTTACCACTCCAGGCTCATTAGCACTCTGCTCGGCTCCACGCGTTTTCCAAATTCTCCCAAGTGTGAAAGGGTCAATCAATGCAATTAAAGGAAGAAGACTTCATAGCGTGATAAGTTTAAAACAAGTTCTTGAGAACTTCTTTAATAAAAAATTGTAGCAGAAACATCAAAGTATTCCATCCGCACAGAAGTTATTTTAAAAGTGTCAAATATCTGATAAAGATGTATCGTATTAGCAATAGGTGGTAAGCCTATCTGCTGAATACTGGCCTGTATCGTATTAGCGATAGGTGGTAAGCCTATCTGCTGAATACTGGCCTGTATCGTATTAGCGATAGGTGGTAAGCCTATCTGCTGAATACTGGCTATGTATCGTATTAGCGATATGTGGTAAGCCTATCTGCTGAATACTGGCTATGTATCGTATTAGTGATAGGTGGTAAGCCTACTGAAAATGTATTCAGCCAAATTAGTTACCTAGCGGCAACAGTGACACTAATACAGCGATCAGAAAAACGATCGCTTAGTGACGCTGGCAATAGGGGATGAAAGGGTTAACTAGGGTGGTGATCAAGGGGTTAAAACTTTATTAGGGGGGGTACGGGGCTACCCTGGACCTAACACTAACTGCCTGTCACACTAACTGTGACAATGACACTAAATGCAGTGATCAGTAAATATATGATCACTGCAATCAGTGACAGTGTGACAGGGGGCTGGGGGGTGATCGGAAGGGGTTAATGCGCCTATGTGTGTGGTGTCAGTGTGCTGTTGGTGCCACTTACTGTGTGAGTCTTCTCTCCTCTCGGAGGATTGAAAATACCGCCGAGAGGAGAGCTGACATCACTTCCTCTGCCAGTGTTTACATTACACAGGCAGAGGAAGTGACACGGCGGGGGCTCTGCTGATTCGCTGGGAGTGATCGCGAGGGGACGGACAGAAACCAACAGCCGTCCCCTCATCACGGATCGCTCCCACAGTTAAAACGACCGCCGCATGTAGCAGGGGGGGGGGGTCCCGATCGGACCCCCGACCTGCAACAAGGCAGGGACATAAATGTACTCCCATGTGCCTGTACGTGCCATTCTGTGGACATACATATACATGCGGCGGTCGGTAAGTGGTTAACAGAACTAGAACAGGAATGAAGAGGGAAAAGGCAGGGGAATGGTAAAACAAATCAGAATCGAGAGTAAGACCATACAAAATGAATTTAGGATGGAGCATTAATCATAAATTTCTATTTATTTTTTTAAAGAATTGCATTGTGTTGTAAAGTGTGTGAAATATTTTTTCCATTAGGTTGATAGTATTTATTCTTGTTTCCAATTGGGCTGTCGGAACAGATGTGGATTTCCAATGATAGGCTATAAGCCAATGTATGGCATCACAGATAGTGTGAACAAGTGTCACGTACCTGGTTGGAGGCCGAAATGCCGAGAGGGCTCCCCTTGCGGCTAAGTGCAGTACACCCCTGAGGTTGGGTACAGAGGGTGTAGTGCCCAGAGAAGCACAGGTTGCCAAAAGGATCCAGAAGAGAGAGCTGGTGAGTGTCTGAAGAATGCTGGAGAATACAGTAAACACCGCTGGGCTGCAGTCTCTAGAATTCCTTGGTAATACTTGGCAAGGTGTGCACAAGGAGCAACAGTGGAAGCCGGCTGGGGATCAAACACTGTGGATCCAGGCAGGAGATGCAGGTTTGCAGGAATGGAGACAAGCTGAGATCTGGTGTTGGAAAACAGGCAGGAACAGGTAACTGAAGCGAAGTCCGTGAAACAAGCCGTGATCAGGTGCTGGAGAAGGTAACAAGTCAGTAAAGCAAGCCAGGGGGTCAAACCAGGAGATCGGATCAGACAGGTCAGGAACAAGCCAGGTCACAACAGGAAATCCAAACAGTAATAATACAGAGACTCAGGAAGGCTGACGACAATCCAGCAATTTGGATCAGACAGTGGCAGCCATTTATAGACCAGCAGGAGGATCTTCCTGTCACATGATGAGCCTATGGCTTCCATTTCTTCTACTGGCAAGATTGCCAGTACTTCTTCTATGGCCATTTCTTCTACTGGCAAGATTGCCAGTACTTCTTCTATGGCCATTTCTTCTACTGGCAAGATTGCCAGTACTTCTACGGACATTTCCCTGACAACAAGTCTCATGTGTGAGAGAAAGGAGTCACCGCTCCAGGTGGGATCACTAAATGGTTACAGGTGGTGCAGGATACCGAGGGTGCTGGCGGTGCACTAAGCAAAATGAAGACAAAGAAAAATGGATAGCCGCACTCCAAAACCTGATGGGTGGTCTTTTATTCAATAGACAGCATGTACAAAAATTGGGTCACAGCAGTGGAAACAAGGAACAGCCGACGCGTTTCGCACTGGATCAGTGCTTATTCTCATGTGTGGTAAGGACATGTAGCGCCTGGCTATTTTCAGAGCCGGCGCTATTGTAAATTTAGAGGTAGTTCAGAGAGGTAGTTGGCTCTGAACCTGTTATGTGGTAAAATTTTGGGCCTCTGCTCCAGTTTTGGCTGTACTGTTTGTGCATACTGTCGTTGTCTGGGGTTGTGTTCCCATCCCAGGCTGACAGGTGACAGCAGTGGGGTCAAGTGCAGTTGGATATATCTTCCCGCCAACCAATCAGGAGGGTTGATTGCCTCGCTGTGCATGCTGGGAAGGGGTATGTAAGTGGCAGACACCATTGGTTCGGGGTCGCTGTGTTCCCGTCCTTGAGCTAGGCAGTCGCCCAACCACCCCTGTGCGTGGCCCTCCTGGCCGGGGGGGTGTGTGTATGTGTCTCAGTGTTCCTGGCACCGGGACCACGTTGGTCTGGAAGGGCATTAATCTAGATTGTGGATCCAGTGAGTCGACTGGGTCCCTATTTCGCCGAGTGGTCCTGGGCTTTCCGTCCAATTGGAGGAAGCTGACTGATGAGGAACCTGTCCGGGAGATACCGAGCACAAGGCTGTCTATTCATCGGAGGACACTTTGGTTCTGAGAGGCTGGACGTGGGTCGCCTATCAGTTGCTGACTAAACCAAAAGTTATGTGAAGGAGAAACGGGTGCTAAATCAAGTTAAGAAGGATTTTGGACCATATTTGTCTCCAATCTTTAGGAGGGTCTGTGGCAGAGACTTATGCCGCGTACACACGGTCATTTTTTGCGCTGAAAAAAACAACGTTTTTTAAAACGTAATTTAAATTGATCGTGTGTGGGCAAAACGTCGTTTTTTGACTTAAAAAAAACAACCAAAAAAAAATTCCAACATGCTTGAATTTTTTGTGTCGTTTTTCAAAACGTCGTTTTTTGTGTCATAAAAAGTGATGGTGTGTGGGCAAAACGACGTTGAAAACAAAGTTTTTAAACCCGTGCATGCTCAGAAGCAAGTTATGAGACGGAGCTTCAATGGAAAAGAGTGCCGTCGAACGTGGTGTACGTCACCACGCTTTGCTAGAGCTTTGTAGAAAAACGATGGTGTGTACGCAACGTCGTTTTGGAAAATGAAGTTTGAAAAACGTCGTTTTTTTTCATGATTGAAAACGTCGTTTTTTTTCATCGCAAAAAACGACCGTGTGTACGCGGCATTAATCCTATCAATCCGAGTGACACTCTGGCTGCCAGGCTGGTGAGAGAGGCCTGTCCAGATGCACTTTACCCACTCCTGCTGGAGTGGCGAAGTAAAGTTGTCTTGGAAAGCAGGACTGTTTTCCATATCCAGTTACACCTGAATCTGCTGTTTCCTATTTCGCTATCATTTCACCTTCCTACTACTTATCGTTTTTTACGCGGCTGGGTAATAAAAGCACAGAAAAGACACCTGTTGTGTGGACATTGACTTTACTGCAGCTCTCATCCAGTACCCTAGACGGCGGAGATACAGAGGTAACGTGCCACCCAAAACAAACAAGCAGCTCCTTCGGGGATAGTGCTACAGACATACCAATGATTTGTGTGAATAATAGACAATTAGGGAGTGTAAAATTTATTTGGGAACCCAAGATAGCTGAGGCAAAATTTTCTAACTGTATTTTTTTCCATATTTTGGAAATGTTTTCACATTCTCAAAATATGCGTGACAATTAAACTGGTGAGTTGCATCCCCATAAAACATGTTTGGGGTACTGTAGGAAAGATGGCATGTAGCTTAGTGGGCTTATAGTTCCATCTAGTAAAATGTTTAGTAGCAGTCTCTCTGACCATAAGAGATCTTGTACGGTAAAACAAATCCTAATGCTAGAAACCACTTTTACAACATTGACATGTGTTACTAAAACTGTACATATCACAACGACTTAAGCCTCGTACACACGATCGGATATCAAACAAATTTTCCCTTGAATTTTTGTCCGAAGGGAGTTTGCTGGGCACACCCATAGCATACACACGCTCAGACTTTTCTGCAAACTTTCCTAAAGCTTTTCCAACATCACGTGTTTTTTCTGCTCTTGTCTGCTATTTACTTCCACCCTTTGGTCAACTTCTGCTATTGTTGGTTGATTTTAACATTGGTTCTGGGCATGCGTATTTGCACTTTGTACAAAAGTCCGATGGTTTGCTGTACACACGGTCGGACTAGGCACCTTCGGACTTTGTTGCCGAAAAGTTTGTCAGAGCGGACTTTTGTCCGATAAAAACAGAAAAAGTTTGTCCGATGGAGCGTACATACGGTCGGATTTTTTTGCAAACTTGCTCATTTTGAAGTTTGTTGGCCTTTACGGGCCTTTAGTGTGTCCAGGTGAATTTTGCTGTGTTTTTTTTAGGACAAATTAGGCTTTCATTTTCTGGTAAATGGTAATGGATATCTCCAGATTTTCTTTATCTATCGTCAAAGGAAAACTGACACAAAATATATACAGTATATAAAAAAAAAGTTTTTTTTCTAAATGTACGTAGCTGTATACTTCCTGGTATTACCATAACCTACCATCAAGGAAAAACCCCAAATTAATTCTCCTGCTACCGACGATCACAACAAAAACACATACTTTTTGTATATGTTATTTGTAGCCATAGTAGGGCATTTTGCTTTTTTTTAGGGCTGTTACTGATTAAAATTTTCGTGTTTGATTAATCGATTTATTTTTTAAATCGATTAATCGACTGATTCCGATTAATTACTGTATTTATTGGCGTTTTTTCCTCTGAAAATAGAGGGTATACTGTGCCTGCGTGTTATACGCAGGGGGCTGTGGAAAGTTTTTTTCCTGAAACTTCCCTCTTAAAGTTAGGGTGCGTGTTATACGCCTGTGCGTGTTATACGCCTGTGCGTGTTATACGCCGATAAATACGGTATAACACACAGAGCCAACTACTTTTAGCTGATCTCTTTGCATTGCAACTCTGCATTAGTCAGTGGTAAATGTGGTATACACTATATACAATCAACCGTCACTAGTTAGTTTCCACAATCCGTTTTAAATTCAAACTGTAGCACTGACGAAAGTAATTTTTTCTTATTAAACTTTAAGAAAAACTTAGGAAGTTAGTTTAACTTTAATTATAAAACGTATCTGGTATATTGACTGACTGTCAGTCACTTTATAGTAGGCAAGTCGGTATCACTTTAGCCAGTCACACAGACATACCAAAGTGTTTGCATTATCTGGAAGCAGACATGATCACATTTTATTGACAATATACCCTGAAGAACTGAACAGTCTTTCACACGGAACAGATGTTGCCGATACACAAAGAATTGTCTGTACAAAACTGCTTAGAACAGGAAAACAATGGTTATTATTGCCCCTTCCTCTGATGGAGCCTGATGCATCCTACTGCTCCACAGATGCAAAGGTACCTCAATCCAATGGGTGCAGTTTGCTCGCATCCAGCAGGCTAAGTCTCACTGTCTAGGCTGTCCAGGGATGTCAAGAATTTTGATCGATCAAAAGAATTTTGATCGATCAAAAAAATTAAAGATTAATCGAGGAATTAATCTTTAATTTCTCCAGCCCTACTTTTTATCGTACCTAAAACTCACTGACACTGATACTAATTAATTTTTATTTATTTTTTAATCCTACCAAATGACCACTGACTGACATTTGACTCTGATCATAACCTTTGACCCTAGCTCTAATCCTGATATTGACTTAGTTCAAACCCTGATCTAGCTATTTTTGTTGATGAATTGATTATTAGGGCCGGTTCATACTGTTGCGTGGTGCGAGATCGTATGTGATTCGCATTGCAGTGCAAATCACATGCGATGTCCGTGCGATGCAAATTCAGCCATATAGATAGTATGGCTGAATTTGCATCGCATTCAGACCAAACTCGCACAGGACCCTTTTTTTGGTCCACAACAGAATCGTGTTGACACCCATGTGATTCAACTCCTGTCCAAATTTGCAGATCGCACTGTGATATGCAAACTGATTTGGGGATGTCATTAGGGCAGAGTGAACTGCTGCCAGGAGACATTGATGCAGAAATCCGCAGTGGAGAGGGTTCCTGCTCAGCCAGCTTTGTTTTACTGTTCGCATAGGGCAGAGTGAACGCCCTTTTCACAGACCTTCTGGTGACCCTTTTCACACTGGTGCGGGCGTTAGCGGTAAAGCACCGCTAGTTTTTGCGGCGCTTTACCGTTGTTATAGAGGGTTAATAGTGCCCGTGTTGTGACGCTTCTTATTCATTTCAATGGGCAGGGTGGTGGAGGAGCAGTGTATACACCGCTCCTCCACCGCCCCAAAGATGCTGCTTGCAGTACTTTTTTTCCCGTCCTGTAATCTCACCACCCCAGCGTGAAAGCACTCGGGCTTTCACACTGGGGTGGCTTGAGAGGCGCTTTTCAGGTGATTTACATGCGCTATTTTTAGCGCTAAAACACCTGAAAAGTACCCCAGTATGAAAGGGGTCTTAGATAGAGACCTAGGGCTTTTGGTGACAGCTCTGTCCTGATGCTAGGAGCATGCTGCCTAGCGCACTCCCAGCACAAACACAGTGCCACATATATGCAGCCCAGAAATAAAGACCTACTTGCGTGAGGTTGCATATACGCTCATCGGGAAGGGGTTTATCTTTCTTATTCATAATAATGTGTCCCATCCCACTTATGGTTCATGCCCCTTAGAATGTGAGTGTCCAATTTAAAAATCCAAAACACTTCTCATGTAGCCAAAAAAGAGAAGTGGTCTCCCCCTCTAACGAGTCTACCCTCTTTATAATTTTTTACCCTAGAAGAGTCCATACTTGACCCATGATGTTTAGCAAGACATTTATCTTTGTTCGTATATTTGAGAGAAAGTCTCACATCTGATCACACAAACACCTTGTTGTCCTACCTACATACTGTTTTTTATGTTGCTAAACAGGAAATTACATATATTTCACATCTGGTTCGGCAATTCACAAACTGCCTACTGTGACTAGATTTAATGGGGTTCCATAGAAAATGTCCTAACGTCGGTGCCCTTCTCCCCACAGAATGCACTCCCTGCGATAAAATGTTTTTCATGCCCTCATCTCCATGCAGTATAGGTAAGAATTTATGTATATTTTTTGTCACTTTTTCAAATTCCACACTGTATTTGGTGGAAACATTTCTCAACTTTTGTTCCTTCTTAATAGCCTCCCCCAAAGTATCTAGCTGCTGCATAAACCCTTATTACAGTGGCAACACTGAAGAAATGGCAGCACTCCAAGATCCATCACAATTCTTGTTTAACCGCTTCAATACTAGGCTTTTATACCACCTCCATACCGGGCCTATTCTGACACTTCTCTCCTACATGTAATAATCATCATTCTTTTGCTAGAAAATTACACAGTACCCCCAAACATTATATATGGTTTTTTTTTAGCAGACACCCTAGGGAATAAAATGACGGTCATTCCAAAGTTTTATCTTGCACGGTATTTACGCAATTATTTTTCAAACGCTTTTTTTTGTAAAAAAAATTGTTTTATGAATTAAAAAAATAACAAAACACTAAAGTTAGCCCAATTTTTTTGTATTATGTGAAAGATTATGTTACACCGAGTAAATAGAGACCCAACATGTCACGCTTTAATTATGCGCACACTCATGGAATGGCGCCAAACTTCGGTACTTAAAAATCTCCATAGGCAACGCTTTATTTATTTTTTACAGGTTACAGTTTAGATTTACAGAGGAGATCTAGTGCTAGATTAGTTGCTGGCACTCTAACGCACGCGGCGATACCTCACATGTGTGGTTTAAACGGCGTTTACATATGTCGGCGGGACTTGCGTGTGCGTTCGCTTCTGCACGCGAGCTATCGGGGACAGGGGCGTTTTCATTTTTTTTTTATCTTTTATTATTTTTTTTTTACTTATATTTTATTTATTTTTACACTTTTTTTCATTTTTTTTTTTTTTTCCACTTTTATTCCTATTACAAGGAATGTAAACATCCCTTGTAATAGGAAATGTGTGTGACAGGTCCTCTTTATGGAGAGATGTGGGGTCAATAAGACCTCACATCTCACCTCCAGGCTGGAAACCATGAGATCGGTGAAAAAAAATTCACCGATCTCATGAATGGTGACTTACAGCCGCAATCGCGGCTTTGTTTACATACGGGGACCCGGGCGTGACGTCATCAGATCGCGCCCGGGTCCTCCGACGGTCATAGAGATGACTGGTGACCATCTGGTCACCAGTCATCTCTATGCTTCCTGCCGCCGCCGACGATTCGTTCTCCGGGCCCCCGAAGGTACAGGTAAGCCCGGAGAAGCACCGGATGGCGGCGGGAGGGGGGGATGTCCCCTCCCGCGGCCTGTAAGAACGATCAAGCGGCGGAACCGCCGCTATTATCATTCTTACTTTGTGCAGAATCGCCGGCTGAAGAGATGGATATCTGGATGATGCCTCTGGCTGCAGGCATCGTCCAGATATTCGCCTGCAATACCCAGGCCGTCAATTGACGGCCACTTAGGATGGTAAATCCCATCCCAGGCCGTCAATTGTCTATGGCTGGGTATTGAAGTGGTTAATAAATGAACATCCCAAGCGTTACAAACAGTTCAAATAGTAGATACGTTTCACACACTAACAGGTGCGCTTATTCATTACTAGAACAGCCAAGCTCTAGGAACCTCTCATCCGTTACCATCACTTCATTGTCAAAATCCTCCAAAATGGAGCAATTGCAACCTATCCTAACTTACCAAACTTATCCTATGTTTTTGTGCATAGTTGAGTCGCTTAGTCTTGTTTCCACATCCCATGCAAGAAAACATAGGAACAAAGGTGCAGAAAAATGTCAGCAATTGCACTGGACTGATGAGTCAAAATATGAAATATAAAGGAGCTGGAGAGCATACAATAATTAGTGCCTGCAGGCTCCAGTAAAGCATGGTATAGGGTTCTACAAGTCTGGTGCTGCATTTCTGTGAACGGATTGGTCAGGATCAATGGTATCCTCAATGCTGAAAAAAAATGAATATGTGTATATATATATATATATATATATATATATATATATATATATTGGGGTTGTTACTGATTACATTTTTTGTGTTCGATTAATCTTTTTTTTTTTTTTTTCGATTAACTGACTAATTTCGATTAATTATAACGCACATACAGATCCAACTACTGTTAGCTGATCTCCTTGCAGGCTGATTCCAAGTGCAGCTACCAACCACTGGAAAAATTGATAGCAGGATAAAAAAAACACACAAAGGCAGCGCTCAATGGGAACAGCATTAAAACTTTTATAGTCTTCAAGTAGGTAACCAAATAAATATTGCACTGGAGATAAAAATCGATGTAGCTACATAAACTGTAAAAATGGTGCGAAGTAATACCAAACAGTAGCAAAAGAAGTCATAAAAAACATGTATCTAAGTATGATACTGGTATAAAAATGTGTACAACGATGCCACTGCTGAATCCAGATGAGGAGGGGTTAACATCAGTCCGTCAGCATGTAGATGTCCCGTGAAGGGAACTATCAAAACTCCCAGTGGATGGTTGTAGAATCCCAGGTTGATAGAGGGAAGTGATAGAGGGAAGTGTAACAGCCCTTTAAGGTCCCGCCGGCATGCAGATATAAAGGCACAGCAAAGGAACCCTTCAGATAGACACGGCAAGCCCCACCGGTGTCCTGTGACATCACCGGATCTCCGACAGGAACTCCCTGAAGACCCGGAAGCAGGCAGAGAGGTGAGTACCAATCAAAAGAATTTTGATTGATCAGAAAAAATTTGATCGATCAAAAAATAAATAAAGATTAATCGATGAATTAATAGTTAATTTCCCCAGCCCTAATATATATATATATATATATATATATATATATATATATATATGTGTGTGTGTGTAGCACTACCCCCGAAAGAGCTGCTGGTTTGTTTTGGGTGGCACGTTACCTCTGTATCTCTGCCGTCTAGGGCAGTGTTTTTCAACTCCAGTCCTCAAGGCACACCAACAGGTCAAGTTTTCAGGATTTCCCTCAGATGAAATGGCTGTGGTGATTACTAAGGCAGTGAAACTGATCAAATCACCTGTGCAAAATAATGCAAAGCCTGAAAACATGACCTGTTGGTGTGCCTTGAGGACTGGAGTTGAAAAACACTGGTCTAGGGTACTTGATGAAAGTTGTAGTAAAGGGAATGTCTTTTCTGTGCTTTTATTACCCAGCCAGGTAAAAACGGTTAAACAGTAGAAAGGTGAAGGGATAGCAAGTAGGAGACAGCAGATTCAGGTGTAACTGCATACGGGGAAACAGTCCTGCTTCCAACAACACTTTATTACGCCACTCCTTCTCCACTCCATCTACTTCACATAGTTTTTGTAAGTTAGCGACTGACAGGCGACCAACATCCAGCCTGTCAGATACCAGGTAGTCCCCGATAAATGGACAGGCCCCTCCTGGAACACCAGCCTTGTGCTTGGAATCCTTCGGAGAGACTCCTCATCGGTCAGCCTCCTCCAATTGGACAGACAGCTCTGGACCCCTCCAAATTGAGGATCCCATCAAACACTGGGCCCACACAGCAGATCAATTGCTCCGGACCAACGAGGACCCAGAACCAGGAACACTTCCAAACCACGCATTTGCGTTGGTGTCGTGGAATGGCTACCCCAATTGTGTGCGCCACATGAGGAAGAACCTCGAGGGAATGACGTCTGCCCACTTTATACCCCTACCCTGCATGCACAGCGAGGCGGGCCACCCCTGACTGGCCGCCAAGGAGATATACTAAGTCTCACTTGACCCCACTGCTGCCACCTGCCGTCCGGGGGTGATGGGAGTCCCTGAACCAAAGGCTAGCCCACAGTACAGCCAAGCTAGAGCAGAGACCCAAATTTAAACAATCAAACTAATTCAGAGCTAACTATTTCTCTGAATTCTCACCCTGAATTTAACATAGCATCAGTCCTGAAAGTAGCCAGGCGCTATATATATATATAGATCTATATATATATATCTATATATATAGATATATATATAGATCTATATATATATTGTGAGGGATTAACTCGGTAGCGGGTGTGTGTGGACCCCCTCTATGGGTTCACTACACACTGCTGTTCCTACAGCAGAAAACAACAAAAAAAGTCTCTTTGATATTTCTCACACAGAAATATCCATCAGCACCTCACCTCTTCAGAAGTGCTTGTGACTGCTCCTTCACTCACAAAGCCCCAGGATCCAGCAATCAGTCGTTATCCTTAGGCTGTCTTTATAGGGGCTTTAATTGCTTAATTCTGAACAGCTGAAACCTTTTAACGCCCCAAACCTCTCTGGCCATCTCTGCAGCCGACGCCTAATAGTAATTGGTGTATTGTCTACACAAGGCAGAAAAGTATCTTCCGTCTGGGACAACACACACAGATTTACCTGACTTCCTGTCACATACCCGCCCCTCTTGTTTCAACCCTAGGGTTGGGACACAGGTTGCCAGGCACGCATGCACTTCGGGACAAACCATCTGCATTCCCCATTTTAACACCAGGGCGATGCGTTACGAAAAAAGTAAATTCCTGAAGGGCCAGGAACCACCTATTTATTCTCCTACTGGTCTTCAAATTTCGGCTGAGGTACATAAGAGGGTGTTCCTTGCTCTGTAATATACTCATTTTCAGTTGTAAACCATGCAAAACCTTAATTGGTTTTTCAATGGACACAAAGGTTTCCCTCGATAGCTCAATCCCTGAAGAACTCAGCGAGTCATAACCAATACCAAGAGCTGATAACACTCTGCTCTGCAATGGATCATCCGTGTGGATGCCTTCTTCAGATGTAAACACACTAAGACTGCAATCCTCCAAGGTATGGTGACACTCAAAAAATCTGTTCTTCTATGAAGTGGACTAAAGTCTGACGCATATGACCTCTGATAAACCTGATGTACTAGACGGTTTTTCTTCCCTTTGGTGCTCTAGAGGGAAATTATTACTTGTCAATTCTGTATTTCCAAGTTTCTTACGTTGTGATAGTTCAGACTCACAAGTATGGTGAAAATCTACCAAACCCAATGTAAGGTTTTCAGAAACTGAATCCTCGTCACTTTCTTGAACCAACTGCTTACTCTGTGCATCACTTGTTCGCACATCCCTATTCTCACCAAAAACTTGACAACTGCTATCGAACACATCATTAACTGAGCTAGGCAACCTTTCTTGTCTAACAGCTACAATCACTTTTAAACTTATGTTTATAACTAGTTGTTCAGCTATCTTTGCCTCATAGTCTCCCAATAATGTTTTAGTATTTGTTTCTTTGAAACCATTGACTATTGGACACAAATTCTCATATTCTTCATTCCTTTCAAGACATTTGTAAAAAGCATCCAATAAATTAGTACATTTAGCCTCTCTGACCACTTCAGTGATGGAGGTTTCACCTGCCATTACAGATTCTACACTTTGAAAAATAGATTTTACTTCCCAAGGAATCTTGGTAGTTAAGTCCAAAGTATTATACTGCGTTACTTGCACTTTCTAAAGACTGGGTTTCACAGGATGTGACATTACCTTTATATTCAAATCCGATTTCATTTACATAAAACTTAACACACTGCTCTTCAACATGCAAATAATTCACAGAGGCAAAAATAGCTTCAGTCTGGGTGCATATTTCCTGCAATTCAGATTCCTCAATGACTTCTGCTCCGCTGATCTTCAACTATGGGAAAGTCATGAATATCACCTGCCTTACTACATTCACAAGGCTCAGTGGATATTGGACATACTTTTTCTACATCATTTAGTGCAGTGTCAGAATTAAGTTTTTCAGCTTTATTTCCATCAAGCAACTGACTGAGAACTAAAGATGTGCAAACCCCTACTTCCTGCACTTCAGCCACTTCATTTGCCCTGAAGCGGTCAGGGATTTCACTTTCAACATCACTTCCAGAAAGTTCAGCTTCATTTTCCATAAAGTCCTTCAGATTTAGCTTTCTAAGAATTGCCTCCTCCTCATCGTCGTTATCTTCCACACATTCTTCATTATTTATTGTTAGTCCATTCTGAGGGTTGGCTGTTTCCGTAGGACAATCATCAACTTTAACATCTTCATGTTCCGTTTCTGCTTTGGTAATCTTGGTGACACCAGGAACTCCTAACTTGGCAGAGTAGGCCCAAAGAAATAAACAGTGATCCATACAGCCATGGCACCCCATCTCATGAAACTCAATGTGCTCTCATGGAACTGCCCCTAGGTGCCGACCATGAAACCAGTCCTTACACACCACACACTGGATCATCTCATCTGGGGTCTCATCCTCAGGATCGGGGTACGGTCTCTTACATGTGCAGTAGATGCCAAAGAAATTGTCCTTGTAATTATTAGCCAGGTTTTTCTTCTCATTATCCGGATATAACTTGCACTCCCGCTGTTTAAATTTGGCATTTCGACAATCGCAGCGAAAGTTCCTCATGGTGTAGAGCTCAAACAGGTCGTGGCCTTCATGACACTTGTATGTACAGGCCAGACATATCCCAGCAGGCTCCACTTTATCCAGGGTGCAGGTACTGCAGGCGTACATCGCTTGTCTCTTCACATAACCCAGGGGGTAGGAGCACTTTTTGGAATCGCTCCCCGCCAGCACAGCAGACGCCTCATCCTGCAGGGCGTCATCCTCCTCTTCATCTTCTGCACCACTTTCAATTTCTGCAAGCTCTTCGCTGTCAGAATCATCACATGGTAGAAGATGGAAATCCTCAAGGCCGGCCTCATTTTCTTCATTTTCTCTGTTGGTGAAAGAACTGGAACAGAGAGCAACTGCTTCAGACATTAGGTCACTTTTCTCATTTTCAGCATGAGCCTTTGTACAACTAAAAGGTTCTTGATTTGAACCATAATCTTGACAGACAAATTTTCCAGAGCAGAGTCCCAGCAACTCATCCATAACCCCAATCTTGGAGTCATTTGCATCAGGCTGGCTGGTGTTGGACTGTGATTGGTGAAACTTTCCTGAGCAGAGACCTAACAGCTCGCCCATATTTGCATCCATAGCATTCTCATCCATATTGTCTATCACAAGTCTTTGCTTGGCAGAGCTGCACTTGCTCCTGTTGCGGCCAACATTTAGAAAACCATGAGCATGCGTGACAACGATCTCTTCATTGTAATCCTCATCACTCCAAAGTAAGCTTTCCGTGCAAGAATCGCTGAGCGTCTCCTCATTACTTAGTCTTGTATATGGACGGCATCCATGATTTTACCGGAAACACGGGGCCTTATAATCACTGTTGAGCTTTGAAGGTTGTACATTTTTTGGTGAGAGCTCCTTAGAAACCTCTATGTTCTCTTCACTACCAGACAGCTCTGACTTTGCTTTCTTTTTCTTCTTCTTTTTCTTTGACTTCAGACTCAAGAAATCTTTGAACTTTTCTTTAACACTTTCAGACAGCTTGTCTGGCTTGCGATGAGACTTCTGGATTAAGTTCTCCTTGCTTTTGTCTTTTAGGGACAGTCGGTGGGAATTTGAACTGTTTGTGGTGCTTCTTCTCTTTGAGCTTTGCTGACTGGCCTTTTCATGAGCTAAAGAGCCTCTTGTCTGCATATGCCTTGTGACAGGACTCTGATCCTGCTCTGACTTGTCAACACCAGGAAAATACTTCATATGGTAATGCAGCAATTTGGCATTGCAAAAAAATTTGGAGCAATCCAAAATCTTGCCTTTAAACTTGTTGGGTTCCAGTTCCAAGGTAACAGCTTTGGTAGCTGGATCATCAAGTTTATTCAAAGTATTTGCTAAAGGTTCTCTACTGTATTTAGAAGAACTGTCAGACCGTCGATTCAGCTTCATAGGAGCCTGCTGCTGCGGGGACAATCGGGACCTCCTCAGCATCTTCTTGTACATGAGGGTCTTTCTCTTCTGGTTTGGTCTCGTCTGGTTTGCCCTCTGGAACACCATTCACAACATTGGATTCAACAGGCTCTACAGACTCTTCTACTACTAATGGCGGCTCCTTCACTTCGGGAGTTTCAGGCTCTGCCAGGGCACACTCCTCTGGCCCCACTTCTTGTTCCTCTGGTGAAGTACTACACTCCAGTGATGATTCCGTCTCAACAACAGACGTATGAACCTCCATAGCATTATGGTCCTCTGGATTCTCAATCAGAGAGGGCTTGCACCTCACCTCTTCAGAAGTGCTTGTGACTGCTCCTTCACTCACAAAGCCCCAGGAACCAGCAATCAGTCGTTATCCTTAGGCTGTCTTTATAGGGGCTTTAATTGCTTAATTCTGAACAGCTGAAACCCTTAAACGCCCCAAACCTCTCTGGCCATCTCTGCAGCCGACGCCCAATAGTAATTGGTGTATTGTCTACACAAGGCAGAAAAGTATCTTCCGTCTGGGACAACACACACAGATTTACCTGACTTCCTGTCACGATGTATATATATATATATATATATATATATATATATATATATATATATATATATATACAACCAGGATGTAAAATTGCTGGTGTAGCATGTACTTTTTTCTTTTGGGTATGTTGTGCCCTAACTCTCTGTCCCTGGGGTTTAATGGGGTTAAATTGCCTTAAAGCTACTGGTTTCCATCAGTTAACAACCCTGATGTTGGACAAAGACAACACCAAAGGGTGAAATGCAAGCACACCTGACCTCTAGGTGTCCCTAATAGACTCAAGGAGGTAAGTTTATATATATATATAGATCTATATATATATATATGGTGTCATTCTCAAAAAATTTATATATATATATAGATCTATATATATATATATAGATCTATATATATTTTGGCATATATGAAAACCCCAAATTATATATATATATATATATATAGATATATATATACAGGTCATTCTCAAAAAATTAGCATATTGTGATAAAGTTCATTATTTTCTGTAATGTACTGACCGGACCCCGAGGAAGATAAACATTAGACTTTCATATATTTTAGATTCATTACACACAACTGAAGTAGTTCAAGCCTTTTTTTCAGCACCCAAGGCAAGTTTTAATATTGATGATTTTGGCATACACTCTTTCTCTTTGCTCATGCTCTATCCTAATGTCTTGCCCCCCCCCCAAACCCCATGTTCCTCCCTCTCTTTTTATTCCTTCTCGTATTCCTTGTTTTTTCCTCTTCCCATACACACACACACACTCAAAAAATTAGCATATCATGAATGTGCCTTGGCCAAGCCCATCATAAAGCATCCTCCCTCTTCTCTAAATTCTGCTCTGGCAGATGAGGAAGTGTGAGCTCTTAACAGGGGAACTAATGGCACAGGGGAACATCAGAATCAACTAATTAACTCTAAACACCTGCAAAAGATTCCTGAGGCTTTTGGCACAGGGGAAAAACTCCCAGCCTGGTTCATTACTCCAAACAGCAATCATGGGTAAGACAGGGATGGTTAGGGATTGCTGACCTGACTGCTGTCCAGACGGCCATCATTGACACCCAGGGGATGGTTAGGGATTCAAGCAAGAGGGTAAGGCATAGAAAGAAATTTCTGAACGAATAGGCATCCAATTTCTAAAATACAAATTTTCTGTTCCCAGAGTGCTGTATCAAGGCAAAAAAAAAAAAAAACCTCAGTGGGAAGTCTGTGGGAAGGAAATCCCCGGTCTCAAGTGTGGCAGAAAACGCTGCACAACGAGAAGAGGTGATCGGACCCTGAGGAAGATTGTGGAGAATTTGTGTGTCCTGGACCGATTCCAGACCTTGGGTCCCCCATTCAGGACCTGCGGAAGCAGTGGACCGGAGGAAGAGCAGGGACTGAGTCTGGAGTAGAAACATCCAGTCCATCCAGCCACCGCTTTCTTTTCCTCCACACCGCAGAGTACAGGCGTGTGCAGCCCTCCGCGCTCCGCTGCTGGAATTAATTTCCTCAAATGGGCTACAGGTGCCGCATTCCCCAGGTCAAGCCACTTTTGAACCAGAAACAGCGGCAGAAGCGCCTGACTTGGGCTACAGAGAAGCAACACTGGACTGTTGCTCAGTGGTCTTTTTTTCGGATGAAAGCTAATTTTGCATGTCATTCGGTAATCAAGGTGCCAGAGTCTGGAGGAAGACTGGGGAGAGGGAAATGCCAAAATGCCTGAAGTCCAGTGTCAAGTACCCACAGTCAGTCATGGTCTGGGGTGCCATGTCAGCTGCTGGTGTTGGTCCACTGTGTTTTATCAAGGGCAGGGTGAATGCAGCTAGCTATCAGGAGATTTTGGAGCACTTCATGCTTCCATCTGCTGAAAAGCTTTATGGAGATGAAGATTTCATTTTTCAGCATGACCTGGCACCTGCTCACAGTGCCAAAACCACTGGTAAATGGTTTACTGACCATGGTATTACTGTGCTCAATTGGCCTGTCAACTCTCCTGACCTGAACCCCATAGAGAATCTGTGGGATATTGGGAAGAGAAAGTTGAGAGACGCAAGACCCAACACTCTGGATGAGCTTAAGGCCGCTACCGAAGCATCCTGGGCCTCCATAACACCTCAGCAGTGCCACAGGCTGATTGCCTCCATGCCACGCCGCATTGAAGCAGTCATTTCTGCAAAAGGATTCCCGACCAAGTATTGAGTGCATAACTGAACATAATTATTTGAAGGTTGACTTTTTTTTAATTAAAAACACTTTTCTTTTATTGGTCAGATGAAATATGCTAATTTTTTGAGATAGGAATTTTGGGTTTTCATGAGCTGTATGCCAAAATCATCAATATTAAAACAAAAAAAAGGCTTGAACTACTTCAGTTGTGTTTAATAAATCTAAAATATATGAAAGTCTAATGTTTATCAGTACATTACAGAAAATGATAAACTTTATCACAATATGCTATTTTTTTGAGAATGACCTGTATATATATATATAGATCTATATATATATATATATATATCCTGGAGTATTTTTTTTCATGCTGACCAAAAGTAAAGTTTCACCTTAAGTTTTCAAAGTAGACACGTTCATAAACTGTAAAACCATAGATTTACAGCTCTCCCCTTAAAACATAATTGCCATAATTAATAGCATTCAGCATTCACATACCCTATGTTTGATTCCTCTATACGTAAAAACTGCCACGCCTTCATTGTAGTTTTTCCAGATGCCTACAACATGTGTTAGGGAATTCCTCAAAAAGCACATCTGTTTTCTATCATTTTTGCAGCATTAAATTCAACAAGTTCTCAAGCACAAGCCAAAAGTACAGTAAATCAGCATTGCTTTATGCAAGCATAAGGAAGCGATAGTTACTTCTTTGCATCTGATTAGTCTGTAGTGAAAAGCTCCAGTTTTCTAGGCAAGTGTCAATGTATGATCACATTTATAGTTAACAGTATTGCTCCCTTTTTAGATAGGCTGGGTTAGAGCCTCATGAGAACAGATATATATTGTCAGTATTCCAATTCCTTTCTTTGGAATGTTGGGCAGTACTCTATCTTCTATGGCACTGATAACTGAACAAAGGAAAATATTGCTGCCAATAAAATGGGCTGTAAGAACTCTGACATGTGTGGCTGCTTGCCAACAGCAATAGTTTGAAAAAAAATAGGAAAAACGTAGTAACCGTTTAATAGTTAGAAATACTTGCAAATGATAGCACAATGATTTGTTTGACACACGCACTATATTATAGTTTAGTGGATATACAGCTCAGGCAGGTCCTTATAATAAAAATGAATACCATTTGGGTAACTGGGACAAAAATAGCTAATTAAAATTCAGAATATCCTTTGGAAATAGTGCTGTCTCGCTCCATCCTAAAAGATTTCCTGCTATCACCTACTATGAAGCTTTCAAATAGTCAAATCCATGCAGGCTTGTAAAATATGAAATGGTCTTAAATCCATACTATACACTATACCATGATAATACTTGGCTTGATATCTTTTCCACAGAAGGACACTTAATACAGACATCATAATATGCTGGGTGAAATTGCAATTCATATTGGCAATGAAGGCCAAATGTATTTTTATTTTTTTGACCTATGAGCACATTTTTCTATTTGGGTGATGCAGAACATTTTTATGACAATAGAGCCCCTGAGCAAACATCTCATGGGTGTAATCCTCCACTTTAGCAGACCTCAAATCTAGGTGAGCCAATATACAGACATTCATGTAACACCAGCCACTTTTACATCACTTAAGCATCACCATTTACAGTGAGAAAAATAAATCATCCTTCATTATGAAAGGAGACAACATAAAGCTGTATAGCTGAAAACTGTGAAAGACCAGAAAGGCTAGGGCCGCGTACACACGATCAGACAGGTCCGATGAAACTTGTCCAACGGACCGTTTTCATCAGACCACGCTGAGGTGGTCTGTTGGTCTGATGTGCGTACACACCATCGGACCAAAATCCCATCGGACCAGAACGTGGTGACGTAGAACACAACGACGTGATAAAAAAAACGAAGTTTAATGCTTCCAAGCATGCGTCGACTTGATTCTGACCATGCGCGGGTTTTTGGTCCGATGATTTTGTGTACTAACCATCGAACCTGTCCGACGGACAGGTTTCCATCGGACAGGTTTTAAAGCATGTTTTAAAACTTTGGTCCTCTGGAAAACGGTCCGATAGGTCGTACACACCATCGAACATGTCTGCTGAAACTGGTGACAGGTGAAAGTTTTGTGCGGGAGGGGAGAAGTCCTGGTAGCAACAGTCTGCAGGAGCTATGCAGAGGAGGAACAATAGTCTGCATGGGTTATGCTGGGAAGTGACTGTAAATGTTAGGCCTCGTACACACGATCAAATCTGTCTGCTGGAAACGGTCTGCTTTGAAATCTATCGGGTGGGAATCCGTCCACCCGACATGTCTGCTGGTTAGTACACTTACCAGCAGACATATCGTCTCGCACCGCCGCCGAATGGATTTGGCGCATGCGCGGAAGTGTTTTACTTCCTGGTGCGGTGACGTGGCGGCATCAATGTCACCGCCACGTCACCGACACGTCAGCGCGCCGTCTGCTGGCAGGGATTTTGGTTTGCTCGTGTGTACACGCGAGCAAACCAAAATCCTATCAGACAGATTTGTTCAAATCGGTCGGTCCAACCGATTTGAACAAATAGATTGCCTCGTGTGTACGAGGCCTTAGGGATCATCAGTTCTTCAAGGCTCAATCTATTTGTTCAAATGACTTAAATATGATGGCAAATCAACTTGTTCTTTGGACATCCCATATTCCCTTTCCCCCAATCAAGTTATATCCCCCAATAAACAAAAAAAAAATAACGCAAATAACTGTTCATTGTCTCTGAGGTGATAGATGGAGGTCTGGCACCAGGGTGATATGGTGGATGTTAGTAACTAGTAGCAACTATCCGCTACACATAGAAGTCTGAATAAATGTGGTATTGGAACCTAAGTGGGAAAACTAACAAGGCAATACCCTGAAAATGATGAAGACTAAAGAACAAGTAAATAAGGGAGAAGAAATAAAGCTTTACTATATTATTTTATTTTAGACCAAATAATAGTATTTTCATGCATTCTGTAGCAGTAGGCAGTTCATTTTGCATAAACAAACTGCTAGATTTGATAGATTTAAAATGGGGAATACTGCAAGTATCAAAGGAATTTCAATTAATGAAAAACATTCAGCCACTAATAACTTTTTTGTTGACCCATTCACACAGAACAAATGTTATTGCACTTTGACTAAGCAAATTGCTGAGACAATTTTTATCAATACTTCCCTCATGCTGCATACACAGGACCTTTTTCATTACGTGAAAAATGGAATTAAACGACAACGTGAAAAACGACGTGAAATATTAATGCCCATTTTTCACGTCAAGAAAAATGCTATGGAGCCTACACACGATCGTTTTTAATAACGATTGTGTGTAGGCTCCAGAGCATTTTTCTCGACATGAAAAATGGGCATTAAAAATGTAGAACATGCTCTAATATTTCACATTGTTGTTTATATCGTCGTGAAAAGCGGTCATATGTAGGCTTTAACGACAGAAAAAAAGCACATGCTCAGAAGCAAGTTATGAGACGGGAGCGCTCGTTCTGGTAAAACTAGCATTTGTAATGTAGATAGCACATTCGTCACGCTGTAACAAACTGAAAAGCACGAAGACTGAAAAGCGCGAATTCTCTCTCACCAAAATCAGCAAAAGCAGCGCCAAGGGTGGCGCCATCTGAATGGAACTTCCCCTTTATAGTGCTGTCGTACGTGTTGTACGTCACCGCGCTTTGCTCCAGCATTTTCTTTTCACAATCGCGTGTATGCAAGGCAGGCTTGACAAGAATCACGTTGAAAAAAAATTGTTTTTTCTAGGACATTAAAAATTGTCGTGTGTACGCGGCTTAAGACTTACGATATACAACTGGCACTGTATGTCTCTTGCTTCTACCCTAAGAGAGCTGTCTGACAATGTAACCCCTTAAAAATCCTACATCAACAGAAAAAAAAAACATTACAAACCTTCTCCCTATATACTGTAACCACTGCTGCATGGTGAGAGTTCATTCAGCCATCCGGCATTGCTTTGTGGGAATCGAAGAGGATTGTGCTCAGAACTTTTTTTAATCCATTAGCAGAATGGATAGTTGCCAGAAGTCTGTAATGTATTTTTTTTAGATCCGTTTTTTTGACGAACAATACACACTTACATTTTTTAGTCAGTGTAATTTTGGAATGTTTCATGACAGCAGACAAGTCAACCAATATGTCTCTAGATACAAACTGCTGAGCAAGCACAATAGACAATGCCAAAATATAAATGTGAGAACATATCAATTTAAGGTAGTTTAAGTAGTACACAAATACTTTTATACAGTATACTGTACTCCCCAAAGTTAGGAAAAATGATCTACAATCATAATTTAAAATACTACAACATTTCTGGCCCTGTGGTCTGGGAATGTTCCAAAGCAAACCACACATATAGAGAAGACAAATGTATTTCTGAAGCTTTGCATTGTGCAATATGAAGCACGAATAAAAATCATATGTATTTAGAATATCTGAGGAACCAGCTATGAAATGTTACATGGAGAAAAGCAGTATTGAACTTTAGGCAAACAGATAAATGTACAGTTGAAATACACATAGGTTAACTTCTAGAATGCATTTACACTTGTGTAATGTGTGCATAACCACACAATTCTGCATGAGTTTGAGAAAAGGCACATAAAATGTGGTGCACTTTTGATGGCATTCATTGTTAATGGCAAAGCTCAAAAAAAACTTGGGCTTCTTTGCTGCATTTGTTGGTTGTAGATCAGCCCATTGAATGAATGGGATGCCCTATGCGCAAAGTGAGACATGTGAAAACTATGCATATGACCGATACCCGCCATTGAGCTACAGTAGTACAAATAGGGGCTTATGGATAATGTGATGTACTCCCCTTCTTCTCTGGGTTTGAGAAATAGGGTTTAAAATAAAGTCAAAGCTTATACAGTTTTCTTCTCATTTCTGATGCAGTACGGCAGGGGAGTAAAGTGAAGGTAAGTATTGGATGTGTGATGCTTGCTTTTGGGAGATAGGAGTGGGCCAGGATATGGTTATGCCAGCTCTGGTTAGGTTTTATACCTTGCTCTTTAAAGGGGTTGTAAAAGTTTGTTTTTTATTTTCTAAATAGGTTCCTTTACGCTAGTGCATTGTTGGTTCACTTACCGTTTCCTTCGATTACCCTTCTAAATGTTTTTTCTTTGTCTGAATTTCTCACTTCCTGTTCCCCTCAGTAAGCTGTTCAGTAAGCTGTTCTGGCTGACTAACCACCGTTCGGATGATGGGGGCAAGTTTACTGAGTAGAAACTCAGACAAAGAAAAAAAACATTTAGAAGGGAAATCGAAGGAAAAGATAAGTGAACCAACAATGCACTAGCTTAAAGGAACCTATTTAGAAAATAAAAAACAAACCTTTACAACCCCTTTAATACTCTGATCAGACAGAGCACCATTCACTTGTATCAGAAAGTACATGAAAAAATGTAAATTGTAAAAACACCCCTAAACAAAACAAAGCTCTTTAATTAAAACAGTTGTAATATATATTCAAAATATATAAATATTTATAAAAATAAATATTCACAGAGTTCATAGAAAAGAAAGACACACTGTAATAATACTGCAATAAAACAAGTGCTGTGTGTGCGCTTTTTCACACTCTGTTAATAAAGGAAGAAAGCAAGAGGGTTTCTTAATAGAGTATCTACCAATGATAATAGTTGCTTAGCCCTGCTGCTCACACCTAATTACCTGTATATGCCAACAGGGAAATTGATATCATGAGCAAACCAGAACATGAGCACACAGCAGTAATTATTTCTAGTCAACTGGCTTTTGGGAACAGTCCACAGTAAAGTTAATTTGATAATAACGGGTGTTAAAGAAAAAAACATTTAAAATATGCTAACACTTATGGCCAAGTGTGTAGGTATAGCCATATCAGACTCTCTGACTGCTACATGGCCCTGGACTATCTGACTGCACAGTAATTAATGTAGATAGCAATAGCATGCTGTACAGTAATTAATGTAGATAGCATTTAGCAAAAATAAAAATAAAATTAATAATAATACAACTTGGAATTTGTTTAATTTAAAAAATTAAAAAATCTATTATTTTTTTTTAGATCCTGAACAAAAAGCATTTTATTACATTTCTTCAGAAAGCTTACAATCCAATTATTTTTCAAGAGATGGAGGAGGCTTGTGGTCAGTTGCAAAATTAAGATCTACTAAAAACGTTGAACTTTAATACTAAATGTAAATTCAGTCATATTATTTTTAAAAGAAAAGCTTCCTTTTGCAAATCAAATATCAGACCTTTAATTCCATAACTGGTAAAAACTTCGAAAGCTTCTACCAAATTCTGTCACAAAAGGGATGTGAATGATTTCATCTGTAAGTGTTATGTATTTTGTACTTTTGAATTTGCAGCCGGGCTACGCGCCCATGAGTTGCGACTCTCGCAGGGAACGGAGCCCCGTAAACACAGGACAACCGGCAGATGGAGGACATAGCAAGGGGACATCGCAGGATCCTGGTGACAAAATAAGTATGTTGTACCAGGATTCTGCAATGCAATCCTGAGTGTGGCTCGGGGGTTACTGCAAATGGTACTGAAATTTAACCATGAGCCATACTAGGGAATACCACCAGGAGGATTAATACAAAGTCCTGCCTCCTATGATAGACAAAACAGTCATTTAATGGAAGCCCAGGAGATGGGACTTCCTATTACAGACGTCTTAGGCCTCGTACACACGATCAAATCTGTCTGCTGAAAACGGTCTGCTAGACCGTTTCAGCAGACAAATTCGATCGTGTGTACGGGCAAACAGACAGATTTGGCCACCCGACAGATTTCAAAGCATGCTTTGAAATCTGTCGGCTGGGAACCCGTCCGCCCGACATGTCTGCTGGTTTGGTTTGCTTGTGTGTACATGCGAGCAAACCAAAATGCTAGCAGACAGATTTGTCCAAATCGGTCGGACAGACCGTTTTGAACAAATCGATTGACTCATGTGTACGAGGCCTTAGAGTAAACAGGATATTCTCCTGTATGTAATCTGATGGCACTTGTCCTGCCCCCTAAGAGGCAGCACCGATAAATATGGTATATATCTTTTATGGTCCTGGGGACCACAAATGATATATATATCCAAATCACCAGGAGGGCCGTATTAAACTGGAATACGGGCCACGATTGGCCCATGGGCCTGACTTTGGACATGTCTGATCCAAGATCCCAGTGCCTGGATTAAATTATTAGAATACACAAAAGAAATTATGCCTTGAAAAACCACTGTGATTTCAAATTCTAAACCCTTTGGATTATATGATTCGACATATAGACAAGAGCATGCAATTTTAATCCTTTAGTGTCCTTTTTTTATATCTTTTTTTTTATCATTTTCATAATTTTATCATTTTTATACTTTACTGTAAGCTCTTTTTTATTCTTTTCGTTTATGATTTTACTGGTCTACAGGAGGGAAGACATAACACAGAATAACAGTCCCAATTAATTATTATAAATTACTGATATTTGCATAACAAATGGGAATGCTCAGGTCCAAATATGAAAAGAAAACAATTTGATGGGTTACACAAGTTCATGAGATTAAACAAATTGTGCTATCCAATGATGACTCATATCATTAAGCTGTTATCACTGCACAGTTATATTTCTTTGTGCCAAAAGGTGCAATCCTCCAAAAGAAGAAGCTGAAAGGCATCCTCTATTAAATCCAAATACAGCCCTTTCAACACCACTCACTGCTGAACAGAACACATTGCTAAATGACCTGAAGTGGGAACTACAGAGGCTCAGAGTTTTAAAAACACATCACACAGAAGTGGTGTCAGGGAAGGTGAACTACTGTTATGTGTTCAGAACAGTTTGTATTCATCCACTTACTTGTAACTTGTACAAAATTATCAACAGGTTTAAACATTTATTCCTGCAAGCTATCGGTTGTGTCACTTGAAAAGGGTCATAATTAGCATCAGGCACACAAGGCATTTGCCCTGCATCTCCTGCTCCTGGTAAGATAACCATTTGTCCCAGTTTCCTGGAGACAATCACATTTTTTTATGGATCTGTTCATGGGAAACAAGCAACCCTGGCTGTCAGGCAGTGTAGTGTAAACATTTAACTACACAGGCTCATATGGTACTGCTAGTCTCTGCAGTCAATTGTGCATATGTGGCCGGCCAACTTTCCTGTTCTGGCTTCTGGTTACAGAGGTCAACAGTGCCATCTTGGGCTGGACAAGGAACTTGTGTGGTGTAATGTTTACACTGCATAAGCTCATGGTTGGGGATGAGGAGTGGGAGGAAGGAGCCCTTTGGGTGGAGTTATGAGATGAGTAAAATATCACTACTTTCTATTTTTACCTACCCATGTAATATTTACTTTTGACCTATGCTCCCGTGTTATACTTACCACTGACCTCTGCTTTCCATGTATTACTTATTCCTGACCTCTCTTTTCTCTATAATATTTACACATGACTTGATCTACTCTCTGTGTGATACTCCCAACCTTTGCTCCCCATGGTATACTTACTCCTGACCTCTACACTCTGTATGTCACTCCCTACTGACCTCTTTGCTCTGGATGTCACTCCCTCCTGACCTCTACGCTCTGTATGTCATTCACGCCTGACCTCTACACTATGTATGTCACTTACTCCAGACCTCTACACACTGTATGTCAGTCACTTCTGACCGATACCCTTTGTATGTCAATCCTGACCTCTATGCTCTGTATGTCATGCACTCCTGACCTCTATGCTCTGTATGTCACGCACTACTGACCTCTACGCTCTATATGTCAGTCACTTCTGACCGATACGCTTTGTATGTCAATCCTGACCTCTACGCTCTGTATGTCATGCACTACTGACCTCTACGCTCTGTATGTCACTCACTACTGACCTCTACACTCTGTATGTCACTCACTACTGACCTCTACTCTCTGTATGTCACTCACTCCTGACCTCTACGCTCTGTGTGTCACACACTCCTGACCTCTACACTCTGTATGTCACACACTCCTGACCTCTCATTTTGTACTCCTGACTGCAATGCATTACACACACCTAAGGCAGCATAAATCATAATCAAAAGCAATGAGCCAATTGGAGTGGCTCCGTACCATGTAATTGCTATGATAGACAATTGTAACAATCACAAATGTAAACACAGCTTTTGTTTGGATTTAAAGCGGAAGTAAACCCAACCTTAAAACAGTTTCTTTTACGGCATGTGCCGGAAATATAACACTCCCATTGGTTGTGCTCTCTTTTTTTTTTCTTTTTACCACCTCAGCCTTGACCAAGCACAAGAGACTAGCTCATGGAATGGTGCCTCTTATCGTCTCTATCTGGGTTTGCATCATTTGTGGTATATCAAATAGCCTTAAATATGTCTTTCTCGTTTTTTTTTTTAACTATGAATTAGTATTGTTTTTGACAAAAAAAAAATATAAACAATAATGGTATATCCCCCCTTCTCCGTGGGAATGGGGTGATACCTAATTTCCAAACATTTTAGTGCCCTTATCAAGGGAGGAAA
Organism: Rana kukunoris; assembly: GCA_029574335.1. Taxonomy (NCBI): domain Eukaryota; kingdom Metazoa; phylum Chordata; class Amphibia; order Anura; family Ranidae; genus Rana; species Rana kukunoris. The sequence goes on along the minus strand of CM056049.1, from coordinate 307,173,423 downwards.
CCAAAACAGAGAACAAACATACACCCAATCAGTAAGGAAACGCCCTACCCACCCCTCCCACACCCACCCCACCCTCGTGGCTCCCCGGACTCTACCCTTTTCCCGTAATTAAAAGTCATCGAGAATTTAAGCTAAAAGGTTCTATACCGGGAATATATATTAGAAAGCTCCAGGTTGGAGCGACCTGCTCTATCTATATCCATATACCAATCCTGGCTCTGCTCCAGAGTTGATATAGACTATGGCAACCTCAGTCTCTCCGCATAGCTCCTCGTTTTTTTTATATTTTTTCCACTTTATCCACTTTTTAAGGAAATCCCCTTTTGTGCTCTCAACCAAACTGTCAAACTTTGCTGGTGTCATAACTGATCACATGCAGCATCAGGGCAGTTGTAGATTAAACAGAGGTAAAGATGGCAACTTCCTTGGCTGAAAACGATAGGAGGGTTTACTTACACTTGGGTCATCCCTTCCTTCCCTTTCATAGATCCTTATATGTCTGCCTGTGCTTCTCTAGAGAACATATTATTGACTGTTCTCCCACTGACCACCAACATTAAATTGAATATTGGTCTTTAAAATGATCGTTTTTGAATTCGATAGTTCGAGTCCCATAGACTTCAATGGGGTTCTAAATGTTCGCGCAAACTCTGCCTACCCTGGACCTGCGGTCTGTTCGAACGTTCTGATGCGAACCGAACACGGGTATGTTCGGCTCATCCCTAATTCTTACTGATTCCCACACATAATTCTTTAAAGTTTGGGTACCAATATACTCTGCCTACCCTGGATCCGGCTACTCTTAGCTACCTTTTTCTCACATTATTTCCCCTTTTTTCTGCTCCTTTCTTCCTTCCTTGTTCCTAGATTAACTTTAGAACGTTGATACGTGGCTAGTCCCAAAAGTCAGGGCTTGCCTTTCTAGTCCCGTTTTGTTTTTCCCCTTTATGGGAAACATTTCTGTTCTCTCCTTTCTGAAAATGAAAATAAAAAGACTTTAATAGAAAGGTAAGTATTAGCAGCAAGAAGGGGGTAGGCTATTAAATTGAAACTGTTACTTTTCCCTGAACGGGGAAAGTGCTGGTACACTTTGAGCAAATGAGATGTCTGTATTGATTGTTACTACAAGCTCATCAAAAGTAACCTGAAGAAAAAGCTTTTGTTATTGAGGAATGAGTAAATAATCAATTTGATCTTTTTTAATCAAATAATGGATTTAATTTCCTAAGCACAAATGAATATGTTAATTGCCAAAACTTTTGTAATTTTTATTTTATGATCTCCTTGACTGTCATAACTGAAAATTAAAAGCAGGTTTGAAACAGATTGAACAAGCTACATGTAAATTAATGGAGTTCTAAAGTCTACATTTTTTTTTATACCTTAATACATTCTCTGTGTTAAGTAAAAAAAATCCCAGCGACTTGCCTTACCCATCCCATCCCTAAACACTTACCTGACTCCTATCAGCATTGGTCTCACAAGAGACACTAAGGGCAGCTGGAGCCATCGGGGTGGATTTACTAAAGGCAAATAGAGTGCACTTTGCACAGTGCAGTTGCATTCTGCAGATACAGTTGCTCCAGAACTTAGTAAATCAGCAGAAGCTCTGCTGAGTTTTATCATCCAATCATGTCCAAAAAAAAAAATCATTTTTTTTTTTCCTTGCACATGATTGGATATTCTTTGCATAGTAAAGGTTTACCTCATTTACTAAGCCCTGGAACAATTACACTTTCAGAATGCAACTGCACTTTATGAAGTGCACAGTCTATTTGCCTTTAGTAAATCAACTCCGTAGGCTTCTGCTGCTGTCAGTCAAACTATTTTAATATCAGTTTAATACGCAAGTTAGGGTGCACCGTTGGCTTCTGCCAGCACATGTGTTTGCCCTATTACTGTGTTAGAATTAATTTCCGATGTAGTGATAACAGGAGAGGAGGTCCAGTCACTGAGAAGTTTGCAGAGCAAGTTATTTTCTATAATTTTAAAGTTAAAAAATATCTTTACCATAAGAAAGAGAATTTAAAGACACATTTTCTTGTTCCTTGATGAAACAATAACATGTTGTTGTGAATATTCAGTTCAGTTTTGGGTAAAAGTTCAAAAAAGGATGCTGTGTAACTGGAAAGAATGCAGAGGACAACTAAATAATTGGGGAACATTTACAACCTCGGATATGAGGAAAAATGAATTAACTGAAAGTATGCAATTAGAGGGGTATATGATCACCTTATATTAATACACAAATGCTCCATACAGTAACCTCATTGAAATGTTGCTTATAAGCAGTCCCCAGGTTACAAACAAGATAGGGTGTGTAGGTTTGTTCTTAAGTTGAATTTGTTTGAAGTTGGAACAGGTACATTTTTTAGTGTAGCTCCAGCCCAAAAAAAGTTTTTTTCATTTTTTGGATAGCATAGAGAAGGGTTAACACCCCTGTAATGTTTGTTTTGCTATCTGTGCCCCTGTCAGAAGATTTCACCTCACTTGCTGCCCCCAATGACAAATTTGGGGTTGTTGTGGAAACAGGGATTGGTGATAAAGCTTCAATGGAGGTACCCTTTTCCCATAATAGCTCTTACAGGAGTGAATTTTCCTTCCTAGAGGTAAATTTCCTCTCACTTCCTGTTGCCTCCTTCCATTTGTAACTAGGAGTCGTTTGTAAGTCATATGTTTGTAACTAGGGTCGGCTGTACTTAAGGTAACTGCAAAAGATACAGGGACGCGAGAAGTAAAGAAAGAGGTTTGACATGTGCATATGGAAACATTTTTTTTGTGTGAGATGTAAATGCATTACTTAGTCTTCCAATATACAATGCTGATCCAGGTCTAGCATAATGAATACTATGGGGATGACATATAAAGACTAAAAAAATAAGACCTTTAGTGAAAGATCGGAGCAATATGATTCCTTTTTTAATTTTTCAGAAATGAATATTAAATTATTGTAGTGACTCAATTGTAATGACTCAATTTTAGTCCAATTTGTCCCTACTTCATTCATCATACAACAAAAGAGATGGGGCTAATTTCTTGAAGGCAAATAGGTTGTATATTTTGCAAGGGAGATTTTGCAAAGAGCTTAGTAAAAAGTAAACAGCCTATTCACCTTTAATAAATTAACCCATCTAACCACCAATTTCTAATAACATAGCTTCTGTCTGATACAACTATATATGAAATGCCTGAGGCCTCATACACACGACTGAGGAACTCGACAGGCGAAACTGTCGTTTTCCTTGTCGAGTTCCTTGTTCGGCTGTCGAGGATCTCGACAAGCCAATTTTCTCCATTCCCGTTGAGGAAAAAGAGAACATGCTCTCTTTTTGGCTCGTCCAATTTCTCCACAGTTTCCTCGTCGAAAAATGTACACACAACCAGTTTCCTTGGCAAAACACGTCTCCCAACAAGTTTCTTGCTGGATTCTGCCAAGGAAACTGGTCGTGTGTGTACGAGGCCTGAGAGTGTATAGACCTTCTGCTATATGGATGTGGCATTTTGCATCACATGAGTAAAAGATATGTGGGGGGGGGGGGGCTTACACCTTCCTAAAATAAAAATAAATTCTGACCTCTGACCAGCTGGGGCACTGAAAACCTGTGATGGAGGGTTTATACAACATGTAGAATGTCCATTATTGTACATGATCTTTTTCCAAGAAAATTTTAAATGTGCTGTAGATTCATAAGGATCTAATAGACCCACAACAATCAAAAAAATTGTTCTATTTAGTCAAACAACACTCTTATCAGCTCATATAATAATATAGGCTGATAATAGACTGAAATAGTCCAGGGCTTGTAGCTTGCCATGAGAAAAAGTTGATGAAGTATGTTTTACCAAATCCCACCTCTGACATCTTCCTTCTTATAGGAGTATTTATCCTTATCTCTTATCACTTATCCTTATCCTTTATCACAGAGCTTTTGCTTCAGCCATGCCAGGTTTGAGAGCCAGGGTACTCAAAGAACACCAAACACCTTGCTGCTTTTACAACATCTTATGTTGTAGTCCCAATTAAGCTGTAAAGAGGTAAGCTGATACTTAAAAAGGTGAATTTAAAAAATCTCTCTTGTGTTTGATCCAGGTCTAAATGTAATACAATGTAATACAACCACAATAACATATTGCTCTCAAAGATAGCATGGCTGATACAAAAAAAATTATTAAATTATTATTAGGAAAAGATTCCCCTAGCAGGGTTTTTAGGTAGCAAGATAAATAATATGAATCTGAAGACGGGAATTATAAAAGTAAGAAAAGTTATATAAACGAATATCATAAAAGTGAACTCTGGTATTACATTATAAAATCACAAAGTACATACAAAGATAAGCACCAAGGACCTGATACATGTGAAAACATGAATGGAGAACAAATGTGTAAAAAACAGTTGCTGACGCGTTTCGACCCTTTGGGGGGTCTTCTTCAGAGGAAAACTGAGGGGTGCTGGCTGTAACAAAAAATAAAATAATTCAACATACATATAATTACTGCCATGGATAATGAGGCAGGAAATATTTTTAGTGATGTCATTGTTACATAGTTGAATGTTTTACTTACTGTATGTAAGTGTAGTTATGTTTAAACCAGAGAATACTAAAACTATTTTTCAGTCTCTTTCCTCTCAGATAGACCGAACACTGAGTCCTCCACATGGGGGGCAAAGCACCAAGGAGGCACCCTGACCGCGTTATCCCTGTGATTGTGACCTACATCGGCTCACAGTTGAGCGTGGGAGAAAAAGGACTGGAAACCTAGCTCGGACTGGAATGGAGGGAGACCTCAAAAGAGGTCAAGATAAGGCCACCTATCGAAGATAATAAAAATAAATAAATATATGCAATAAAGGAATTTTTATTTGGCATTATATTGAGTTATAATAGGATGGGTAAAGTGTGGGTTAGGATGGGTTAAATTATGATGGGTTATATTAGGATGGCTTATATGTGTGTGACCTGCCCGCCATCTGGTGGAGTGAGTAAAGAACACAGGGTCCTATACTTTCTCACCCTCACTGCAAGGCCACCAGGGTAGGCAGGCCATGGGCAAGCGATGCTACACCGCCATCATGTGGAAGACAAAGGGATGGTCCCGGAGAAGGAAAAAGAAAAAAGACACAGTTAAATTGATATGAAAAAATGCAATTGCAAGAAACCAGAGACATTAAGAATTAAAGTGCCTCAATAGAACACTCAAATAGTGCCAACATTTCTTGAATTTTGTATAGACCCATTATAATTAGATACTAAAACAATTTTTCAGTCTCTTTCCTCTCAGATAGTCCTCCACACGGGGAAGGAAATGAAAATATATGCTATATTGAGGATAGAATGGTTATATCTAAATAGCTTCATAAGTAGGTAGGCTATGGCTGATGGAAACACAACAATAGATGGTGTGAGCCCAAGCCTAAAGGGATAATAAATAAACAAATGTTTGCATGGAGGTAGATAATTATATTGTTTTAAAAAACAGAGCCTATAGAAAGCATATCTTACCCCTGGTTAAGATGATAGGGTCCTGCAATGATGAATGAGAGTAACAGGCCCCGCTGGGAGACATATTCTGCCGAGGTTCTCGGTCGTGTGTACACTTCCGACGAGCGTCCAGTCGGGAAGCTCGTCGAGCCAAAAAAGAGAGCATGCTCTCCTTTTCCTCGTTGTTTAATGAGGACTTTGGCTCGACAAGCTTTTTCGACCGCTCATCGGGAACCTCGTCGGGCGGAACGATGAGTTTAGCCCGACGAAGTTCTCGGACGTGTGTACGCGGCCTGACTCTGGGACCTCAAAGCAGAACTATTTATATGTGTGTGTTACTCACCCCATCCAATGAGGGTCGAAAATGCAGGGCTGTCTCCACTCCAGGGAATCTCCCAAGATGGGATGGAGCAGGTGGAGTCCATGCCTCCTTGGTGCTTTGCCCCCCATGTGGAGGACTCAGTGTTCGGTCTATCTGAGAGGAAAGAGACTGAAAAATAGTTTTAGTATTCTCTGGTTTAAACATAACTACACTTACATACAGTAAGTAAAACATTCAACTATGTAACAATGACATCACTAAAAATATTTCCTGCCTCATTATCCATGGCAGTAATTATATGTATGTTGAATTATTTTATTTTTTGTTACAGCCAGCACCCCTCAGTTTTCCTCTGAAGAAGACCCCCCAAAGGGTCGAAACGCGTCAGAAACTGTTTTGACACATTTGTTCTCCATTCATGTTTTCACATTTGTCAGGTCCTTGGTGCTTATCTTTGTATGTACTTTGTGATTTTATTATGTAATACCAGAGTTCACTTTTATGACTTTCGTTTATTAAACTTTTCTTACTTTTATAATTCTCGTCTTCAGATTCATATTCTTTATCTTGCTGCCTAAAAACCCTGCTAGGGGAATCTTTTCCTATTACAAATTTATAGGGGTGAGCAGCTCTTTCCACATCCCCTAGGTGTCCTTTTCTTTATTTATGACATTATTATTAATTTAACCCACAGGTAAAATTTGTTCCAAAATAAAATCCTAAAAGTGTGTTATATATACAGTAGTATGTATGTAGCGCAAAAAGAATTTCAGAAGCAAAATGTTGTAAAAATTAATGATAATGATGACTTCATACCTCTATTTTCTTTCACCTGACCATGTGAAGTTGTTGGCCATGTCCTACAATTTCAGTTATTTTTTAAGGCTTGTCTTTAGATTGTTAGATCTATTGCTGCTGCCTTTTGAGGGGGCCATGGAAGGTGAATTATTATATTTGATATATTTGAAGTTCACAGCAACTAAAGGAAAGGAGGCCCAAAGCTCTAATAACAGACAAAACCGTGCAATTTTTACATTTAGTTTTGAACTATTAGTCTTTACTCTAGGAGGCTGCATTCTCTTCATATTATTCTATTCATCAGCATACTTTCCACGTTTCAATAAAATATAAGTTTTATAAAATATAGATGAGTTTGATAGAGATGGCATGTTCTCTGAAAGAAGGCCAATACAAGATGCATTTTTTTGTGGTTTCTTCAGCAAACCAAACAGCCTAAGACCAGACTGCCCTCTGCTGAATTCTGAGTACCGGTCTATGCAAAATAAAACACACCTATTACTGAAGGGATAACTGGAAATATATGCTATTATAATAAAATTATTAATTTTAGCAAAAGCGGAAAAAGCAGAAAGAGCAAAAAGCAATAAAAATGTGTTATGATGACCCAGAGCAAGCATTAGTCGTACTGATCGAGATCAAAGCAAGATCAAACAGTTTATCTTTAGGGTTGTTATCATTTACTAAAAGTGCATTCTGAGATAAAAAGTAATCTATTTGGTTGTATTTCCTCACGATATTTTTTTTTTTTCTAAAAATCAGACCACTGCAATGCCACACAAATAGATGGCAATATTTACATAACTTCTCATAACTAGGAAATTGACAAAAAAACTCAACAGAAAAAAAATATATAAAAAAACAGGTTTATGGTGTTTCCTTCACTGTTGTGTAATTGTGCATATGTGAAGAAATGTATATAATTATTACCTTGCATATTCCATCTTTACATGTCATACCTGGAGGAGAGCTAAGCAAAAAAGCACCCAACACCCATGATGCAGCGGGAGCTTTCCCTGACCTGCTTTGTGCAAAATATGCTGTCTGTCAACATGATACTGGATTACAAAAGATCCTCAATTTAAAGCAGAATCTATTTTTTTTTTTTACTGGAGTTCTATTCTGAATCCTGGCGCTGATACCATATCTAAAAAAAAAGTAACTTAAAAATAAATTTACATTGTGCACATTCTATAGAATCTCAGGATGTTCTACTTCTTAAATTTTGGCACAAGTGACCATGGCAACACAGCTAGGCATATTACTATGAAATATGCCTCGGCAAGAAATGAGAACCGCAAGCTATTAATTCAGTTCAGCTAACAAAGGTTATTCTAATCCCCTCCATTTAACTTTTAATTTAGGACTGCACATTAGCTCAGTAATTAAACTGACCTCTCATATTGTATCAGTACATGCTGAGGTCAACATGAGATAGCACACAATTTTTGTTTAACCATCCAGTTCTAAGTATATATGAGTAAAAGTTCTGCACTATAGCACAACACACGCAGTACAAATAAAGACACACACATAAAGTGTATTTATACCCTAAATCTATTTTTAGTATGTCTAGTTTAAAGCTTCACTGCATACAGTTTGGCAAAGCAAATAATTTTTTTTGAACATGTTGCAATTTTTTTTAACCTGGAGATCCTGCCAATAGCAGCACTTTCTGTTGCAGGTTGACAGCGTTTACAATAATCAAAGACGTTAGTAGCCTGCTTTGTGGGCTCCTTTAGTTGGCTATTGGGCTGTCTAATAGACCTTGAGAGCCCATTGCCTTGAGGTTCTTCTTCCTCATGTGGCGCCTACCATTGGGGTAGCCATTCCATGACACCCCCGCATATGGCCCTCCTGGCCGTGGTGTGCATGGGCAGCAGTGTTCCTGGTTCCAGGACCACGTTGGCCCGGAGCAATTGATCCACTGTGTGGGCCCAGTAATCGACTGGGTCCCCAATCTGGAAGGGATCCCGAGCTGTCCATCCAATTGGAGGAAGCTGACTGATGCGGAGTCTGTCTGAAGAATACCAAGCACGAGGCTGATGTTCCAGGAAGGACCTGTCCATTCATCAGGGACCACCTGAGTTCTGACAGGCGTTGGTCGCCTGTCAGCTGCTGAATTTGCAAAAACTACCTGAAGGAGATCCGGGGTGTTGAATCTACTAAGAAAGGATTCCGGACCATAACTGTCTCTAATCTTATAGGAGATATTACAAGGAAAAATTGTGCCAATAAGGAACTGGCAAATTAAATGCTAGTATTAAAAGACTGAATAGAAGAAAAAGTCCTTTAAATACCCAGGATCTAAGTAAATAGATAGGGTAATAGATGAAACAAATAAAGTCCTGAATATGTAGAGTCAGAGCCCACAGACAGGATAAATAGCACCACCATGACTTGGACTTCTGTGAAGACACCACCACCTTATGGAAAGCCGCTTACCGGAACCAAGAAGTTAATGAGCATTAAACATAAATCCATCCACAGGTTGAAGCACCAAATAGCAAGGATTCCAATAAGCGGATGTCCATGGTAAACTTAGGTACTCGCAGATAAAAGGTCCCATGGTTTTAATAAAAATAAAAATATGGTAACTACAAACATATGAGTTTAAAAGCATGTATACAAATGCTGGCCGCCACTATAGGAGCCCTTCCTCCTCACGTTGAGCGTGGTGACGTCAGTGTACGCCGTCTCAGACGCGTTTCGTCATCAATAGACGTTCTTAATGGGGAATCCCCATTGAGAACGTCTAATGATGACGAACGAGTCTGGGGAGGAGAGGAGGAGAGAAGGAGGGTTTTTTTCATCTAAGCACACTCTTGTGCATGCAAACGCAACAAAATAAAGCATGGAGACATGGATGGATGGGGAGTTTACTTGGAATATTAAAAATTAATTAAAGCGGAGTTCCACCCTAAAGTTGAACTTTCACTCATCTGATTCCTGATTCCTCCCCCCTCCGGTGACACAATTGGCACTTTTCAAGGGGAGGGGGGACAGGATACTTTTCTTTGACAGGTATCCTTTCTCACTTCTGGGAGTCCGGGCCATGGCCCGTGACGTCACCGCAGGGCTCCCTCCTCCTCTCCTGGCCGCTGGAGAGGGGAGCAGGGCTTTGCGCATGCGCTGTAGGGTTCCCGGCGTGAAGCCGAAAGCAGCAGCAGCTGCGGTGCCAACATCAAGGGACTCCAGGACAGGTAAGTGTCCATTTATTAAAAGCCAGCAGCTGCAGTATGTGTAGCTGTTGGCTTTAATTATTTTTTTGGCCGGAACACTGTTTTAAATTGTGTTTTTGTTTGTGGTGCTCAGGTGCAGTGTAGATCCACTTTAAGTTCCAGTTTATAGAAAACTGTAAACAATATCAGAAAACTTTATTACCCCATATGTTAATAGCTGCTAAAAGCCTGATAGCCAGTCACTGGCAAGATAGGGAAAGCCCTTCTATTAGAGAATGGTGCATTAAAATAAATGCTATTCAAAACTTAGAATTTTTAAGGCTAAGTGATGTAGATGGCCTAGAGGAATATGAAGAGACATGGTCTAAGTGGATAGAGTTTAAACACTCAATGAGATTTGCAGAGTTAATGGGTGCATAGGACCCTATAGGACCCTATAGGACCTCAAAGATCTTAGGGATGGAAACAACACAAGAAAGTACTAAGGTAGAAAAGAATATAGATTAGAAGAGATGGAATGGGAACTGGTGGTTCGGGGGAAGGGGTGGGGTGGGAGGGATGAGATTGGGTATAAGGATTACAATAATTATGGTATAATGTAAAAAGGATAAAAGTCTGTAAAAGTAAACCAAATATACACCTGCGCTTTCCTTTTTATATATGAAGTATATAAAAAAAAAACTCCCACAAATGATGCGAAACCCAAACAGAGACGTCATAAGCAATCTTATGGTGAGCGGGTCTCATGGTCGGTGGAGTCTGAGGTGGGAACAAAAAAAAAGAAAACTGTATACCGTGGGTCATGATGCCATACATACTTTTTCTAATCTCATTCCAGCCTTGTCTTACTTAACTCAATAGAACCTTAAAGAGAGGTTGCAGTGAAACCCACTGTAATGAAGCACTGATTATAGAGTGAGGAGACAGCTGCTTTGTTGAAGATTCTACAGAGAAAGGGTGTCAGTTCTATCTTAAACATCCGGTAGTATTCCCCCACGAAACCATCCGGTCCTGGGGATTTGTTGGCTGGAAGAGTATCAATGATTTTTTGGATTTCCGAAATCATGATGGGTGAATATAAAGAGTCCACTTGAGAATTAGTCAGTTTAGGGAGGGACACCTTATCTAGGAATTCATTGATCAGGGAGGCGGTAGGTTGATGGGTGTTGGCGTCCTCTTTCAAATTGTATAGGGCGCCATAGTAATGGCTGAACGCGTCTGCTACATCTTGGGGATGATATAATTTTGTATTATGTAAGGGGTGAAGGATGTAGGGAATTTTAGTCCTGGTCCTATGGCCCTTAATTCTATTTGCCATTAATTTACCTGCTCTGTTGCCCTGAGCGTAATATAATGTTTTAAGCCTTTTAGAGCTTTTTTCAAAATCCTCCAGTAGGAGGAGCCTAAGGTCCCTTCTCAGATTGGTGAGTTTAGAGGATAACTGACTCGAGGTCTTTAGTTTATTCTCCTTTTCAGCCTTTGCTATTTCATCTGTGATATCCCTAATCTTTTTGTTACGCTGCCTCCTTGCTCTGGCCCCCTGTTGGATGAGGATGCCTCTCATATAGGCCTTATGGGCTGACCACAAGGTAAATCGGTCCATCCCAGGGGTGTCATTGACAGAGAAAAATTCCCCCAAGTGTCTCTCCACCTCTTTTTTGACATCGGGTTGTTGCAACAGAAAAGTGTTAATTCTCCATACTGGAGCAGGCTGAACAGAAAAGTCATCTTTAAGTGATAGCGAGATGGAGGCATGGTCTAACCAGGAGATATCATTAATGGATACTAAGATAGTTCTAGTCAAAGTGGCAAAGTCAGTCAAAAATAAATAAATTATTGTGTATACTTGATGTGGGGCAGAGAAAAAAGTGAAATCTCTTTCTCCAGAGTGGCAGCAGCGCCACACATCAAATATTTCAGCCGTGAAAATAGAGCTCTGCAAAGAAACCCCCAGTCTAGAGGTCTTAGAGGTTGAATCTATGGCTGGGTCCGGTACCGCATTAAAGTCACCGCACAGTATAAGGAGACCTTTTTTAATGGGTTGAATCCTTTTCATCAATTTGTTGAAGAAAGCGACCTGGTGGATATTTGGAGCATAGACATTCACCACTGTGTATGTTATTGAGTTTATGTCACATACTAAAGCCAATAATCGGCCACCAGGATCTTCCACTTTGGTATGGAGGGTGAACGCCACCGTGTCGCGTATGGCAGTCAATACTCCCTTAGACTTGTTCTCAGCACTAGCCGAGAATATGTGGGGGTAATTTTTGTGTGAACATCGTGGAGGGGAACTACTGCAGAAATGGGTCTCCTGAACACAGATAATGTCCCCCTACGTAGGATGGCTTCCTTCCACAGTGACCTGCGTTTGGCAGGGTGATTTAACCCTCTGGCGTTAATGGATAAAACTTCAATAGCCATGTAGTAGACAAGGATGAACGATGGGGGTCGCTAGGTGCATCAGTCTGTTGGTGGAGAATGAAAACCCCTTGGGTTGGATATAAAGGTGATGACAAAACTCTGTGATGCAGCAGCTACTCACTGTGATCCATAGGCTGTGGAGCATTCTGTAGAGGGGAGTTCCAAGCTGAATCCACTGACCCGAGATGGTAAGAACATCCTCTACAGTACCCCAGTACGAGGGCAGGCGGGGAACCATGATGATCCAAAAGTGTCTTGAAGAAAACAAAAACAAGAGAAGAAGCAGGAAAAACAATCCAGACAACTTTGAGAACAAAACAAACTCTATAGAAACTGTAAAGAACAGGGGTAGATTGTACCCGGGTGCAGTTATATACTGCTCAGGTAATGAGGGTAACAAGTTCATGCCCATGGCCGTTTAAGGTCTCCACGGGCTAGTTGTATACTCTGAAAATAGCTTGAGAGCTACTTATGCGATTTGGCATTTTTGCGGGAGACTGCCTTCCAGTCAGAGATGTGTGAGGACTTCTGTGATGAGGTGATGCCCCCTTCCTCCAGAGCTGGTAGTATCTCCCACTCCTTCAACAAAGCGAGACCACGCTCCATAGAAGTTACAGTGAATGCTTTTTCTCTATAGGTTATCATCAATTTTGTGGGGAATCCCCATTTGTAAGGGATGTTGTGGTTCCTTAAAGCTTTGGTAATGGTCCCCAGGTTACGTCTCTTCTGCAGAGTATGCTGCGAGAGGTCAGGGTAGAATTGTAGGTGTTGAAACCGGGAGGGAACATTGTCATGCCGCCGCATGATTTGCATGAGTTGTTCTTTCACATGGTAGAAGGTCATGCAGAGAATAACATCTCTAGGAATGTTCTTAGGCAGAAATAAAGGTTTGGGGAGCCTATGGATCCTATCGATAGATAGCTCTATCTCAGTGAGATCAGGCATGAGGGAGGAAAACAAGTCCAGCGCGTATGCGTGCAGTTCCGATGGTTGAACTGTTTCAGGGACCCCCCATATTTTCATATTCTGTCTTCTGGCCCTGTCCTCAAAGTCTGCTATTTTATTTTTGAACCATTCATTGTCCTCCTCCTGGGCCTCATTAGCATCCACCAGGCTGTTGATGGTGGTTGCATATTCCCCCATTTTAGTTTCAACATGTTCCACACGGTTCTCTACCTCTCTCAACTCCCCACTAACTCTGTACATGCAGCTCATCGTGTCAGCCTGTAAGGAGCTGCGCAATAACATGTCTCTAAGGACAGTGTCCATAACTGGTTGATTGCACGTAGGGAAGGTGGCGATCGAATCAGGCAACTCACGTGTGTCATCTCCCGACTCCGCTGTGGGACTCGCCGCTAGAACGCTTCCTGCTCCGTCCAGCCGCATCTTGGTTTTGGCCGGGCTGTTAGAGGGTAAAGGGGTATACGGAGATCCTCCGGCTCCGGACCGGTGCTCACTGTGGCTCGATGTGACCCCTTCCTTCCGCTTGGTCTGGCCGGTTAGAGCTGGAGTGGAGGCCGCGCCAGCGCCATTTTGCCTGGTCCCATCCCGCGGCACAGTGAACAGGTCCATGAGACGCTGTGGCTTGGCGGATCCTCTCCGTTTGTTGGTCATCGCCGCTCTCGGTGTCTAGGGCGAGTCACCTGCCTGAAGAGAGGGTGTTAAAAGCTTTTAAGCAGGTCGTTTAGTGCCGTTTTTTGTCCGTGGAGACTGGAGCTCTCTCTCTATGCGACCATCCGGCTCCGCAGCAGGCCACGCCCCCGATGAAGCACTGATTATAAATCTTTTTGAAAGAAAAAGAGTGGAAGTGCCTTCTATAGCAACTAATTTTATAACATATGGTAGTAAAACAAGAGACTGTGTGCCATGACCAACACGTTACCTTTTCTTGGAAGTTAGACATATCAGCTATTTTTCCATTTTTTTAATGTCAGCATTTTGAAAGTAAAAGAAATTAGGCAACATATTAAAGGGCGTTTGTATCAATTACCTAATTTAATTCTCGAGCATTCCGATGGAAAACTGTAAGCATATACTTTTATGGATCCAGTGGATGGCTTCAGATCTCACAAAAAAAGTTTGTAATGTGAATTCGCCTAAAGTGGTTTAACTGTACTTTTCACTTATTTTCCCTGTTCCTGAGGCCTGTGAAGGAATTGAGCTTCCTTAGCCTCATGCTACATTAATGTGTTTGTAATTAGTAAATCCAGATGGAAAAACCACGATTGAAAAATTATTTGAGAATTTTTTTTAAGGGTAAAATAATATTATTATGCTAGTAACTACAATTTTCAAATCTCTTAAACAGTGTGGAATATAAACAGTGATACAAAAGAGCAGATGGATACCTTTCCTTGTTGATATTATTTTAAATAATCCATTCCAATATTGGTCATACATTTGGCAATTTTGGAAACTAACGTGAGTGCCTACAATAGAAAATAAGTACAGCTTGTATAAAAAAAGGATTCATACATTGACAGGAACATGCACACTTGCTGACCCCCCTTTCCTGACCACTCCGGCTACAAGCCTGAATATTGGTTTGGTTGGAATATTAAAGAGGAAGTAAACACTGATGGGTTTTACTTCCTCTTTTGTTCCCTGAAAAGTAAAAGCATAATGGGCTAGTATGCATTGCATAGGGAAGCCTAATTATAGCCTTCCCTATGAATACAAATTGAAAATGGAGGTTTACAACCACTTTACGGAGAACTGCATGTCTTTTTTTCTTATTATATTTTATTTCAATGCTAGATCAATAATATTTTTTTAAAGTGCTAGTGACAGAATGAACTAATACCTTTGCCCCTGCATTGGTGGTCAGTGAAGAATACACACATATTGGTTGTCAGTGTAGAATGTGAAAAACTTGTATTCATTTTAAAGATTTCACCCAGGCTGGCTCAGGTTAGGCAGGCACAGTCACCACAGAAAAGCTGACTCTCTACAATGCCACTTTCCTGCCTGCCCACCCTCACCACGGGTTCAGCATGCAATACATGGACTATGTAAGCTGGGAGTGGTAATGACTATGCCATATAAAGCCCATGTTACAGAGTTCAGTGCTCACAATTATGAAATGTACAATGTAATGGGGTTCGTTTACTAACGCCAAATAGGATGTGCACTTTGCAAGTGCAGCTGCTCCAGAGCTTAGAAAATGAGCAGAAGCTCTGCTGACTTCCATCATCCAATCAGGTGGATGCAAAAATGCTATGTTTTTGTTTATGCTCTGGAGCAACTGCACTTTTTGTTTATGCACTGGAGCAACTGCACTTGCAAAGTGCAACTGCACTTTGGAAAGTGCACAGTCTATTTGCCTTTAGTAAATCAACCCCAATGTCTATAGTGCAGGGCTAAAGTGCTTGTAACACACAAGACACAGAGCTCATATAGGGTGCGTCTGTTTAAAGGGTTTACCCAGCTTCTGAGTACAGGCCATTCAACAAGCCTAGAATACTGCAGTTATAAGCAAAACTATAAACCTGAGCAGATGTGTTTGCATTGGGCTTTATATCAGAGTTTGTATCAAAGCTACTCCTGTCAGCACAAGAAAAACAAAGATTCTGCAACAGGATTACTGAATATGGTGAAGGTTGCACACGAGGGAACTTTTGACCACATAAAAAAAGTTCTAAAGTTCAGCTTTAAAAAACGGAAAAAAAAAAAACCTACACTGGTTTGTACACCATGCTAGTTTCATTTAATTTGAGGAAATACATTTTCATTGCCAGATGTGCACATATTTATCTATAGCTACAGTGTGCATTTCATCATGTAACACTTTCGAAATGAGCTGTGCTACACAAATAACATAAGTAACATTAGCACTCCAAATAAAATCTATACAATTTACATAAATGAAATCACTGCTGGCTAAAAACAACTTATAAACATTGTACTACATGTTTATCATTATTTCTGTTAAAAAAAATTATTTCATCACTATTACAAGCAATAGACAAAACTCCCACTGCAATGTGTGAGGCATCGTACACACGACCGTTTTCCTCGACAGAATCCATCAAGAACCGTGGTGGGAGAGCTTTTTTGCCGAGGAAAACAGTCGTGTGTATGCTTTTCATCGAGAAAACTGTCGAGGAACTCGACGGGGAAAAAAGAAAGCAAGTTCTCTATTTCCACGTCGTGTTCCTCGTCGGGCTGTTTTTTTACGAGAAACACGTTCGTGTGTATGCTTAGAAACCCACACATGCTCAGAAGGGTGGCGCCAGTGGAATAAAACTTCCCCTTTATAGTGCCGTCGTACATGTTTTACGTCACCACATTTGAGAATGACGAGATTTTGTCTTGACTGTGTGTACGCAAAGAAAGCTTGTCAAATTCTCGACAAGCCTGACAAGGAACTCGTCGAGAAAAACTATGTTTTATTTACAACGAGTTCCTTGGTCGTGTGTACGAGGCCTGAGAGCTACACATTTTCTAGATATATATAGTATATAGGTAAATGTTTAAATATTTTTTTTTTTTGTTATTTAATTCTTTGGTCATTTTTAATTATTATATATTGTTGTAAAAAGCAAAAATAGTGATAAGCGCTTCAAATAAGTGATGCGTGAGCACTACTCAAATACATAAAATAATAATCAATTGGAGAAAAGAATAGCTACTGGATAACTATAAAGTGCATAAAACCAACTCATACAATGTGTCAATGAATAAAGTACCATACAACAGGTGCATCTGAGTGCCAATAGATGAGATCCTATTAAACCAATGTGAATGTGTACTGGGTAATTGGTAAAAATGCACAAGACAGTCTCTATATGGTGGTGTGATGCTAGGCTGGGTGATAGAATGGTTGAAATCTTCACTCTGGGTGCTGTTCTACGTCTAGGAATCCACAGGAGTATTGTAGTTCCCTTACCTTGAGGGTGCTATATGTAGGCATATAGTGTGGCTCATCCAGAATCCTAGGTCTCGCTTTCCCAATTGGGTTCCCTCTCACTCATCTGCGTGGCTATGATATCCCGGCTCAGCGATCCACAGGGGAGATGTAGTGGGTGTGGGGGAAGATAAAGCAAATGCCTCCAATGGTGAAGTGTGTTGGTACCAGCGAAAATGGTTTATTGGGTAAAACAAAGTACACGAAGATAAAATCCAAAACAAGCTAATGTAAACTGTAGAGACGGAGCGATCGTACTACCGCCTGAAATCTATTGGCCTCCGGCGGGTGTCACATGGTCTCGACTTTCCTACGGCGTTACGTCACGTGCCTTGTGACTTCATCAGGGAAAGCGAGACCTAGGATTCTGGATGACCCACCCAGAGTGAAGATTTCAACCATTCTATCACCCAGCCTAGCATCACACCACCATATAGAGACTGTCTTGGGCATTTTTACCCATTACCCAGTACACATTCACACTGGTTTAATAGGATCTCATCTATTGGCACTCAGATTCACCTGTTGTATGGGACTTTATTCATTGACACATTGTATGAGTTGGTTTTATGCACTTTATAGTTATCAAGTAGCTATTCTTTTCTCCAATTGATTATTATTTTATGTATTTGAGTAGTGCTCACGCATCACTTTTTTTGAAGCGCTTATCACTATTTTTGCTTTTTACTTCATTATTTGTGTATTGTGGACACTTCAGATTTAGCTGCCTCAGACTCGTTGATGCTACCATAGTACACATCTGTATACTCACAGTAGAGCATTAGATCGTATTTCTATTCATTATATATTGTTGCATTCACCACACTAATACTTCTATGAAGTAGTAGCAACAATTTCTATCTAGATGTTGCATATGCTTAGGCTGGGATAACGTTTCCAGTAGAAGGTGGTTTTAATTTATGCCTTAATCTGAACCAGAAGTATAATCAACCCACATCAATTCACCAGGAGACGCAATCTGCATAAGAGAGTTGAAAGTTGACTTTTTTTAATATGATATGGCAAATATTAGATCCTCTTTCAAACAGTACCTAAAGATAAATCCTGAAATAAAAACACCAGAAATATTTGCCCATTCAGTCATTTATTGAACAAAAATATCAATTGATGTAATTGTGCACTGTGGAAAAAGTAAGTATACCTTTGACCTCAGAGGCTGGTATTACACCTTTTGCCATAAATTACTTATTGCAAGCATTTTGCACAACTGTCTGCCAGTCTCTGACATTGACTTGTAAATGTAAAATGCGCTGTAGTACTTTTAGTAGTAGTTATCTATGTGGATTCACATCACACAGTTACTAATACAGTATATAACACCAAAGGAGCCACAACAACACATCTAATAATAAATGCATGTTCTAAATTTAAATAGCTATTTATATTCTCAATTATAACAAATTCAAATGTTTCCCTGCTTGTCTTAGAGAAATAAAATATTTATTAAACAATTCCTTAAATACACCATTCTCCTTTACAGAAAAATAAGCATAAGGGCCCTTTCACACAGGTAGATCCTGTAATGATCCGCCCGGTGAAAATCCGCTTGCTCAGTGGGGTTTGCTCGGTTGAACCCCGCTGAGCCTGTGGATGACAGGGCGGTCCCTGTGCAGGAACCACTTTGTCAAATCTTCGCTCTCCTCTAGGGGGGGATCGGAGGAAAACAGACCATCTGTCCGTATTCATCCGATCTGATCTACAGATGATGGGAAAATAGGATTTTCCTCCATCTGCAGAAATGGAGCATAGTGGGCACGGACGAGATCGGGTGTCAGCGGATGTTCATCCACTGACACCCGCTATCCCATAGGGATACATGTATGTCCCTTTTCATCCGTATATGGATGGTTGAAAAAACGCCCGTGTGAAAGGGACCTAAAGCAAACAAAGGAGCTACTACATTATCATTGGAAATGGTTTTAATTCAAGCCTAAGCAGTTAGAGTATGTTGAAGTGTGCTGTACACATGCACTAAGATTCACATTTCTACATATGTAGATGACATTTCAAGGCTTGAGTCATTTGCAAAAATATTTGTGTAGTCCAGCCAAGCTTTTTGTGGAAAAGATGTCAAACTTGTCTCTGTGAAACGCACTTTAAAGCGGTGCATGCCTCGATAAGAAAGTGTAGACATCCCCTTTCTTCCAAAGAGTAGGCTGGCCATACATTGAGCAAATTTTTTTCCTGCAACCGCAGGTTGCAGTAAAGAAATTAGCTTAATTTCCCTATCAACACATAAAGTGTTGATGGGAGAATCCCTCCTGCCAGGCTATTGTCTTCTCCAGGCAGAAGTGGGGGAGGAGGAGGAAGCCATCCCCGTCTGGAGAAGACAGTGATTATCGCTAGCGGCTATATTAGCCCCTAGCAGTAATAGCAAGCGAACATGGCAGGCTGTTTGTACCCAATTTGATCGATTGATCAGCTTCGGACATTCAGACTGCCCATTAACGGTTCAAATCTCGGCAAGTTCCTGCTGAACCGGCCGAGACTCAAACTGCGTATGGCCGGCTTTACCCTGTACAAAAATCTATGGGGGGTAGAAATGTGTGTACATATTACTCTCCCTTTCACAAATCTTTAGGAACTAAATGCAAAAATATATGACCATGAGTTTACCCCTGCAATTATTTATGTGCCTAGTCATAACCAACTATCATTCTTTCTAGCTCTATTCGCTATTTGTTCTAATCCTTTATGAGGGGAAAATTATACAAAATCACACACATCAAAATCCCTCTCTCACTTAAAAAAATAAGATAAATGTCTTTGCCATTTTCAGATGGCTAACCCATTGCACTCCTGGCGTCCATCTACCCGGGATTGCACATGCTACTCAGCTATTCATGGTACATATAGTAGCCTTGATTAAACAATCTCTCATTACCTGCTCAGTTGGTACCTAGCTAGATATAGCCTGGGTTCTGGCCTGATCAGTTTCTACTATTTATTAATCTCAAGATAACTCACAATAATAAGTCATCTTCATGTTGGTGAGTAAATACAACACTTTTTATTGGTCACTGTGTCAAAAAAAGAGGTTAGTGACACCACTTTTTAATTGGTCACTCATCAGACCCTACCCCTTACCCAATTAAATGGGAAATGCTTACCTTAGGGGTATTCTCATAGCTAGTGGGTCCACCATAAAAATAAATAAAAGCAGCACATATTATTAGACTACTCAGGGAAATCCTTATCGTAGAACACTCTCAAAAACCAACACAAGATGGGGCTGTCCTACAATAAGTACTTCAGAAACGCTCTGAACGTTTATCCATATTAGACCAAAGCTCTCTAAGACATAGAGGCACACTACAATAACTTTTTTATGAGCGTGGGGATATGTGTGGAACTGGCTTGTCTCACTCATCTATAACGAAACAGACATGTACTTACATCCCTAAGGTCAAAACCTCCTCTTGGCAAACAGTACACCAATATGAAAAAAATGATCTAGT
Source organism: Rana kukunoris (assembly GCA_029574335.1). Classification (NCBI taxonomy): domain Eukaryota; kingdom Metazoa; phylum Chordata; class Amphibia; order Anura; family Ranidae; genus Rana; species Rana kukunoris. Next base: position 307,152,829 of record CM056049.1, on the reverse strand, counting down.
TCTTCTATGCTTAGTACTCAGACGTATATCACATATTTTAACAGAATCCTTTCTCCCCTTCATCAGTAGAAGACCTAGACCTTGCTTTGTATTTCTTTCTAAATAACTGCTATGGCCCTTCCTATTTAAATGCATCTGCCATTGATTGTTTGGCAGCATCATTCACTCAACAGGAAATAATTCAGACAATACTTTACTCTGGGCAAGAGATCTAGCCCAGATGGTTACACTAGTTCTTTTAATAAAACAGTTGCCCCATGGGTTGGCCCTGGTTCGCTCCGGGGAGTGGGGTGGCTAGCTGGAGGCTGTTTGCCCCCCCCCCTCCCTCCCCGTCGTGGACCGCAGGGGCTACCCCTTAAAGGTTTTCCTCCTCTAGTCGGAGATGGCTCTCCTATAGGCAATACACCCCCATCATCCACTCCCTTCCCTTTCTCCCTCCCCTTTTTTCTTCCTTTTTTCTCTTTTCTCTTCCTTTTTCTCTACTCTTATCTTTAAGTTCTTTTTTCTTTTTTTTTTTTCTCTCTTTATCTTAAGTATTACCTTCTAAGTTTTGCTGATGTCTTAACCATGCTGATATTATGTCAGGCTTCCTTTTGCTGCTATGATGATTTTAGATAAGAGCATCTATGTTTGATTCGATCATTGTTCGTGTAATGCTCTTTGGCCATGCGTGGCCGACGACTTTGAGCCTTAAGTTTTGTCTGACATGGCATATTTTGGTTGTAAAACAATAAAATTTGATTACACAAAAAACAGTTGCCCCAGCCCTTACCCTGATTCTGGAGTCACACACACATTCCCCCCTTCCACAGCCTACCTCTGCCCCTTTGGCCATAGCTAACCCCAGTCCACAGCTCACCTTTGTTCCCTTCTTCTACAGCTTATCGCTGAAAACCACCCCCCCCCTCCCCCAGCAGCAGTTAGCAGTTCCCCTCAGATCTGACCTCTAAATTCAATTGAATCCCCTTACCTCTGCAAAAGGTACAAACTTGTGTTGTCCCCACACAATGCACTTGCAGCTCCACCTCTCGTCACTGGTCAGCAGCAGCAGAAGCGGGATCATTGAGCAGGGGTATCAGAACCTGGGCACCAGCTAAGCACATAATGACTAGTGTTGCTCACGAATATTCGCATTGCGAATATTCGCTACGAATATTGCATATTCGAGTATTCGCGAATAACTCGAATATTGCGGCGAATATTCGCTATGGCGAATATTCGTATTTTTTCAAATTTATTTTTAAAACAGATCACATCCTAGTGATCTCCATCGACGTCTAAAAGCATTGCTGGTATGATTAGAGAGAGACCCTGGGCCGAGTAGCTGATGCGACTCTTTTATGTTGCCGAAAATTCGCATTGCGAATTTTCGGCAACATAAAAGAATCGCATCAGCTACTCGGCCCTTCTTTTGCATCAGAGCCAATCAGAATAACTTGAATATTCGGCAAAAGGAATATTGCGCGATATTTCTTTTTGCCGAATATTCGAGTTATTCTGATTGGCTCTGATGCAAAAGAAGGGCGGAGAAGAAAATCGCGCAATATTCCTTTTGCCGAATATTCGAGTTATTCTGATTGGCTCTGATGCTGCATCAGAGCCAATCAGAATAACTTGAATATTCGGCAAAAGGAATGTTTGTGCGATTTTCTTCTCCGCCCTTCTTTTGCATCAGAGCCAATCAGAATAACTTGAATATTCGGCAAAAGGAATATTGCGCGATATTCCTTTTGCCGAATATTCGAGTTATTCTGATTGGCTCTGATGCAAAAGAAGGGCGGAGAAGATAATCGCGCAATAGGAATATTGCGCGATTATCTTCTCCGCCCTTCTTTTGCCCCCTTATTCTCCTTTCTTTTAAGTAGAGTTAGTGTAGAGTTAGTGTTTAGTGCATATTAGTTTAGTAATACAGGAAATGATCTCCGTTTATGAGAATTTCGCAATCATTTTCGCATTAGCGAAATTTTGCAAAATTTTTTTTGGATAAAATATCACGAATATTCGATATTAGCGAATATTCACGAATATTCTTCTATATATTCGCGCAATATCGCGAAATCGAATATGGCGTATTCCGCTCAACACTAATAATGACCCCCCTCCCACCCATGAACACATCAGGTCCGGGCAGCTGTCCCACCCTGTGTGTAGGAATGTTGTATGAGAGCTGGCGCTAGAGCTGCACTGTCACTTTTGAGTATAAAAGCCATGCTTCTGTGTTGACAAGTTACAGTAGATAGTGGTGAACACAGGGCCAGGGCTGGAGTTGGTGAAACAGAGTTCTGCTACTTTCCAGCTCAAAAAAGCACTACTGAGCTATATAAATTATTAGTTACAGTACATTAGAATTTTTTTTCCCCTTTTACCATACTCCCTTTCATTGCTTTAACCCTCTTTATGGCCTAAAGCAGCTAATCTATTGCTGAAAATCTGGGATTCGTTCTTGCTAAAAGCCTCCAAGATATCAAGTACAGGCTCCTATTGTCAAGTATAAGGAATCTAGATTTGGTATTGAAGCTAAAGCATCACTTGACACAGTCTTCTACGATAGGTATGTCTAGGTAAATATTAAACCATGCAGCCTCTTTGACATGAACACTGACCCATTTTGAGACATTGGAGTTGATCTCCTAAAGGCAATAATTGTACTTTGCAATAGCTTAGTAAATGTGGTAAAGTTTCACTTTGCAAAGAATAACCAAATGATTGACTGATACACACGTGAACCTTGGAAGTTTGGTAAGCTGCATAGAGTAAATTGGTTGGAAACATTGCACATGATGGAATCCTGATTAGGCTTACAGGATATGCACATTGTGGTTTATCTCAATGTAAGTAGTTGAGTATGTTGTGGTAATTATTTAAAGCAGTATTAAACTATATGAGGGTTTTTTTGCTTTCGGGGAATTTCCAACATTCATTTTGGAGTGAGTGAGGGAGGATATCTCTTAGGCCTTGTAAACACGATCAGACCGGTCTGATGAGACTGGTCTGACAGACCGTTTTCATCAGACAACTCTGAACTTGTCTGATGGTCTGATGTGCGTACACACCATTGGACCAAAATCCAATCAGACCAGAACGCGGTGACGTAGAACACAACAATGTGATGAAAAAACAAAGTTCAATGCTTCCAAGCATGCGGTGACTTGATTCTGAGCATGCGCAGGTTTTTGGTCCGATGCTTTTGTGTACTAACCATCGAATCTGTCCGACGGACAGGTGTCCATCAGACAGGTTTTAAAGCATGTTTTAAAACTTTGGTCCGACGGACAACGGTCTGATGGGCCGTACACACCATCGAACTGGTCCAATGAAACTGGTCTGCAGACCAGTTTCATCAGACCGGTCTGATCGTGTGTACAGGGCCAAAGAGGAATACACAGCAGAGAGGTTGTGAAAGGAAAGAAGATCCAGTAGTGATGTACAGTATATTAAGTTCTGCCTATGAAGGTGGAGGTTAAAAGTATATAGAAAGGGATCATGTGAAGAGGCAAAAAGAGTGATTTATCACACTTATTTAAATGCGAGCACGTACCATATTACTGGACGGAGCATTTTTAAGCAGAAAATACTACAGTATTCGTTTTTTTGCTTTTGTTTTCCTTGGAGAGTACCACTTTTGGAAGAGAGGATCAGCCGGCAAACTGGAACTCTATTTTCTGAATAAAAATCCAAAAAGAGCAAGAGACACCTGTGATCTGAACAGATGTAGTTTTTTTTAGACACAAAGGTTACTGTGATGTATTGAAGAAAAACAGTTCATGTAATTTTTTTTTTGGGGGGGGGGTGGATACTTTTCTATAAGTGCTGGTTTGGTTCTAAAGTTGATCTCCTTCTGCTGAGGGTGGCAGATTGTTTTCAGCTACTGGGATCATTGTAGATGGTTTAGCTCTAATGTGCTGATATCGAAAGGACTGGTTGTACTGAAGTTGATCAGTGGATCGACTTCAGTACAACCAGCCTACCCACAGACAGATCCAAATTCGGCTGAACAAATTTTGATCCATCTATGGCTGGCTTAAAGCAGAGGTTCACCCAAAATAACAACTCTATCGGATCACATTCCTTACTATACAGACAGTTTCAATAGCCACATAATTATTTTTTTTATGTTGTAATTACCGTAATTACCGTAGTATAGCTGGTTGAATTGCGACTTCTGGGTTTTCACTCCTGCGGAAGTAGGCGTTGCTACTCCTTTCCCTGGCGCCGCCATGTGATCTGGGAGTTCTCCTGGAAGCACAGCGTCATTCCCACATTGCTCTACGCCGTCCAGCGAAATACCATCAGAACGGGGCGTGAACTATCAATGATGCCGCCCGTTGTGATGGCAACAAGGAAGTTGACGACGCTACTCGTAACACCGCACATGCGCGAGTAACAGCGGTGAATGCATCCAGGAAGTCATTGCTTGCCCACAAGCAAAATGGAAACTGCCAAACAGGGATTTTAAAAGGTCATGTTTTAGACGAAAACGGATAGGGGACATTTGAAAACACCAAACAGGTGAGTAGTACTTTGTATTGGTAAACAACATTAAATGCTCAAAAAAAAAAGTTTTCCGCGGATCCTCCGCTTTAAGACAGGTTTTAATTGGTGGCATTGGAAAGTGTTTGTTATTTTTAACATCAGGCTAGGTATGTAAGCCTTGAATTGGTGTTCCACCATCACCAGCAGATGATTTCCAGGATCGCCAAGTTACAAACAAAAGGGAATGTGGTGGTTTAGTGCAGAAAGCAATGTTTGGATAGAAAACAGAAGAACTCAGGGGGTAGACTGTTTTCGCTGTATTTATTTCACAGTTTGATTTTCCCTTTTGACTGAAATGTACTTTTAAATATTGGCCTTTGGGAAAACTGCTGTGTAAATGAACCCAAATGGTACAGAACAAATCAATAGCATTATATTTTCCAGCTGACAAAAAAAAAATCGTTTAAATGAGAACTAGAGCAAATGCTTCTTTGTAAGCAATTGCGGAAACAAAGAACAATTGTACCACTTTTCTGTATCTTAACTATCATAAAATTATTGTCATTCAGTTTCAGTCAAGATCTGTATGAATAAGCAAATCACTGTTTTAATATCTATGTACTATTGTCAATCAGCTACAATGGCAATGTGTAATCACAGATGAATAACCCAGTCCTGGTACAAACTTACATTTTGTTAAGTTTCTGATATGAAAAGTCAACAAAAAACAACAGATGGAGACTATATGATTGATTTTCAGTTGCATTGTTATTAAAATCACTGGCATTACAATGCAGGGAAAATGTTGCATATTGGTTCTGATTTCCTATTAAAAGATGTTCTTGCATTCGTAGTTCAGCAACACCAGATTCTCTTACCTGCCTCCTCAGTTAAACAGAATCTGTCACCAGATGCCCCCACCCGCAGATACTTACCATCTTCACCCTCCCCTGCCATTCCTTCCCTCTTGGTCCATGCTGTTGTAGTAAAAGTCATAAGCTAAAGGCCATTCATACCTGTGTGATGTAAGTAATAATAAGCTAACACTCTATAACAATGTACAGAAATTAGGCAACAACTTGGTGATAAATTAATTAGATATATTATGATACAAAACATAGGTCACTTCCCCCGCCTATAACTGGTCTTCACAGCAAGGAGCACTGGAAGTGCAAATGCATGTTAAATAAAACTCAGGAATTTCCAAGCTCAACTTACCAACCAGCTTCTGACCAACAAAACTGACTTGTCTAAGGCCGCGTACACACGGAGGGACATGTCCGCTAAAACATGTCCGAAGGACCGTTTCCAGCAGACATGTCTCCTCTGGATTTTCGTCCGACGGTGTGTACACACCATCGGATGAAAATCCCCTCGGCCAGGGAACGCGGTGACATGGCGGTTACATTGACACCACCATGTCACCAAACGAGGAAGTGAAATACTTCCATGCATGTGTCGAATCCAATGGGAGGGAGAACAATGCATTCTGCATAGATATATTATGGCATTGCAGTTCAACAATGTGTAAATCAATGAACAGGTAATCATACAGTTTAAAAATACTGTACTAGATAATTGATCACTGGCCCATAAACTGGCAATCAATAGGACTATAGCATTAGTAAATTAAACTATAACTGGTGCAAAACAGGGTCAAAGTATCAGCATGAACTAACTTAGCAAAGTAAAGTTTCTTGTGTACACACTACACATACAGCCTCAGTAGTGGGTAGAGTATGTGTCCCTGATTAAGTGGTACCCCTGCAGGCTATAAAGTACTGGCGTTCTATTGTCAGTGGTGGCCGGTTTCCATTGGGGCCCTTCTGTAGGTGCAAGTGTAGCTGTCCCTTTAAGGCCGCGTACACACGACCAAATCTGTCTGCTGGAAACGGTCTGCCAGACCGTCCCAGCAGACAGATTCGATCGTGTGTACGGGCGAGCAGACAGATTTGGCCAGCCGACAGATTTGAAAGCATGCTTACCAATCTGTCGGCTGGGAACCCGTCCGCCCAACATTTCTGCTGGTTAGTACATGCACACGCGCCAAATGATTTTGACGCATGCGCGGAAGTGTTTTACTTCCTGGTGCGGTGACGTGGCGGCGTCAACGTCACCGCCACGTCAGCGCGCTGTCTGCTGGCGGGGATTTTGGTTTGCTCGTGTGTACACGCGAGCAAACCAAAATCCAAGCAGACAGATTTGTTCAAATCGGTCGGTCCGACCGATTTGAACAAATGGATTGCCTCGTGTGTACGAGGCCTAAGAGTGTGCAATAGATAGATAATGGGCTGCTGAGTAGGGACCAATTTCTATTTTCTTAACTATGTCAGTGTTGGGATCGCATGGATGGTCAGCTCTGATGTCAAGTCCCACAAGGCTCTCCTCTTTCTTGTCGTTTGTGGTTTCATTACCCCCACTGTACAGTCTCCTTCAAGGAGTGTAAAAAAAATGCACTAATACCACACTAATAAGGAAGCTGCAGCTCGGTGTAGGATACAAAACACAAAAAGTAAATATTAGAAATAGAGAGCCGTGCTAGTGAAAACTGATGTATGCAAAGTCCTTGAGAATTAAGCATAAATAGATAGGTAGCATGAATCTGTATATTGATGGTAGAGTGAAGATCCCTCTCTTGGTAAACACAACAGTGATTCACATCATAAAAAGTGCACTGCCACCTTAAGAAAAACTTGCTTAACAGAGGGCAAGAAAAACAGGCCTGTGGCTTCAGTCTGCTGAGATCTCTGACAAGCCACACACCAAAGATCTGCAGTGCATGTGGCGTGCACAGCTACTGCTCCTGACCCTATGTTCTGCCAGTCTGCCTGGGACCGCATCTCCTGACGCAAACTCTCCTATTAACATCTGCCAGCACTTATGTTCCTCCTCTTCCTCGGTACCCTCTGTTCCATACTCAGCGGGACTTGGGCTGGAGATACAAGAGAGGACAACCTTGTCATTTCAGTCTCCTATCAGGTATGGCAAAGATGTACAGTCCCTATCATTTGCAGAATGAAAAATCAGTAAAGGCAGTGTTAGGCAGCCTTCCAACTTCTCCTGTGAGCTACAGTAGTCTTCTCAAACTTCTTGCTGCTCCCATCAGCTACAGGATAATGTGTCTGGCCACATATTCCCCAGCTGGATTGGTCCTCAGTACAGGAGGTGTCCTGTTTAAACTAGACATGTGCATTAATTTTTGTCCGAATTTCGGGGATTTTCGTGTTTGTTTTAACAAACGATAACGAACTAGCAGAATCCAAAATCTAAATGATCCAAAATGAAAATCGTATCCATTATATTTTCGTATCGTTGCGAAAACAGTTCAATGTAGATAGATAAGATTCGATATTATAGAGACATGAAGATTTGAAGAAGCAGCTAAAAACATACAATCACCAAAAGCAGACATTTACAGGCAAATGCTCCACCTATAGGCTATAGAAGAAATACAATGTTGCTTGACTAGTAATAATAATTAATAATTATAATTATTAATAGTCAATAGGGATGAGCTCCACGTTCGATACGAATGTATGTTCGACTCGAACATTGTCTGTTCGTACGTTCGACGAAATTCGAACAAAACGGGTCGTTTGCGCCAAATTCGAGTGATGCGTCACGGCCCATAATTCACTGCGGCATTGCGCGCTGATGATTGGCCAAACATGCACTATGACCCTAGGAGTTGTACATATATTTATACACTGTATAGCTTAGCTAGATCAGTTCTTCCTAATTTACTGGCAGGCAGGTGATTGTGCTATTTAAAGACGTTATCACAGGTATAGACACCCAGCAGGTACAATATTTAAAGGATTTTTAATTTTTTTATTTTTTATTTAATAGGGCTGTGCAAATTAACTTTTAATTAATTGATTAATCTTTAATTTTTTTTATCGATCAAAATCTTTTTGAGCGATTTTAAAATTCTTTTGATTGGTACTCACCTCTCCGCCGGCTTCTGGGCCTTCAGGGAGTTCCGTCGGAGATCCGGTAACGTTACAGACACCGGTGGGGCTTGCCGTGTCCATCTGAAGGGTTCCTTTGCTGTGCCTTCATATCTGCATGCCGGCGGGACCTTACTATCTGCCACACGCAAGGGCTGTTACACTTCCCTCTATCAACCTGGGATTCTACAACCATCCACTAGGAGTTGTGATAGTTCCCTTCATGGGACATCTACATGCCGAAGGACTGATGTTAAACTCTCCTCATCTGGATTCAGCAGTGGCATCGTTGTACACATTTTTATACCAGTATCACACTCAGCTACATGTTTTTATGACTGCTTTTGGTACCGTTTGGTATTACTCGCACTATTTTTACAGTTTATGTAGCTACATCGATTTTATCTCCAGTGCAATATTTATTTGGTTACCTACTTGAAGACTATAAAAATGTTATTGCTATTCCCATCGAGCGCTGCCTTTGTGTGTTTTTTGTATCCTGCTATTCATTTTTCCAGTGGTTGGGAGCTGCACTGCAAGGAGATCAGCTAAAAGTAGTTGGATCTGTATGTGCGTTATAATTAATCGAAATTAGTCGATTAATCGATTAAAAAATAAAACGATTAATCGAACACAAAAATTTTGATCAGTAACAGCCCTATTATTTAGGCATCATTACAATCAATGCTCCTGGAGCAGTGATTTTAATAATGTTTAAACAAAAAAAAAAAATTTTAATTTTGTACCTGCTGGGTGTCTATAGTTTGCCTGTAAAAACGTCTTTGAGAACCCGGGTCTTGCCCGACGGAACATGTATCAATGGAAATAAGTTTTAAAAACGGTCTTTTTTTCAGGAGTCCTGCTCCTGAAAAACCAACCGTTTTTTAAACTTTTTTCCATTGATACATGTTCCCTGGGGCAAGACCCGGGTTCTCAAAGACGTTTTCCAACAATAACTTGAATATAGGTCTTTAAAATGATCGTTTTTGAATTTGAACGTTCGAGTCCCATAGACTTCAATGGGGTTCTAAATGTTCGCGCGAACCGTCGGTGTTGGTTTCGACGGTTCTGGTCCGAACCGAACACGGGGGTGTTCGGCTCATCCCTACTAGTCAACCAACATTAGAATTCTACAGCTTATGGGCAGAGCATTCGACCAGAAATGTACGATTGCGGCGTCGTACAATTTAGCTGCTTCGTCGAATCTTCTTAGAACATCTGGCAAACACCAAGCCTTCAATTGACAGATTCAACCTTAATAAATTTGGATATTCGTACGAATGCATTTTTTAATGGAACTAAATAAACAAGAACTAATTTTGGGATTAACTAAATAGAAATTTTTTCGGACGAAACCAGAATTCTGAAACAAAATATTTCAGTATGCACATGTCTAGTTTAAACTTCATCAGCCTGTGCCTCTGTGTTTGTGATAGCATTAACTTCTTAGCTGCCTGGCTGTTTCCTTGCCAGACCCAGAGCTGATATTATTTTGGATTCCCTTGATGCTGACATTTGCCTTGTACCTGGATTATTCTTTGGATGGCAACCTTAGCTTTACCCTGGGTAACTTACTGGACCACGCTTGCTACCTGTTCTTATCCTGCAACTGTCTATTGGATTACATTTCTTTGCTACCTGCCCTGACCTCAAAACTGTTTTCGGACTATGCTTGTTCAATACCTGCTTTGATTGCTAGAATTCAGCTACCAGCCATTGTCCACTGCCTTAAACAATGTGAGAGATTTCATAAACCTAGAGTACTCAGAATCTGGTGCAGCTATGTATGGTAGCCAATTAGCTTCCAACTTCAGCTTGTTCAATTAACCGATTCCCATTCGCACTATAGCCAAAAGATGGCTACACTATAGGCTTACTTTCCTAGGAGGGTATACATGGATCATATAAACATATTCGCCAGCACACCAAGGATCGTATAAAAAACGTCCAAAAAGATTTATTGCACAGAAACCATCACAAAAAAAAGCAACGTTTCGAAGTCGCACAGGACCTCTTCGTCAGGCAAGTGAGGGGTATAGGGTATACATGGATGTTCTCCCGTGATTGCACTCCCTGTGCACCCCAGAAGCTCAATGACAGTGTGCTCTGTGATTGCTGAGTCCTTCAAACTCAGCTGATCACAGATCAGGGAAAAGGGCCAATCACAGCAACCCTTTACCAGGTGATCAGCTGTGTCCAATCACAGCTTATGACAGCTATAAACACAAGCTGGTCATTGGCTTTTATTTCCTCACACTGATTGGAGAGAAGAAAAGAGCCGATAACCAGCTTGTGTTAAAGGGACATTGGCAGTGGTAATCAGGGCACTGATTATCAGTGTCCTGATTATCAATGCAGCTCCAAAAGTGCTACCAAACAGTGCCCACCAGTGCTGCCTTTCAGTGCCTCCTTATTGGTGTCACCTATCAGTGCCCATCAGTGCTGCCTATTGGTGCCCATCAGTGTCTCTTATCGGTGCTGCATATCAGTGCCACCTAGCAGTTCCTCCTATCAGAGCCTATCGGTGCCACCTATCAATGCCCATCAGTTCCGCCTATCAGTACCACCTCATCAGTGCCCCACAGTGCCATGTCATCAGTGCCACCTATCAGTGCCCCCTCATCAGCGAACATCAGTGAAGGAGGAAAAGTACCTGTTTGCTAAATTTTTTAACAAACTATGAAAAACATATTTTTTTTTATTTCCGGCCTTTTTTTGTTTGTTTAGCAATACCACCAAAAGAAAACTCTTATTTGTGTGAAAAAAAATTGTAAAAATGTTAAATGAGTACAGTGTAGCATTTGTCATTTAACCACTTAAGACCCGGACCAATACGCTGGTAAATGACCCAAGGTGTTTTTGCGATTCGGCACTGCGTCGCTTTAACAGACAATTGCGCGGTCGTGCGACGTGGCTCCCAAACAAAATTTGCGTCCTTTTCTTCCCACAAATAGAGCTTTCTTTTGGTGGTATTTGATCACCTCTGCGATTTTTATTTTTTGCGCTATATACAAAAATAGAGCGACATTTTGGAAAAAAAAACACTATTTTTTACTTTTTGTTAAAAAAAAATCAAATAAACTACATTTTAGTCAAACATTTAGGCCAAAATTTATTTAGCCACATGTCTTTAGTAAAAAAAAAAATCGCAATAAAAAAAAATAGCTACCTAGCGGGAACAGCGACACTAATACAGCGATCAGAAAAATTATCGCTTAGTGACGCTGGCAATAGGGAGTGAAAGGGTTAACTAGGGCGGTGATCAGGGGGTTAAAACTTTATTAGGGGGGGTGGGGGGGCTATCCTGAACCTAACACTAACTGATTTTTTCACTGCCTGTCACACTGACACTAAATGCAGTGATTAGATCACTGCATTCAGTGACACTGTGACAGGGGGGGTGGGGGGGCAGATCGCAAGGGGTTAAGTATGCCTATGTGTGTGTGTGTCAGTGTAATGTTGGTGCACACTTACTGTTAGGTGTTCCTCTCATCGCAGCGGTTGGAAATACCGCTGCGATGAGAGATTACATCACTTCCCCCTTCCTGTGTTTACACAGGAGGAGGAAGTGACAGGAGACTGGGAGCGCAGCGATTGGCTGGGAGCGATCGCGGGGGGGCGGGTAAACATCGACATCCGCCCGCTCGTCCCGGATCGCTCCCGGAGACACGGGGACCTCCGCACGCCGCGGAGGGGGTCCCGATCGGACCCCCGACCCGCTACTGGGCGAGGACGTAAATTTACGCCCTTGTGCCCATCCGTGCCATTCTGTGGCCGTATATGTGCGTGCGGAAGGTCCTTAAGTGGTTAAAGTGTGGCAGTGCTGAAAGCTGAAAATTGTGGTTAAAGTCTAGGATAGCGTGGGTAGGGATTAGAACGTTTATCAGTTTTTATTGCTGTCTGTGCCCCCGTTAAGGAGATTCACCTTTTGTATTTGTCCTGTTTACTATGATCATTGAAAGTGAAAGTAAAAGAAAACACCAAATTTTGGGTTGTCACCAGATAAGTAATATAGGGGAAATGGGGACGCTAGGAATTCCCTTAATTTGTAGGGATTTTCTCTCACTTCCTCTTTGGCTATGGGACAGGAAGTGAAGGTAAATCTCCGCAATAGATGGACACAGATGGCAAAAAAATCTGATGGGTTAGAACCCTCCCTATCTAAAATTAAACAAAAAAATTGGGCTAAAGTCTTAGTAAATCGCCCACATTGTGTTCTAAGACCCAGGGGCAACCCAGTACCACTAGACATGCTTGCCTTAAGGGAACGGAGGCTCCCATAGGCTGAAGGAAGTTCAACCAGCTGTAGTTCCTGACCTATTAGGTTCTGTGTTACAGGCAGCATCTTTGTGTTTCTCAGGAAAGAAATTCTACAAATGTATTGCATAATTAGAATTTTAATAACTGTGCCTTTACTAAAAGACTGCCATTGGCATTGAACATCAGTGAGCAGCCTCAGTATATAGGGAGAAATATTAATCTTTAATAAGCATAATCTTTATCATTAGGAACAAACTACAGTATGATAAAAAAAATTATCTGTAGTCTGTAATGTGTATTTTTCTGTATAAAATAAAGCTACAGTTAAAAGCATTTAAGCCATTTAAGTGCCATATAGTTATAAACCTATACCCGAGCTGATAGCAAATATCTATCTACAGCATTACCTATCGTATTTCAGTTTGGTTTTGCTGCATAAAATGATCACTGAAAAACAACTTATTGCACACACCTAAGGAAAAATATTTCAGTGCTTTCCTTGGCTAGAATACAAAATCATATCCATGTTTGTGGGAAGCTTGTCATGTAAAATTCCTTTTTCATTACATATTACATTTCACTATGCAGATTACTTATTTAAAAGTGTTTCTTCTTAATTTTTGTCTAATAAATAATTAAAGAGGAGCTCCAACAAACAAAATTAAAGTCAGCAACTTCAAATACTGTAGCTGCTGACTTTTAATATTAGGGCAATTATCTGCCCAGGCATACAGTGCTGTCCTTACCCAAACTGATTCCTCAATTGGCTATCGGGTGCTGGTGCCACCAGCTAGACTAGGGGAAACCAGTAGTGAAGCCTTGCGGCTTCACAGCCAGTTTGCTACTGCGGATGCGTGAAGCATGCTGAGCTTTGTGAATGGGCCGTAATCTTCTGGGACCTCTGAGGTGTCCCAGAAGGCTGCAGGGGAAGGAGAGGGGACAAAAATCTGGCTCAGTTCACTGCAGCGAACTAATCCAGAAGTGGGAGCGGATACCTGTCAAAACCAGGTACCAGCTCAACCAAAAAAGGTGCCAGATGTGCCAGCGAAGGGGGGAGGAGGCAGACAAGTGGAGCTTCCCCTTTTGGGACGAAAGTGCAACCAAAAAGTATCTGGTTATAGTAACCTCTATTTAGACAATGGTATAATGCTCAATATTACCAATGCCCCCAGAATTTTTACATTTCCGTTATGGATCTAATGTTGCAGCAATATCTTGAAGAGCTTGGTGACATTATCATGAACAAACCAGGAAACAGTCAGGATTGGAATTTTAGGTGCTGATACAAGCTGTATATCAAATGATAATGCTTGTTTACCATTGACGTTTACCTGAGTGTGCTTAGGAGATGTGCACTAATAAAGGTGAAGGCCTGTGGGATCGTGGCAGACCTATAATTTTAATTCATTAAAGTAAGTTAGAGCAATTGATTTTTTTTTAATAAATATATATATATATATATATATATATATATATATATATATATATACCAGGGGTTGGTAGATAAGTTGACAGTTGCCCCAACAAACGGTCCTCTGGCACCAATACCCAACCAATCTCAACCAATAAAAGGAATAGAGGATGCGTCATTAGTGGGCAAAAGATGACAAGGATCAGACAGGAGCAAATCCCACCCTCCCTTCCTGTGGTGGAGATTTTTAGGAGGTTTAAAAGTCCCTTCCTTTGGAAAGGGAATATTATAGTTGATGTTACAGTTACAGCTCAAGCATAAATGGCTGAGCACTATATATACAGTACAGACCAAATTTTGGACACACCTTCTCATTCCAAGACTTTTCTTTATTTTCATGACTATGAAAATTGTAGATTCACACTGAAGGCATCAAAACTATGAATTAACACATGTGGAATTATATACATAACAAAAAAGTGTGAAACAACTGAAAATATGTCATATTCTATGTTCTTCAAAGTAGCCACCTTTTGCTTTGATTACTGCTTTGCACACTCTTTGCATTCTCTTGATGAGCTTCAAGAGGTAGTCACCTGAAATGGTCTTCCAACAGTCTTGAAGAAGTTCCCAGAGATGCTTGGCACTTGTTGGCCCTTTTGCCTTCACTCTGCAGTCCAGCTCACCCCAAACCATCTCGATTGGGTTCAGGTCCGATGACTGTGGAGGCCAGGTCATCTGGCGCAGCACCCAATCACTCTGCTTCTTGGTCAAATAGCCCTTACACAGCCTGGAGGTGTGTTTGGGGTCATTGTCCTGTTGAAAAATAAATGATGGTCCAACTAAACGCAAACCGGATGGAATAGCATGCCGCTGCAAGATGCTGTGGTAGCCATGCTGGTTCAGTATGCCTTCAATTTTGAATAAATCCCCAACAGTGTCACCAGCAAAGCACCCCCACACCATTACACCTCCTCCTCCATGCTTCACGGTGGGAACCAGGCATGTAGAGTCCATCCGTTCACCTTTTCTGCGTCGCACAAAGACACGGTGGTTGGAACCAAAGATCTCAAGTTTGGACTGATCAGACCAAAGCACAGATTTCCACTGGTCTAATGTCCATTCCTTGTGTTCTTTAGCCCAAACAAGTCTCTTCTGCTTGTTGCCTTTTTTAGCAGTGGTTTCCTAGCAGATATTCTACCATGAAGGCCTGATTCACACAGTCTCCTCTTAACAGTTGTTCTAGAGATGTGTCTGCTGCAAAAGGTGGCTACTTTGAAGAACCTAGAATATGACATATATTTTCAGTTGTTTCACACTTTTTTGTTATGTATATAATTCCACATGTGTTAATTCATAGTTTTGATGCCTTTAGTTTGACTCTAGAATTTTCAAAGTCATGAAAATAAAGAAAACTCTTGGAATGAGAAGGTGTGTCCAAACTTTTGGTCTGTACTGTGTATATATATATATATATATATATATATATATATATATATATATATATATATATATAATTATTAAGAAGATTTTAATATATGCTATGTGTATTGATTATTTTCAAATTTATTGAAAGTTGATATGAATTGATTTAATATTTATACCTCTAAATAAAGGCCCACACGGCCAATTTAATCCACAAGTATTAACGGAAGAGTTTTTTTATTATTTATTTGTCTAATGAAATGGAATATTTTATTTAAATAACAATTGTTAATACATTCTGTCATTAATGCATTAATGAATGTGTTTTTAAAAGTTTTTAATAAAACATTTTTTTTTTTAACTGTAAGAGAATATGGAGTATGTGTTTGGTTGCTTAGTGACTGTGGGGAAGAAGATATCACCTGAGACATCTAGACCCCAGGAATGGGAAAAAGGCTTTTAATGAAGTCTAAAATGTGCAGATCATGTTTCTAAGGTGAGAGGACACGTTGAGTGAAGCACTTTGAGGTGAAGGAGGAGTGGCGTGTACCACTAGAGATGTTGTACTGAGTGAGAAGTGCTAAATATATTTTCCAGCACATGAGATTGTTATTATTGCTTTGGAATTCACATTGCAATTTTATGTGTGGTGTTATTTGAGAGATTTTGCTTGTTTGTTTACAATTACAGTAGGCTTCATTTCCACTGGCGTTTTTACAGACACTTTTCTGGGCGTTTTTTGCAGCTTAAAAACGCCTGCTAATGTTAGTCTATGGCCTCATGCCCACCATGACGTTTTTGAGCTGTAGATGGTTGAGACGTTTTTAAGCTGCAAAAAAAAACGCGGGACCAGTGCGTTCTGAAGCTCCAGCAATAGAGCTGTAAAAACGCCAGACATTAAAAAACGCTCAAAAACGCGCAAAAACGCTCAAAAACTTTCAAAAACGCTGCCGCAACGTTTTTTAAGCTCCAGCTCAAAAAAATTTTTTTTTTTTTCTAAAATAAACATGGACAGGCGTTTTTAAGCTGTAAAAAACCCTCAGAAAAGTGGCTGTAAAAACTCCAGTGGAAATTAAGCCTAATGCCGCATTTACATTTACAAACTGATATATCTAATCCTGTAGACCTTACCTTACACATGAGCCGTGTGTGGGGAACTGTATCAAACGCTTTTGCAAAATCCAAGTATACCACGTCCACCGCCACGCCTCTGTCCAAGGTTTTACTTACCTCTTCATAAAAATAAATCAGGTTTGTCTGACAGCTTCTGTCTTTCATGAATCCATGCTGTCTGTTGCTTAACCACTTAAGGACCGCCACCTGCACATTTACGTCGGCAGAATGGCACAGCTGGGCACATGCACGTACAGGTACGTCCTGTGCTAGTGCCCACCCCTGGGTTGCACCCGCGACCCGGTCCGAGGCTCCGTGACCGCAGGACCCGTGGACCCGATCTCCGCTGGAGTCCGTCGGGAGGGGGTGGCTGGAGCCCCGAGTGTGAACCCCGAAAAGCCCCAAGCCTCGATAATCCCTAATAGCATTAATAGCCCCGAGATGTTTCCACGGGCAACGGGGAATGACCTCCCCGCTTATGGAGCACGGCTAAATGACGTTACTGACGTACAAATAGTCCCACCTCCGGGACCCGGCTCCTATGATGGATGTCCCCCTGGTCTAATGCCGAGGACGTGTGACATCCATCATAGCTCCGCCGAGTCCAGGAGTAGGTGGCAATGACACTGCAGCCGCGTTGGGCACCGGGTGATCTCCGCTCGCGGGTGTGTAAATGGATGGACAGTGAAGCGGCTCTCACATCCTGGCTCTCTCTCCCTGGCTCTCTGATGCGTGCAGCCTGCTGTGAAGTAGTCGGAATGAGCTGGGCTAGACTACGCAGGTAAGGCTGAGCTGAGCTGCAGGAGTGTCAAGAGGTCACATGTCACGGGGGGGGTTTGTATGTGTCAGGGGGGGTCAGTGTAGATGTCAGGGGGGATCAGTGTAGGTGTCAGGGGGGTCAGTGTATGTGTCAGGGTGGTCAGTGTATGTGTCAGGGGGTCAGTGTATGTGTCAGGGGAGGTCAGTGTATATGTCAGGGGAGGTCAGTGTATGTGTCAGGTGGATCAATGTAGGTGGTAGGAGGATCAATGTAGGTGTCAGGGGGATCAATTTAGGTGTCAGGGGGATTCATGTAGGTGTCAGGGGGGTCAGTGTAGGGGACTTGTAAGTCAGTTTAGTGGTCAGCATGGATGGGCACTGGTGACCCAGATAGCATCCAACAAGTGAGCCGGGCTTGGACTTCAGGCTGAAGCCTCTGTTCTTTTTCACACCTAGCAACACCCCTGGTGGTATGCTCAACTATAATAGAGCTGCTGGCAGTGACCATATATAAAATTGTATTCATACTAATAGCAGCGGTGATGGAGACAGAGACACATAACACAGATCTGACAGGCAGGGAGGAGGGGGTGAGAAGAAGAGAGGAGAGGAGAGCAGAGCAGGGCTGCGGATGATGGAGGGACGTATGCTGACCATCGTGGTCAGTGCAGGAAGGGGGATACAGGAAGTGGCAGAAACAGGCAGGGTTTTTTTTACAGTTTAGAGGGAGCTGTGCTGTTTAATCTGCTTTAAGGAAACAGATCTCTATTTTATGTGGGGGTTAACAAACACTTTAATAAAAATACATACGGGAAATGGCGAGGTGAGTGATTATTTAAAAAATGTGTTTGATAAAATTCATAGCTATGAATGACATTTAAAACCCATAATCTCACAAAAGATCTTTTTCTTCAAATAAAACGGTTTGGGCTAGATTCAGGTAGAAGAGCGTAACTTTGTGCGGGCGTAGCGTATTCTTTTTACGCTACACCTCCGCAACTTTTACAGGCAAGTGCTGTATTCACAAAGCACTTGCGTCCAAAGTTACGGCAGCGTAGCTTAAATGGGCCGGCGTTACCGCGCCTAATTCAAAATAGGCAGGTAGGGGGCGTGATCCATGTAAATAAATCGTGACCCCACGTAATTGACGCTTTTTCCGAACGGCGCATACGCTGTCCTTGGACGTATCCCAGTGCGCATGCTCAAAATTATGCCGCAACTACGCATTGGTTTCGACGTGAACGTAACTTCCGCAAAGCCCTATTCGCGAACGTTTTACTTAAACGACGTAAACGTCGGAAAACTCTACGCCGGCCCGACATCAATACTTAACATTACGTTTGCCTCATATGGCAGGGGTAACTTTACGCCGGACTTATGCTTATGCAAACAACGTAAAAAAAATACGCCTGCATGCAAGTACGTTTGTGAATCGGCGTATCTAGCTCAGTTGCATATTCGATGCGTACATCAACGGAAACGCCACCTAGCAGCCAGCGTAAATATGCAACTAAGATACGACGACGTAAGAGACTTATGCCAGTCGGATCTAAGACAAATCTATGCGTAACTGATTCTAAGAATCAGGCGTATAGATACGACGCGCTCACTCAGAGTTACGACGGTGTATCTGGAGATATGCCGGCGTAACTCGTTCCTGAATCTGAACCTTTGTATTTAAGAATTTGCAAGTGTGTACATATAGTGATGAGCGCTTCAAATAGTGTTGCGTGAGCACTACAAAGACACACAATGCATAAGTATATGGGATAAAGGTCAAATAAAATAAACAATCACTAAAGAACTGAATGTGATAACAACACTTCTGTGTAAAAATAGTGCATGCAGAAAATCAATCAATCAAAGTCCCTTGTGTCAAAGTAAGGATGAACAAAAAGGCAACAGTGAAGTCCTAAATGCCAGTGAGGGCTGGCTGGGTTGTGGACAATTACACCGGGCAGGGCAGTCTATGGCTGGTGTCTGCTGGTGGGTTGAATGATTATGTGGTAGACAGACTTCACTTTAGATATTGATGAATACTGGATATCCCCAACTGGTGTTGTAGTTCCCTTACCTTCAGGGTGCTATATGCCAGCATATAGTAGGGTCTGTCCAGGTATGGAGATCTTGCTGTCCCGGAAAGGTTCCCTCTGGTGTGTGCAGGTAATGGTGCTGTTCCTCACAAGTGTGAACCCAGCCTTAAAGTTCCCAATCTGTCTTCTCAATGAAAGCTGGGAGCAGGGAAAAACCTGCCTCCCAGTGTGCTACACTTCCTTGAGGACTTCACTGTTGTCTTTTTGTTCATCCTTACTTTGACACAAGGGACTTTGATTGATTGATTTTCTGCATGCACTATTTTAACACAGAAGTGTTGTTATCACATTCAGTTATTTAGTGATTGTTTATTTTATTTGACCTTTATCCCATATACTTATGCATTGTGTGTCTTTGTAGTGCTCCCGCAACACTATTTGAAGCGCTCATCACACATTTTATTTATCTCATACATTTTTGTGTTTTGTGGACACCACAGATTGAGCTGCCTTAGATTTTTGGTTGTTATCCAGTTTTTTCACTATTGTTACTCACAGTAGCGCATTAGATTCTTCTTATTCATGTGTACATATAGTATACGGAGGGTGATTATATTTAAACCAAACGTATTCAGGAAACTGTAAAATCGAAGGAACACAGTGAAAATACTTAGTACCTATGAACCTGCAGAACTAAAATATTACTGCACTTTCGAAGAAGTAGATTTTGTATATGGTTTTTGTTGCCTATATAAAATGCCAAATAGATTGCCTTTTGAGAAGATAAATCCTGTTTCCAAAAGCATGGCCTAGCTCTGTTCTTCCATCCATATCACTTGTAAACAAGCTGTTCCTACTAGCCACTAGGGATGAGCCGAACATACCCGTGTTCGGTTTGCATCAGAACGTTCGAACAGACCGCGGGTTTGCGCGAACATTTCGAACCCCATTGAAGTCTATGGGACTCGAACGTTCGAATTCAAAAACAAACATTTTAAAGACCAATATTCAATCTAATGTTGGAAAACGTCGTTCAGAACCCGGGTCTTGCCCCAGGTAACATGTATCAATGGAAAAACGGTTTTAAAAACGGACGTTTTTTTCGGAGCAGCCATTTTAATGATGCTTAAAGTGAGAAAAAATCCTTTAAATATCACACCTGCTGGGTGTCTATAGTAGTGGCACGTGTTTAGAAATGTCCCTGCACAACATGAGAGGACTATAAAAAAAAAGTAAATAATACTGCTTGCGCACGTGCTGTGTGGCAACAATATGTCAAATATTTTAGCGGTGGTGGGGGGCCATTATTGTTTTGTGAAAGAAAAATTTTAGAGAAAAGGACACCCCTGAAACATACTGTAATTGGAGCGCAACAAGGAGCCACGTGCAAAGTACTGCATCAAAAATAGTTATTAGGCGCCCCTGTCAAACAGGGGCAGAAAATTTTTGCCTTGGGCACAACACAACACTGCAACCCCTCCCAATAACTCCAATTGGAGCGCAACAAGGAGCCACGTGCAAAGTATTGCATCAAAAATTGTTATTAGGCGCCCCTGTTAAACGGGCAGAAAAATTGTGCCTTGGACACAACACAACACTGCAACCCCTCCCAATAACTCAAATTGGAGCGCAACAAGGAGCCACGTGCAAAGTATTGCATCAAAAATTGTTATTAGGCGCCCTTGTTAAACAGGGGCGGAAAAATTGTGCCTTGGGCACAACACAACACTGCAACCCCTCCCAATAACTCCAATTGGAGCGCAACAAGAAGCCACGTGCAAAGTATTGCATCAAAAATTGTTATTAGGCGCCCCTGTTAAACAGGTGCAGAAAAATTGTGCCTTGGGCACAACACAACACGGCAACCCCTCCCAATAACTCCAATTGGAGCGCAACAAGGAGCCACGTGCAAAGTATTGCATCAAAAATTGTTATTAAGCACCCCTGTTAAACAGGGGCAGAAAAATTGTGCCTTGGGCACAACACAACACTGCAACCCCTCCCAATAACTCCAATTGGAGTGCAACAAGGAGCCACGTGCAAAGTATTGCATCAAAAATTGTTATTAGGCGCCCCTGTTAAACAGGGGCAGAAAAATTGTGCCTTGGGCACAACACAACACTGCAACCCCTCCCAATAACTCCAATTGGAGCGCAACAAGGAGCCACATGCAAAGTATTGCATCAAAAATTGTTATTAGGCGCCCCTGTTAAACAGGGGCAGAAAAATTGTGCCTTGGGCACAACACAACACTGCAACCCCTCCCAATAACTCCAATTGGAGCGCAACAAGGAGCCACGTGCAAAGTATTGCATCAAAAATTGTTATTAGGCGCCCCTGTTAAACAGGGGCAGAAAAATTGTGCCTTGGGCACAACACAACACTGCAACCCCTCCCAATAACTCTAATTGGAGCGCAACAAGGAGCCACGTGCAAAGAATTGCATCAAAAATTGTTATTAAGTGCCCCTGTTAAACAGGGGCTGAAAAATTGTGCCTAAGGCACTGGTGGCGGAGCCCAGAAACACAACATTTCTTACTAGCTATCAGCAAGAAAAGTGAGGAGGAGAAGGATATTCCATCAGCAGCATAAGAGGACAGTCACTCATCATCAGCATACGCAGTGTAAAAGGGATCTGACATTTCAACAAAAAAATATTATTCAGTAACATCAGCATCAGGTGCTTGGTGTTGATCCAAGCCTGATTCATTTTGATGAAGGTCAATCGATCAACAGAGTCGGTGGAGAGGCGCACCCTGTGATCGGTAACAAAGCCTCCAGCAGCACTGAATGTGCGTTCTGAAAAAACACTGGATGCAGGGCAAGCCAGTAGCTCAATTGCGTACTGTGCAAGCTCTGGCCAGTGATCCATCCTCAAGACCCAGTAAGCCAGAGGATTTTCAGTGGGGAAGGAGTCCAAGTCGGATCTTGCCCCTAGGTATTCCTGGACCATGTAAACCAGACACTGGTGATGGTTGCTGGAACCGGTCAGACCTTGGGGCTGCGGACTAAAAAACTGTCTGAAGGCATCAGTCAGATGGCCACCTTCTCCACCGCTCCTTCTGTGACTCACCGAAGCCTCAGCAAGACGTCGTCCAGAGCCAGGTTTTGGTAATCCCCCCGGTTCTGGGAACGCATTGCACAGACCCTTCTGCAAGGCCTCCCACAGAAGTTTCATTTTCTGCTCCCTCTGCGATGGCAACATAAGGTCCGCAACCTTACTCTTGTAACGTGGATCAAGGAGAGTTGCCAGCCAGTAATGATCCATCTCCTTGATAGCACGTACATGAGGAACCTTACGCAGGCTTTGCAAGATCAGGGAGGTCATGCAGCGTAGGTTTGCAGAGGCATTCGGGGCACAGTCCTCTGGGTCACTGAGGACGACAGGATCCACAGGCACCTCATCCCAGCCACGTAAAAGTCCACGTGTTCCTTGGGACTGTAAATGATCCCTTGAAGACTGAAAAAATGACTGAAAAAAAAACCTAGCTGCCCTGACCCAGTTCTGCTGCCATATTGGCACAGGTACTCATTGATGGCCCGCTGCTGCGTGTGCAGCCGCTGCAGCATGGCCAACGTAGAGTTCCTTCTGGTGGGCATGTCACAGATTAGGCGGTTCTTGGGCAGGTTGTATTCCCTTTGGAGGTCTGTCAGCCGAGCAGTGGCATTATATGACCTCCGGAAATGCACACAGACTTTCCTGGCCTGCTTCAGTACATCCTGTAAGCCCCGGTACCTGCCCAAGAACCACTGCACCACCAAATTCAGGACATGCGCAAAACAGGGCACGTGGGTGAGTTTTCCCTGTCGCAGGGCAGAGAGGAGGTTGGTGCCATTATCGCTGACCACCATTCCAGGCTTCAGCTGGCATGGCGTCAACCACCTCTGAGCCTGCCCCTGCAGAGCTGAAAGAACCTCTTCCCCAGTGTGGCTCCTGTCTCCCAAGCACACCAGCTCTAGCACCGCATGGCATCTCTTGGTCTGCATTCTGCGTAGCCTCTCGTACACCTACGGAGCACGGCTGGTTCTGAGGAAACATCAGCACAGGAAGAGGCCACAGAGGAAGACGAAGAGGAGGGGGTCGAGGAGAGAGGTGTGTCACAAGCAGTTGTAGTGTTTTGGAGGCATGGTGGCGGAACAACCTCCAAAACTACTGTACCTTGCCCTGCGTCCTTCCCAGCTGCCAGCAGAGTCACCCAATGGGCCGTAAAAGACAGGTAACGTCCCTGTCCATGCCTGCTGGACCATGAGTCAGCGGTAAGATGCACCTTACCACTGACTGCCCTGTCCAGCGAGGCATGGGCATTGCCTTCCACATGCCGGTAGAGAGCCGGAATCACCTTCCGTGAGAAAAAGTGGCGTTTTGGTACTTGCCACTGAGGTACTGCACATTCCACAAACTCACGGAAGGGGGCAGAATCTACCAACTGAAAAGGTAGCAGTTGGAGTGCTAGCAATTTCGCTAAGCTTGCATTCAACCGCTGGGCATGTGGATGGCTGGGAGTGTACTTCTTTTGGCGCTGCAGCAGCTGGGGCAGGGAAATTTGTCTGGTACTATCATAGATTGCCCGCATGTACTACCACTACTAGGTTGTGACACACCTATTTCTACAACTTCAGTGCAGGCTTCAGAGAGGACTGGGGGTCTAGTGGGGTTGGAGGTCACAGAAGGGCAAGGGGAGGTCCACTTTGGTCTTTGGTGTGGGTCTTTCTGGTATGCTTGCCAACGAGTTGCATGGCAGGTCAACATATGTCTTGACAAGCATGTGGTGCCCAAGCGGGTGATGTTTTGGCCACACGAGATACGCTTGAGACATATGTTGCAAACAGCAAAGGTACGATCTGATGGACATGTTTCAAAAAAGGCCCACACCAAAGAACTTTTGCTGTACCGTTGAGACACTGCAGTGCCATGCGAAGATGTGCCACGTAATGCAGTTGGTGTGCTGCCCTTAAGCTGACCCCTGGAAGGCATCCTGCCTCTTTGAAGATGTGTCACGCCCCCTGGTGGTAGAGCCTGATGTACGGAGGATGGCCTGTCTTACAGCTTCGACTCCGAGCCCCTGATAGAGCAGACAGGAAGCTCAAGAGTACAGAGTCGCACGAGTGCCTGACTGAGTCGCTGATGAAGTCGCTGGACTGGAATCACCAAAGAAGTCGCAGGAGGACAATGGTGCGGGGGCAGCCCAGGAACAGCTGTCAGCAGATAGCGAAGTCAAGGCCGGGTCGGTATTGGGCTGGCAGTGAGGTGGCAGAATCAGCAGGCAGAGGCAGGTCAAACAAGCCTGGTCAGTATTAGGCTGGCAGCGAGGTAGCAGGATCAGCAAGCAGAAGCAGGTCAAACAAGCCCGGTCTAGTGCAGGTAGAAGGCAGGAGAGTCAGAGACAAGCCGGATCGGGTAACATAAGCAGGAATCAGGTAACAGGATCAGGTATGCTAGACGTAGTAGAACGGACAGCACCTGAGTCAGGGAAGTGGCCCAGTTTAAATAGCCTGTCTGATACCAAACATTCAGGAAGTGCACGCCCTTGCAGGAACTGAGGTCACAGGCCGACCTCTACGGCCGCCATCTTGGGTACTGGCATGCCCTTCCTGACATTGCCCCCTCCTAACGGGCAGCCTCTGGATGCCCAATCTGGCCACCTTATCGGGGTGAGAATTCTTGAAGGCTTGAACGAGCTTCCGAGCGTGAATATTGTCTTCCGGTTCCCAGGAATTGTCCTCCGGTCCGTATCCTCTCCACTTGATTAGGTACTGAACCTGGTTCCTCCTTCTCCTGCAATCTAATACCGCTTCCACTTCAAACTCCTCCTCGCCATCCACAAGCACGGGTTCAGGTGGGCCAACATCTCAATCAGGGAACGGATCAGAAATAGCAGGTTTTAGTAGAGTTACATGAAACACGGGGTGAATCTTAAGAGAGTCCGGTAACTCAAGCTCGTAGGCAACATTATTGATTCGTCTCTTCACCGGGAATGGTCCCAAGAACTTAGGTCCTAATTTTTTCGAAGGGCAAGCGAGTTTTAGATTTGTGGTTGCCAACCAAACTTGGTCGCCTGGATCTAAGATTAGTTCCCCCCTTCTCTTCTTATCAAAAACTTCTTTGTTGTGAGCCTGGGTCTTGGCCATTGTTTCCTGTAACAATTTATTGTTGGTACTAAAGAAGTCCACTGTTTTAAGGACAGCAGGTACAGAACATTCAGGAACTGGGTTAAACAGAAAAGATGGGTGGAAACCGTAGTTTGCGAAGAAGGGCGACTGCTTGGTGGCTGAATGAGCGGAATTGTTATAGGCAAATTCGGCCAGGGGAAGTAAATGGACCCAATCGTCTTGCGAAAATGAAGAAAAACAACGGAGATATTGTTCTGATTGGTCCTTTCCGTCTGTCCATTCGTCTGCGGGTGGTAGGCTGATGAAAAAGAAAGTTCAATCCTCAGAGACTCGCACAACGACCTCCAGAACCTGGAGGTAAACTGGGCCCCTCTGTCGGAAACTATGTTTGCCGGAGCTCCGTGAAGCCTTATGATCTCTCTAATAAAGATTGGTGCAGTCTCTTGTGCAGAAGGAGTGCCTTTCATGGGTAAAAAGTGGGCCATCTTGGACAGGCGGTCGACGACCACAAAAATAGTATTACAGCCCTCGGAAGGCGGCAACTCCACGATAAAGTCTATGGAAATCATTTGCCACGGTCTACTCGGGACAGGGAGTGGCTTTAGTAGACCCCAGGCCTTGGACTTGCTGTTCTTGTTGCGAACACAAGTAGTACAGGATTCCACATACTTCTTACAATCTTTATCCATTCCTGGGCCACCAAAATGTCCGTTGCGTTAGTTCAGAAGTCTTATAACTGCCGAAATGCCCTGCAAGCATGTGATCATGGCACAACCCCAAGGTGGAGACTCGCAGACTTTCTGGTACAAAGATCTTATCTCCATACCAGAGCAGCCCATCTCTTGCCACTAGAGTGGTCCCGGGCGGGGAAGGGTTACCTGCGGGGGCTTGCCTGATTTGAGTGATCAGGTTCCCCTGTAATAGGAGGACGTTTCCGGATGACAGGATTGTATCTGGCAGAGAGGTTTCTTGAGGCTTGCTGAACATGCGTGACAACGCATCCGGTTTTATGTTCTTTGATCCAGGCATGTATGTTAAGTGAAAGGTGAATCTGGAAAAAAAAGTGCCCATCTAGCCTGCCGGGGTTTCAGTCTCTTTGCCGTCCTCAGGTATTCGAGATTCTTATGATCCGTGTAGATTAAGTTTGGATGTGCAGCCCCTTCTAAAAGATACTTCCATTCTTCTAAGGCAGCTTTGATCGCTAGGAGTTTGCGATCCCCAACGTCATAATTCATCTCAGCACTGGACAGTTTACGAGAAAAGAAGGCGACAGGGTGCAACAGGGCCTTGGGTCCCTGTCTCTGGGAAAGTATGGCTCCAACCGCCGTCTCCGATGCGTCCACCTCTAAGACATATGGCAGGGCCGAATCCGGGAGTTTCAAGACAGGTGCGGAGGTAAAAAGCTCTTTCAGAGTCTCGAAGGCAGTCTGAGCCTCAGGGGACCAATGGAATCTGACACCTTGTTTGGTGAGCTGGGTGATGGGGGAGATGATTGCAAAGAAACCTCTGATAAATTTCCTGTAAAAGTTCGCAAAACCTACGAAACGTTGGATCCCTTTCTTATCACTGGGAGCTGGCCAGTCCAAGATGGCTGCGACTTTTTGAGGATCCATCTTGATACCCTCAGTGGATATGATCAGGCCCAGGAATTGGATGCTCTGACGCTCGAATTCGCATTTCTCAGGCTTGGCGTAAAGTCCATGCTGCCGAAGGCGGCCCAATACGTTTCTGACGTGTCTGCGATGGTCGTCTAAAGAGGAAGAAAAAATTAGTATATCGTCAAGGTACACAACAACAAATAAGTCCAGGAAATCTCGGAAGACATTTATAATAAAGTGCTGGAAGGTAGCGGGGGCATTGCAAAGTCCGAAGGGCATCACAAGGTACTCAAAATGCCCAAAACATGTGCGGAAGGCAGTCTTCCATTCATGCCCTTCCCGTATACGGATCAAATTATAGGCGCCCCGGAGATCCAGCTTAGTAAATATGATGGCAGAACCAAGTCTCTGAAAAAGTTCAGGCACAAGTGGCAGAGGATAACGTTTTTTCATCGTAATTTTATTTAATAATCCACACATGGACGTAAAGAGTGGTCCTTCTTCTCCACGAAAAAGATCCCTGCACCAGCCGGGGATGTGGAAGGGCGGATGAACCCTTTCTCCAGGTTTTCATCGATGTAGTCCTTAAGAGCTACAAGTTCACATTCGGAAAAAGGGAAAATCCGGCCAAAGGGGACTTCGACTCCGGGGAGGAGCTTGATTGGACAATCATAGGCCCGATGAGGAGGGAGAGTCTCTGCCCCTTTTTTGCTGAACACGTCCAGGAAATCGTGGTAAACTGCGGGTACAGATTGACAAGCCTCAGAGTCTGTGTCAAGGCATAACAAGGAGGGCTGGTCACAAGGGGTTGGTAGGCAGTGCTGAATGCAGTAGGGCGAACGAAACTCAATTCCGTCTGTGGTCCAGTTGATACTGGGGTTATGGGCTTTCAGCCAGGGCATGCCGAGAATAATCGGGAACAAAGGAGAGGCGATGGCATCTAATCGAAGTAGTTCTTTATGGTCCCTAGCCATGGTGGCTAGTAGGGGAATAGTCTTGTGCGTTACTGCCCCAGACTTAATAACGGACCCATCGGCCAAGTACATGGAAAGTTTCTGTGCCTTGGGTTGAAGAGGAATACGATGTCTCGCAGCGAAGGATAGGTCCACAAAGCAGCTGCAGGCCCCGGAATCAATTATAGCGGGAGTCTGGATGGTCCCTTCTGGAAGCTGTAATGAAATTGAGAGAGCAATGGATGGATAGGTTGGGTAAATACCACGCTGCTAGAATGGTATGTGTTAAGCTGCTAAACACGGCAAATGGAAAACAATAAGCAAAGAAATACAGTGGATAAAAATAGTGTAGCGCTAGGTATAAACATGTATAAATAAAATACAATATGTCCATAGGTTGTATAAACTATAAATGGATAGTGAGTGAAGTCAATATACACCGGATAGAAAAAAGTGTCCAAAGATAAACAATGTAACCAATGTCCAGTATCAATGGACCAAAAGTGCTCTGTAAAGGCAAGTATTGTCCATAAACGATATCTTGCTTGGTGACACCTTCACCCGGTGAAAAATTGGAGGCTTACCGGATTAAATGGACTCTACAAGCAGTATAGACTTGAGAGTCATGTGGGCTTTTAGGGCATCCAACATGGATCGGGGCCTCGTCAGGCTGCAGGTAACAGAAATGTACATCCACGCCTTGATATAGAAATAAACCACTGCTGCTGAAGGCTTGGCACTCCGTGAATGTATATAAAAACACAGTTTTGGAGGAAAAGAAGGAGCAATATAGTGTAATAACGTCAGGGTAAAAAATAAAAATTTAATAAGTATTGCACTTACATAAATTCAGGATAAAAAGCGCTTGTAATCATAGCGTGGCGACAGTGGAGTCTTCCCTGACGCGTTTCGTGTACAAACACGTTGTCAAAGGGTAGCAAAGTGGGCAGAATTGCTGGGCATGTTCAAGGTTGCAGGGGGCGAAGTAACTGAGAGGCACTTACGCAGTTTGACTGGGCAGGATCTCACATAATGGCCTGACCCCCCACAGTACAGGCAAAGATTCTGCTGGCGGCGACGTTGGCGCTCTTCAACGGTGAGAGAGGGGTGGAGCAGGCTGGTCACAAGGGGTTGGTAGGCAGTGCTGAATGCAGTAGGGCGAACGAAACTCAATTCCGTCTGTGGTCCAGTTGATACTGGGGTTATGGGCTTTCAGCCAGGGCATGCCGAGAATAATCGGGAACAAAGGAGAGGCGATGGCATCTAATCGAAGTAGTTCTTTATGGTCCCTAGCCATGGTGGCTAGTAGGGGAATAGTCTTGTGCGTTACTGCCCCAGACTTAATAACGGACCCATCGGCCAAGTACATGGAAAGTTTCTGTGCCTTGGGTTGAAGAGGAATACGATGTCTCGCAGCGAAGGATAGGTCCACAAAGCAGCTGCAGGCCCCGGAATCAATTATAGCGGGAGTCTGGATGGTCCCTTCTGGAAGCTGTAATGAAATTGAGAGAGCAATGGATGGATAGGTTGGGTAAATACCACGCTGCTAGAATGGTATGTGTTAAGCTGCTAAACACGGCAAATGGAAAACAATAAGCAAAGAAATACAGTGGATAAAAATAGTGTAGCGCTAGGTATAAACATGTATAAATAAAATACAATATGTCCATAGGTTGTATAAACTATAAATGGATAGTGAGTGAAGTCAATATACACCGGATAGAAAAAAGTGTCCAAAGATAAACAATGTAACCAATGTCCAGTATCAATGGACCAAAAGTGCTCTGTAAAGGCAAGTATTGTCCATAAACGATATCTTGCTTGGTGACACCTTCACCCGGTGAAAAATTGGAGGCTTACCGGATTAAATGGACTCTACAAGCAGTATAGACTTGAGAGTCATGTGGGCTTTTAGGGCATCCAACATGGATCGGGGCCTCGTCAGGCTGCAGGTAACAGAAATGTACATCCACGCCTTGATATAGAAATAAACCACTGCTGCTGAAGGCTTGGCACTCCGTGAATGTATATAAAAACACAGTTTTGGAGGAAAAGAAGGAGCAATATAGTGTAATAACGTCAGGGTAAAAAATAAAAATTTAATAAGTATTGCACTTACATAAATTCAGGATAAAAAGCGCTTGTAATCATAGCGTGGCGACAGTGGAGTCTTCCCTGACGCGTTTCGTGTACAAACACGTTGTCAAAGGGTAGCAAAGTGGGCAGAATTGCTGGGCATGTTCAAGGTTGCAGGGGGCGAAGTAACTGAGAGGCACTTACGCAGTTTGACTGGGCAGGATCTCACATAATGGCCTGACCCCCCACAGTACAGGCAAAGATTCTGCTGGCGGCGACGTTGGCGCTCTTCAACGGTGAGAGAGGGGTGGAGCAGGCCGATTTGCATTCGCTCTGGAGCGTCAGACTTGGCTGGGACAGGAGCCGGCGGAGCAGGGTTGTAGGGGTTGGGGAACCGTGGTAGCATCCATACTGGGCGTGACTGGCCCGCAGCCCTTTCCGATCTCCGTTCTCTCAAATGCGCTCAGGTGGTATGTAACAGCACACATGCAATGACACCAAATGCGCTCAGGTGGTATGTAACAGCACACGTACAGTGACACCAAATGCGCTCAGGTGGTATGTATCAGCACAAGTGCATTGAGACCAACTGCGCTCAGGTGCTATGTAATAGCACACACGCAGTGACACCAACTGCATTTAGGTGGTATTAAACAGCACACGCACAGTCAGAGCGACTGCGTTTCTGTGCAATTCAATAGCCCACTTGCATTAACAGCAACTGTGTTTCTGTGCAAATAAATAGCACACTTGCAGTAACAGGTAATGTGTCTATGTGCAATTAACTAGCACACGTTGACTAACACGGAGTACTATGCTTAAGGTAAACCCTAATGCAGGCAATACAACACGTTAGAGCACTGCATCAAGCACAATCTCCTGCCTGACAGATACTAATAGCAGATCTAGCTAAGCTATACAGTTTATAAATATATTGACAACTCCTAGGGATGTCAATATATTCTCTACAAACTGTAAATTTAACTATACTGACTACTAGCCTCCCTGCTCTATCTATCTATCTATCTATCTATCTATCTATCTATCTATCTATCTATCTGAAAAGATACTGGGCCAGATTCACAGAGCGATTACACCGGCGTAACAGGAGATGCGCGGTGTAAGTCTAATTGTGTGCGCGCGTTTCGATGCACGGCATCCCCAAAACGAGATACGCAAGAAATCTATTTTTTTTTGTCCAGCGTAATTTCGTTAGACATGCGCATCCGTCCGCGCAAAACTGCGCTAGACAAACCATTGATTTGCTAGTCAAATATTCTAATGAGGGACTTACGGGGATCCACAAAGGAACGTTGGGGCAGCGCAGGCTACGCGGTGTGCGCAACAGCAAAATATCCTGTCTAAAATTAGACCATATAAAAGCTGGTCTAAAAAGAGGAAAATCGTCTACATGTCAGATAAAGCAACACTGTTAGTGAGGAGCTCAGCAGTCACACGTGTTGCCCAACAAACTGTATGCCAACATGCCAGTGTCATCCATGCTCATAGCTATACTACTGACTTTAGATAAGCAAAGAAGGAGGAGGGCACTGAGGAGGGCAATGAGGAGGGCACTGAGGAGGGCACAGGATTTTTTTTTTTTTCTAAATTATTTTTTGGGCTTATATAAACTTTTCAATTTAATCTAATCTAATCTAATACAATATTCTTAGCTGATACAAGCCCCTCAATCTTCACTCTCCACTCTTCACGGGAGAGAATATATCACACACGCCTAGGCATCTATGGCATGAGTGATTCTGAGGTGTCTCGCATCTTCAGATTTACCCCTCATGCCATCATGGAATTAACCACAACCCTGCAGGAGGACATCACCAGCCCAACACATGACACTACCCATGACACCCATGACAGCTACATATACAATCAGAGCCCCATCCCCACAGATTGCGAACAGAACATGTATGGGGACAGCTGGCTGGTTGGTGAGTGACATGGGTGGCAGGCATGACTGCCCCCCCCCCCCATGATGCACACATCACAAGGGGCACATGCACTACTAACATCCTCCTGTCTTTTCCCTTCAAGGTGACTCTGCATATGCACTGGGACCCCATCTCATGACCCCATCTCATGCCAGCTCACATTATGCATCTTTGCACGTTAAACACACACATTAATCATGGCACAATGAGAATGCATGCATGCACACCACTGTGGTCCCTAGCACACACACCCCACATCCTCATCACATTGGATTGCCACCAGTCCACCATGCAGGACTTGTGAGCAGCAAT
The DNA here is from genome assembly GCA_029574335.1 of Rana kukunoris. NCBI lineage: Eukaryota > Metazoa > Chordata > Amphibia > Anura > Ranidae > Rana > Rana kukunoris. Next base: position 307,120,409 of record CM056049.1, on the reverse strand, counting down.
GCCACGCCAAGGCTCCAATTATGTCACTGTACACACCATTCACACGGACCTGGGGATCACTTCTCCCTGGTCCTGGGGAACCCTTCTCCACCAAAATTGAGGGTGACACCCCTTTTCCCACAGGAATGTCACCCCCACATTCCCAAATCATACACAAACAGAACCAAAAAAAAAAAATGAACAGCAAAAATATAATTTAAACCAAATAACAACAAAGAAAACACATAAAAGACAAAAATCACTCTCAAAGACACGTCACAAACAAACAAACAAACGCTAATAAACAACAGAGCAAAAGCACCTTGCTGTATAGGGAGGGATACAAAGGGATGTACTTTTGCAAAGGAAGTGCGTTTGTCTCTGTCTACAGGGAGTGCAGAATTATTAGGCAAGTTGTATTTTTGAGGATTCATTTTATTATTGAACAACAACCATGTTCTCAATGAACCCAAAAAACTCATTAATATCAAAGCTGAATATTTTTGGAAGTAGTTTTTAGTTTGTTTTTAGTTTTAGCTATTTTAGGGGGATATCTGTGTGTGCAGGTGACTATTACTGTGCATAATTATTAGGCAACTTAACAAAAAACAAATATATACCCATTTCAATTATTTATTTTTACCAGTGAAACCAATAAAACTTCTCATCATTCACAAATATACATTTCTGACATTCAAAAACAAAACAAAAACAAATCAGTGACCAATATAGCCACCTTTCTTTGCAAGGACACTCAAAAGCCTGCCATCCATGGATTCTGTCAGTGTTTTGATCTGTTCACCATCAACATTGCGTGCAGCAGCAACCACAGCCTCCCAGACACTGTTCAGAGAGGTGTACTGTTTTCCCTCCTTGTAAATCTCACATTTGATGATGGACCACAGGTTCTCAATGGGGTTCAGATCAGGTGAACAAGGAGGCCATGTCATTAGTTTTTCTTCTTTTATACCCTTTCTTGCCAGCCACGCTGTGGAGTACTTGGACGCGTGTGATGGAGCATTGTCCTGCATGAAAATTATGTTTTTCTTGAAGGATGCAGACTTCTTCCTGTACCACTGCTTGAAGAAGGGGTCTTCCAGAAACTGGCAGTAGGACTGGGAGTTGAGCTTGACTCCATCCTCAACCCGAAAAGGCCCCACAAGCTCATCTTTGATGATACCAGCCCAAACCAGTACTCCACCTCCACCTTGCTGGCGTCTAAGTCGGACTGGAGCTCTCTACCCTTTACCAATCCAGCCACGGGCCCATCCATCTGGCCCATCAAGACTCACTCTCGTTTCATCAGTCCATAAAACCTTAGAAAAATCACTCTTAAGATATTTCTTGGCCCGATCTTGACGTTTCAGCTTGTGTGTCTTGTTCAGTGGTGGTCGTCTTTCAGCCTTTCTTACCTTGGCCATGTCTCTGAGTATTGCACACCTTGTGCTTTTGGGCACTCCAGTGATGTTGCAGCTCTGAAATATGGCCAAACTGGTGGCAAGTGGCATCTTGGCAGCTGCACGCTTGACTTTTCTCAGTTCATGGGCAGTTATTTTGCGCCTTGGTTTTTCCACACGCTTCTTGCGACCCTGTTGACTATTTTGAATGAAACGCTTGATTGTTCGATGATCACGCTTCAGAAGCTTTGCAATTTTAAGAGTGCTGCATCCCTCTGCAAGATATCTCACTATTTTTGACTTTTCTGAGCCTGTCAAGTCCTTCTTTTGACCCATTTTGCCAAAGGAAAGGAAGTTGCCTAATAATTATGCACACCTGATATAGGGTGTTGATGTCATTAGACCACACCCCTTCTCATTACAGAGATGCACATCACCTAATATGCTTAATTGGTAGTAGGCTTTCGAGCCTATACAGCTTGGAGTAAGACAACATGCATAAAGAGGATGATGTGGTCAAAATACTCATTTGCCTAATAATTCTGCACTCCCTGTATTTATGCTGTTTGCGTAGTTCATGATTTTGCCCTAGTCCATTTCCAATTTCACTGATTGCGCCGTTCCCGAGTTGTGAGCATGCGCACAGAGGTGCTGACATGGTCTGCTTCAAGCGCGCATGCGCGAGCCGGCCGGCCCTTCATTTGCATGGGGTCACAGCTCATTTCAATGTAACACGCCCACGTCCTTCCCAATTTGTATTACTCCGCCTTACGCCGCTGAAATAACGTTACGCATGCGCAATTTTCTGCGTAAAAGCGACGAGAATAGGGTGATTGCGCGGCTACATTGCGCAAGTCTAACGTACAGGCGGTGCGCTACGCCGGTCCAATAATGCGCAGATGTACGTGAATCTGGCCCACTGTGTCTCTATCTATCTATCTCTCTCTAACTCACTGTCTGTCTGACTTCTCTCTCTGAAAGCAAGCCGAAACACACTACACGAGGCCGCCCGGGAGGCGGCCTTTTGTAGTGTGGGGCGTGTGCTAAAGCCCTGAGCCCTAATTGGCCAAAGCACCCAGGCTTTGGCCAATTAGGTCTCTTTGTTTTTTGGGCGCTGTGATTGGCCAAGCATGCGGGGTCATGGTGCATGCTTGACCAATCATCAGCGCGCATCGCCGCAGTGAATTATGGGTCGTTTTGCGTCACACGAATTTAGCGCAAACGACCCGTTTTGTTCGTATTTCGACGAACGCTCGAACGGCCGATGTTCGAGTCGAACATACGTTCGTTTCGAACACGAAGCTTATCCCTACTAGCCACTAGCCAGTAGGCACCACTTTTGGGTTCAATTTGGATACAAGAGACCTACATGTGTATCGAATCAATGAGGAATCATTCTCCTTGCAGCAGATAATTTAGAGCACAGTAGGATGTACTTAGACCCAGAAGGCTCTAGGTAAATTTTCTGGAACCAGAAATTCTCTTCAGGGGTAAACCACCATATGCCATTTTTTTTTTTTATTCCGATTCAGAATACTTTATTAATTCCCAAGGGGGAATTACTAAAATACAGTTACACAATAGAATGACAATACAATCTGGGGTAGCAAGTCTTGGGTGAAGCTGCCATCTGATGTTTATACCATGTATTTATTGTAGTTTAGGCATGTGTTTAATTATACAGTCAAAATACATTTTAAAAGTATAGTATACACTGAGAGAAATGGCTATTTCGCTCATTGAGTTTAGTTAATTACTTGTATTAAGATAGTTTTAAATAACTAACACATTTGTAAGCTAACTGTAAATTCTCGGTACTTAAAGGGGTTGTAAAGGTTTGTTTTTTATTTTCTAAATAGGTACCTTTAAGCTAGTGCATTGTTGGTTCACTTACCCTTTCCCTTAATTTCCATTCAAATGTTTTTGTTTTTGTTTACTTGTCTGAATTTTTAACTTCCTGTTCCTCCTCTGTAAGCTGTCCTGGCTGACTAACCCCCCAGCCAGATGACAGGGGCAAGCTTACTGAGGAGAAATTCAGACAAAGACAAAAAACATTTATAAGGGAAATCGAAGGAAAACTTTTTTTTTTACTAAAGACATGTGGCTTTTTGGCCTAAATGTTTGACTAAAATTTAGTTTATTGATTTTTCTTATAACAAAAAGTAAAAAATATTGATTTTTTTTCAAAAATGTCGCTCTATTCTTGTATATATATTTTTTGCTTGTTGCTGTTTTCATTTCTACTTATGTACATAACTACAACAACACACATATACATGCTATAAGTGCAAATGCACACAGATGGTAAGTGATTGGATCGTACACCTTTCACACATCCACGTTGAACAAGTGTTGGACAAGACAAAACACAGTAAACTGATGTTTTTGGACAGTGTCCTGTCCAAACATTAAAAACATGCCTTTCCTTATCCCAGTTCCACCTGGCTCTAAGAACATCACATCCTACATTTTCCAAACAAAACTATTTCACAGGGCTCAGTACAGCTGTGCTTGTGGTTCCCACATGATAATTGTTATCCACTGCTCATTTTCACGTGTTTTGATTTTATTATTTTTTTCCTTTCTAAAGGAACTGCGTGATTAAAGTCACATTAAACAGATATTGCTTTAGAAGATAGCTGAATTTAACGGAAGTTCTGTGAGATTTTTGTCCCTTTTTTATGCAAATATAGAGTAGTAAAGAGCTAAAACACAACACAGGAAGTGAGTGTAAACTTCTACAAAGTGAAGTCAATCCTCACTTTTTATTATTGTCCTTTTACTCACTATCCGAAACGAAATAACATATATTATGGCAATAGCTACACTGTTTATTAGACTTGCTTCAAAATCTCTAGCTTGGTAATGTCCATATTTAAGTGTATTTTTAATTTTTTCATTAAAGTGGTAGTAAGTCCTCTTTTGGCACTTGTACCTACAGGTAAGCCTATAATAAGACTTTCTTGTAAGTACAGTGAACATTTTTTTTAAATTCACGGTATAAAAGATATTTACACTGAATGCAGCCGTGCATGCTGTCTGAAGGGACGCCATACCCGTGCCATCCCTTCAGAGGTCCGTGCTGCTGTTCAAGATTTCTGCTCACATGTGAAGGAGTGATGTCATCGCGGCGCAGCCAATCAGACAGCCGGAGGATGTGAACCCGGAAGGAAGACCGGGTAAATAATGAATAATCTGTTAGGGCTTCGTCCTTTGTGTTTTTGAGATTTTGTCCCACAAATATCTTTCAGCATATCTTTGTACCACATATAGAAATATGTCCAAGCATTGGTGGAACTTTTTACATCTAATAATATGTATCTGCATTCCGGAATCTGGAGATTATCTATAGCTATGCAGATAAAACATGAACATTTGTGCAGATATTGTTATTTTTGTGAGAAGAGAGAGAGGGTGCTAAAACTAAGACCAAAGAGCTGCAAGGCTGCTGTAATAAAATAATTGCTAACCACTAAGCCACCATTCTGCACCAAGTCACATGGTCCTATAGCAAAATTTTGTCAGAACATCTACCCCTAAACAGTTTCTCCTCTGGTAAAAAAAAACAAATGGTACAACATGAATTATAAAACATTATATATAGAAAAAAAGCACTACTTAGTAGTGAATAATAAGCTGCAAGCTCTAGGTAGAATACACACCCAAAATAGCAAGTAATAAAAAAGGAGCAGTGCTGTCGCGAGACCTGTTTCTCCTGTCCTCCAAATGCACCGGCAGCCTGCAGATTTATCATTACCACCCCTTAACCCCTCAATCACGAGACAATCCACACAGGTGTTGAGGGTTAAACATGCAGCCCTTAAGGCCCTCACAGGCATACACACAATCCCCATAAGTAAAATTTCATCCGACGAATGATCTGCCGATTTTCTGATCGTTAGTATTATGCTATCGACAGCCGATTCCCAATTTTTGGACGACTAATGCCTCGTACACACGATCAAATCTGTCTGCTGGAAACGGTCTGCTAGACCGTCCCAGCAGACAGATTCGATCGTGTGTACGGGCGAGCCGACGGATTTGGCCACCCGACAGATTTCAAAGCATGCTTTGAAATCTATCGGGTGGGAATCCGTCCGCCCGACATGTCTGCTGGTTAGTACACTTACCAGCAGACATGTCGTCTCGCACCGCCGCCGAATGGATTCGGCGCATGCGCGGAAGTGTTTTACTTCCTGGTGCGGTGACGTGGCGGCGTCAACGTCACCGCCACGTCACCGACATGTCAGCGTGCCGTCTGCTGGTGGGGATTTTGGTTTGCTCGTGTGTACACGTGAGCAAACCAAAATCCTAGCAAACAGATTTGTTCAAATCGGTCGGTCCGACCGATTTGAACAAATAGATTGCCTCGTGTGTACGAAGCCTAAGGGTCCTTTTACACAGAGCGGACCGTTTTTCGGTCCGCTCCGTGTGTGTCCGTCGGCTCAGCGGGGGGTCCCGCTCAGCTGTCGGCGGACAGGGCGGTCCCCGCACACTGTGCAGAGACCGCCCTGTCTATCCTCCGCTCTCCCCTATGGGGAATCGGATGAAAACTGACTGTTTGTCCATCTTCGTCCGATCCGTTTCGCCGGACAGAAGAAAAATAGGGTTTTCTTCCGTCCGAAAAACCGGATCCAGACGGACGCGACCCCATAGGCATCCATTACAAGTCCGTAAACAGACTTGTAAAAACGGACGAACGGAGGCGGACATGTGAAAGGGGCCTAAAGCTGGATGTGCAGACTATAACAATGTTGTTGGATGTGAACACAACGACTGATTTTTTTTTTTTCATTTAATTAGTACAGTTTTAATCTGAAAAAAATTATAAGAGCAAAACTATGCATGCTCAGAAATAAAAGAACACATACAAAACTATTCAACACATTAATTACATCACTTCTGACATTGTATTCTGCCATACAAGGATTTTCTTATGGTGAATAACCTCTTCACTTTCGACATGACAAAACTGACAAAAATGTTTCTGATAATCAGGTGTGGACAAGGCTTCAGTGTTCTTTGTATTTTTGTACTTTGCATGTATTAAAATGGTTGTAACCACTGTTACACCACTTTTACCTACAGATAAGTCTATAACAAGGCTTACCTGTAGGTACGTGAATATCTCCTAAACTTGCACAGTTTGGGAGATATTCAGTATATGCGCTGCTGCCGATGCTGGTGCCCTTTCTTCAGTAACCGTGTCATGACTGGCGGGTCCTGTGCGCATGCGTGGGAGTGATGTCATCGCAGCTCCGGCCAATCAGAGAGCCGAAACCGCAAACCTGGAAGTAACTCCGATGGAAGATGTCGGCCATGTACTTGGAGTGCCAATGCCGATTCAGGGCATTGTTCTGAGGTAAGTATTTCATAATGAGCTAGTATGCGTTGCATACAAGCTCATTATGCCTTTGTCTTGCAGGGTTTGTTGTTGTTTTGTTTAAGGTTTACAAACTCTTTAAGTAAGAGCCCATTGCAAACCTAACAAAAACAACCAAGTGTGCTTCTCCAATCACATCAATGCATTTAAACAAAATGGCAAAATGTTACTGAATTATCCCTATTTTCACAATAATTTTAATGTAAATTCAATCGCCTATAGTAGACAGTAAGTGGCTGCTACTAAAGTGTTTAAGGAAGAAATCCAGTCATGTTTTAAAAATTAAAAGTCAGAATACTATAGCTTCTGACTTTTAAGAAACACATACTCACCAGCCCAGGAGTTTAACACTGTATCCACCAAGACAGGTTCTTTACCAGTCTTTGGATCCCCAGCCGCCACCATCTTGGCTGTGGGAGCAAAACTGTCCCATAAAGCTTAGCGCCTTAACCACTTCCCGCTTGCAGTACGTCATATAAAATCCTGGACTTTGAGTGGAGATATCTGAATGATGCTTGCAGTTGCAGGCATCATTCAGATATCATTATTTTACGCCGGTGATTCCCTACACCATAAAAACAATCACTGGGGCTGTTCAGCCACTTGATTGTTTTAATAGGTGGCGGAAGGGGACATCCCCCCTCCAGCTGCCCTCCGGTGGTTCTACCGACTCGCCCGTGTGATCGGCAAGCCAGAGAAGGAATTTCCCGTGGCAAAAGTTCACCATAGAGAATAGCGCAGACCAGATAGTCCCCTGCAGTCTCTATGACCTTTGGAGGCCGGAGGCGATGTTATGATGTCACGTCTGGCCCCGATTAGTTGTAAACACTGCCGTGTATTCGGCCGGAAAGACTGAAATCTTTTTTTTTCTCCATCTCTCTGTAGAGAGGACCTGTCATGCCCTATTCCTAGTACAAGGGATGTTTACATTTCTTGTAATAGGAATAAAAGTGATCAAAATAAATACAAATTAAGGGAAATTGTAAATTAAAAAAATAAAAAAAATAAACAAACAATAATTTTTTTTTTAAGTGCCCCTGTCCCAGTGTGCTTGCACGCAGAAGCGAATGCAAACATACATCACGCCCACATATGTAAACGGCATATGTGAAGTATCACCATGAACATAGAGCGAGAGCAACAATTCTATCCCAAGATCTCCTCTGCAACTCTAAACAGGTAACCTGTAAAAAAAATAAAAGCACTGCCTAAGGAGATTTTTAAGTATCAAAGTTTGGTGCCATTCCACAAGTGTGTGCAATTTTAAAGCGTGACATCATGTTAGGTGTCTATTTGCTCCTCATAACATCAGGTTTCACATTTTACAAAAACTTGGGTTAACTTTAGTGTTTTGCCTTTTTTTAATACATGAAAAAAAAAGCGCTTCGAAAAATTGCTGCGCAAATACTGCGTGACATACAAAATTACAACGATTGCCATTTTATTCCCTAGGGTCTCTGCTAAAAAGGCATATACATACACACATATATATATAATGTTTGGGGGTTCTAAGTAATTTTCTAGTTAAAAAATTACATGTAGGAGCGGAATGGCAGAATTGGCCCGGTATGGAAGTGGTTAATATATATAATATCAAATAGCACTAAAATAGTATTAACATTATTTTTGTAATTCTGTAATTTTGTGCATGCCTTTATTCATTTTATGTTGTTTGCTATTATGTTCACAATTTTAATACATCCATATCTAACATTAATTACAAGCTCATTGTCTGGATTATAATAACTAGTAAATTGGCAGCTCACTCTGCTAGTGCATTTAATAATGCTTTAGAGATGAAAATTATTGTTTTGTAATGAGTAAAATATAATGCAGGCACTACTTTTCCTAATAAAAAGCAAGCTCCGGTCTTCCCACTGTCCTATTATCATGGTTTGCTTTCATAAACACTTTTTCCATATGGAATCCAAGTTTAATATTTAACACTTAATTGTTTGCCTTTTATTCTCTTAACACCAGTACTCATTACGGATTTATAGATCTTCTGAAGGGTAACTCTACGTCTTACATTTTTGTTATAAAATCAGATGAAGTATTTTCAAAGTGATACTTGGACCAGACCGTGTTTCCATTTATATGCAAATAGCAAAACCCCTGCCTTTATTGATCTGCCTTTCTTAATTGCTAGTTGACTGGCTGTTATGCTGAACTATTAGCTTTAAAGCTCCCATGGTGAAAATAAGAAAGCATTCTCCCCCAAACATTTTGAAATGAGAAACTACCCAATCTCCAGTCATAAAAATAACTACAGCAAGCAAATGACAGAATATTTAAATCAAAGCAAAGACTATGTTGCATGGAGACAATTTAATAAAAAGGTACTTATGCTGGACTATGTGCAGTTTTCTTGTGTGGCTATAGTTATGGGCCTGTAGCGACAGTGCAGTCAAAGGTGTGACACAGAGATGATCTGTGGAGAGACTTTTATTTCCTTAGAAGTGTGCATACATCAAATGTAAAGCAACTAATAATGTTAATATGTATTAAACTTTCACAAAAAAGGATGAAGCCCCGTACACACGGCCGAGGTTCTCGGCAGAAACCAGCGAGAACCTCGCTGGCATCCTGATTCTGCCGAGAACCTCGGCCGTGTGTACGGATTCGGCGAGCATCCCGTCGGGAATGCCGTCGAGCCGAAATAGAGAGCAGGTTCTCTATTTGCTCGACGGCCCGTCAAGATGAATGGCTGGTCGCCTTTCCTGATGGGCTGGTCGCCGAATCTGACGGCCGGCCGAGAACCTCGACGGGCGGAACGATGTGTTCCGCCCGTCGAGGTTCTCTGCCGTGTGTACGCGGCCTGAGTAATATTATTATACTGATTAAGACACAGGTGTCAAACACAAGGCCCGTGGGTCTAATACGGGCCTCCATGCCATTTGATGTGGCCCTCGCACTTTTCCTGCAGCTGCAGGAGAGCTCCAGCCCACCTCTGATCCTCCTCCAGACCCTAATGCCCTGTACACGACCAGTTTTCCTGACATGCCAAAACCCAACGTTTTTCCTGACGTGATTCCTCTCAAGCCTGCCTTGCATACACACGTTCAGTCAAAAAAACGCTCGACCAAAGCGCGGTGACGTCCAACACGTACGACGGCACTATAAAGGGGACGTTCCATTCAAATGGCGCCACCCTTTGGGCTGCTTTTGCTGATCCTCGTGTTAGTAAAAGTTTGGTGAGATACAATTCGCGCTTTTCAGCCTTGTGCTTTTCAGTCCATTACAGCGTGGCGAATGTGCTATCTCCATTATGAACGCTAGTTTTACCAGAACGAGCGCTCCCGTCTCATACTTGATTCTGGGCATGCACGTTTTTTTTCCCCTTGTAAAAGCATACGACAAGAAAAGACTGACAGGAAACACAACGGGAAAAAATAGAGCAGGTTCTAGTTTTTTTGCGGGCAGTTTTCTCGTCGGGAAAACTGCTATGGAGCCTACACATGACCGGTTTTCCAGACCAATTTCTCGTCGGGAAAACCTGTCGTGTGTATAAGGCATTACTTTCTGCTTTTCAAGCAATGTATCCAGCTTCTTCCCTGCAGCAGCATAGGGAAAGGGGGGTGCACTGTGATATAAGGGAGAGTGGGGGACTCAACTTCTGATGGTGGGGTGGCTCTTGAGATCTAATGCGCTGGACATCTAATCTCACAGATACAACCGGCCCTTTTGAGGGCAATCATAATGCTGATGCGGCCCACAATGAAATTTAGTTTGACACCACTGAATTAAGCAAATGATATGGCAAAATAATAAGTTTCTAGAAAAAAAATGCCTGGGCTTACCCAATAACATCTTGCACAAACTACAGCTTATTCAGAATGCCGCTGCGAGGCTACTTATGGGTGTTGGTCGTCGTCACCACATCACTCCATCGTTAAGAGCCTTGCATTGGCTACCCGTGAAGGAACGGGTTCTGTTTAAGACTGAATGTATGGTGCACAGGGCTTCCCATGGTAAGGGGCCAGTGTACCTGCAGGAAAAATTCACCAAGTATGTGCCCAACCGTACCTTAAGGTCGGCTAATTTAGAAACTTTGGTGATTCCTAAATTTAAAAAAAAAAAAATGTGGAGGGAGGATGAGTGCGGTCCAGGGAGCCCAGTTTTGGAACTCCATGCCTCTAAAGTTAAGGCTTGAGAATAATCTTCCTAACCTTCCTGGCGGTATGATTCTGTCTGGAATTACGTACCAAAAGCAGTACAATTATTTTGCATGAAAATTTGGCATTTTATACTGTAGGCCTGTAATTCTTAGGAATAACTCACTTAAATCTGTCCAAACACAAGTCTAGTAGACATCCCAGGTATGATAAAGTTTGAAACACAAAATCATAAAATTATAATATAATAAATAACTATAAATAATTATAACAAATGATAATGTAATTATAATAAAAATTATTCAATAATGTAATCAACTCAAAATCACTGAAATTTGCTCAGTTGCAGAATTGTCGCTGTCATTACTTTTATTTTTTTATGACGGATTTCCCCACAAATCGCTATCGCTCAATTCTGCAAGTGATTATAATTTATTATCGGTGTTTTCTAGCTGCTCTAAAATCATTTTTGACAGACAGGGGCACTTTTGGTTGCTATGGACGATCTACAGTTTGCAGGCACAAAAAAAACGTTTTTATTATATAAAAGTACATGTAGGACACAGGGCAGACCACTAGGGACAAGGGGGTGTGTGTTTTTTACAAACAGTACTGTAATCTATAAGATTACAGTATACTGTATGTAATGTGTTTGTTTACATTTTTGAATTTGCCGCCGGTCTCCGCCCCCGTGCGTCGTAACGTCGCAGGGAATGGAGGTCGGCGGCGCGCGGGCACTGTGTGAATCGAATGGAGGACGCCACTCGCTCACACAGCGCGGATGCATTGCTGGATCCAGGGACAAGGTAAGTACAGTAACCTGCCTGGAAAAGGTAAGCCAGCGCGTGCTGCAAACTCTGCACATCTACCCCGAGCGTGACTCGGGGTTACCGATTTTAGCATTGAAAATCCACCCGAGTCACGCTTGGGGATACCGCTAAGGGGGTTAAGTTCCGGAAGGTTTTAAAAACTGAGCTTTTTAGTCAAGCCTATGGAATTACATAGGCTTTTTATAGTTCTCTAGTTTGCTAACTCCTTTTAAATTTTGATCTGTTCCGCTGGCTGGTGATTTTTTGGTTGTGACTGCATTGTTGTTCTCGGCGCATCGAGGCCTACGGGTAACTGACTGCGTTTTGTACTTTTTTTGTACTTTTAAGAATTGTAATAAATAAATAAAATATAAGTACAATTAAAAAAGCACCATATTATAATTCCCTAGACAATAGTAAGAGCCTATAACCCACAATAAATCAAACAGAAAAGATGAATACTTCTAACAATACTTTACTTGCCATATCATTTACAAAATAAACAAAATATATAAGATCAAGTAATATTTTGCAAAATCAGCTGGTTACAGTGTTACCTTGTGTCATCATTGTGGTTAAAGGACATGTTGGTGTCCTGTGGGTGCAAACACTATGATGTGGTTAAAATGGTTCTAAAGCCTTAAGGCTGTGTTCACACCTCTGTGAGGAGTAGCTCATAGCATGGGTACTGTGTTTCCCTGTTCACCATTACAGGTCCGATTTTGGTCCGAATGTTTGGTTGAATTTGGACCTGAAACAGACGAGAAGACGCACAAGACTCATTTGCGATTCACTCCACAGCCATCCTGGAGCTATACGAACTGGCTCCATTGAGAACTGGTCACAGGCTCCTGCCATGCGAATTGGATGCGGAGGAAACTTGCATCCATTTCGCAATATTGTGAACCCAGCCTAAGGTGTTTTTTTTATCTTAATGCATTCTTTGCACTAAGGTTAAAAGAAAGGATCCCCCATTGTCTTCCGCTGCTGTCAATCAAATCCTGTGATGAGGGAGTGGGGGGGGGCAGGACCAAGCCGCCCTGTCTCTGTCTATAGATGCAAACAGGGTAGCTCGGGAGCAAGCCTACTCTAGTGCCCCTATAGAAAGCGGCTTTCCATGGTAGGCACTTGCTGAAGAGGAGGAACCAGAAGAAGAGGATCAGTGCTGCTCTGTGCCGTATCATTTCAGAGAGCAGATAGGTATGACATGTTTATTATTTCAATTAAAAAAAAATATGAAGCTTTACTATCACTTTAGGATTCCCATTAACTTTCCATTAGTTCTTCATGGATTGGAAATAGAACGTACTACTATAAATCATACACAAATGGTGTAATTTTAGGGATGAATACATGTCGTTATATTGTTATTGTGTCATGTTCAACCACTTCAGCCTCAGAAGGTTTTACCCCCTTAACCGGGCCATTTTTTGGAATACAGCACTACTTTACTGACAAATGAGTTTGATGCTATACCCAAATAAAATTGATGTCCCTTTTCCCTACAAATAGAGCTTTCTTTTGGTGGTATTTGATCACCTCTGCGTTTTTTTTTTTTGTTTTTGCGCTATGAGCAAGAAAAAAAGGAGCAACAATTTAAAAAAAATATATATATATATACCGGTATATATATTATTATTATTTGCTTTCTGCTGTAAAACATATCCATTAAAAAAAATGAAAAATATTGAATTTCTTCATAAATTTAGGCCACTATGTATTCTGCTACATATTTTTGGTAAAAATCCCAATAAGTGTATATTGATTGATTTGTGCAAAAGTTATAGCATCTACAAACTAAGGGATATAGTTATGGACTTTAATTTTATTGTATTTATTGGAATGGTGGTGATCAGCGATTTTTAGCGGGAGTTTTTCAAAATCCTTTGAAAACTATTTATTGGTACAAGCTAAAAAAGTACAAGGAGCTAGTGCGTTTTGGCAAACCCTAAAAAATGCCCTAGCCCCTTGTACTCTTTTAACTTGTACCAATAAATAGTTTTCAAAATATTTGGAGGGCCGTTTTCCTTTACTGAATTTTACAAGTTGGAAGCATCCCAGGCCTAAGGACAAAGGGCCACACCACTGTAGCTGCAGTACTCTGGTAGCAATTGGGGGGGGGGGGGTGCTTACCGAAGTAGCTGTGTTTTCCAGAGAAACTGCATGCTGTAAGGCAGTTTGTGGGAAATGGAGCTGAAGGGGCCTGTGCCTGCATCTGAACATGGTAAATACATGGGCACTATGCTACAGACCTAGCTTTAAATCAGCTTTCCAATTCACACCAAAAGTTTTCTTCTTTCATAAGGTTGAAGTCAGATCTCTGTGCAGGTAACTTGAGTTCCTCTGCAGCAAACTCATCAAACCATATTTTTATAGAACTGGCTTTGAGCACATGAACTCTGCAATTTGGAGAGATATCCACAAACTTGGAAACACACTGTAAAATATATTTGTCACAGCAAATAACGGACTATATAACCGGTAATTTAAAAATTAAAATAGAATATTTTCGCTATATCTTTTACAGTGTAATAAATAATTCACAGTGCATCCTGTTGAGAACACACTTGCAGTATCCAGACATAAACAAGGTGGAGATCTCAAACTCTGTAAAAATAACAATCAACTCCCTGCAAACTTTTCAAAGACTAAAATAAAAGGCACCTAAACTACGTCAAAAATGAAAAGAAAATGTCATGAGACAGGTATGGAAGCTACTTCTTCTAGTTTCCAGTTTGTCCTTGGCTTAACCACTTCCTAAATCACTGGCATGGCACAGACATCCAGCCAGTGAAGCCATATGCCCTGATCTGCAAATGGCGATGGCAGTCTCCACAAATCTGGACTGTTTCTATCTACCCATCAACGCTGTGATAGAACAGACAAGCTTCGAAATTAAATTATAATACATGAAAAATAGTGTAGGGTAGAAAATATGTGATTATTTTTGTTTCACTGATTTTAGTATGTGATTATTTAAAGAATGGTTTGCCCTTTTAATGTTCGTAAATGCATACTTTGAAAGTGATATCCCCGGTTCACAGCGTAAGATTCACGTTTTACCAAGCCTTTGATATTAAGCAGATTCGTAATGAATTTTGCTGTGACAGTGGAAAGGAAGGAAACAGATTCATCTGGTCCTACTAAGCTTGTTATTACAAGTTGCTGCTACTGCGAAGTTCTATTACATGTGTTCTTAGTTGATGTTTACAGTCAATCCCTTTCCTGGAGATTGATTCAGTTCCTGTACAAATGAATTCTTTTGCCACCTTGCAGAACTCCCACCCAAAAAAAATAATAATGCCACCCTTCTTTCTGGCACTAAATAAATAGCAGAATGTGCTTTGTCATGAGATCTTAAAGATGTTTTATTAATTTCCCCTTTATTTTTTAAAGTTTCCTTTTAGTTAAAGTTCCTTTATGTGTGTGTGTTTTAAAGGAACAGTCATATCAAGGAAACATATTTTTATTTTGCTTTATTTTAAATTACTATATTTTTATTCACACGGTACAATGCTATCGCTGTTATATTCCATGGCTTTAGCTGAAATATTCCATGAAGCCGTGACTTCTGCAGATGGCGTGTGCATGATGAGTGAGGACTTCTAGATTGCATGTGTTGGCACAACCAGATCTCTTCCTGCTGTCACCATGTTTATTACACATCTGGAAAGAGCCTTGAAAATAAGTGGAAAGTATGAGACACGTTTAAAATCAGACGATTCCTAATGTCTGTAATTCACATCTTCTTTAAGTAGGTGCAAGGTAGAACCAAGGACATGTATCCAAAGTTCATGATGTCCATATTTCATTTCTGTTAATATCATTCATATTTTATCTTAAAGAGGAACTTCACCCTTATCTTAAAAAAATACAACAAAGGCACCTTTAGAATTTAGTAATGGTAATCTACAAAAAAAAAAATTTCCAGGCAAAAAAAGGGATGCTAGTGTGGTGGTACTACATGCAGTAGTAGGTGGCAAGTGTGTCCTATTACTGATAAGTGGCGCACATGTCAAAGCGCCCCACTAGCGGCGCCAAAGTACTAGCAGCGCATTGACGCTAACGCCTGCATTGCCCCAGTGTGAGAGGGGCCTTTAACATTGCTTGCCAGAAAGATTAAAAAAATAATCCAATGTCTACTAGGAAGACATAAAAACCTGCCGTTAAACTGTCAGTGTTGGCAAACAAATAAACACAAAATTCAAGTACATATATGTTATGCCTAATACACACAATGAGAAAATCGGACAAAAAGTAACGCTTTCAGAGCGATCATCAAATAATCTGATTGTTAGTACACAGCTTTCGAGAGCCGATCACGACAGTTAAAGGGGGTGTAAAGGTTCATTTTTTAAATAGGTTCATTTAAGCTAGTGTTGGGTCACTTACCGTTTCCTTTTATTTCCCTTCTAATTTTTATTTTTCTTTGTCTGAATTTTCACTTCCTGTTCCTCCTCAGTAAGCTTGCCCCCATCATCCGAGCCATTCTGGCTGGGGGTTAGTCAGCGTGCTCGCCCCCTCCCTTGGGACTACCTCCCTGTGAACGTTCACAGCATCTCCTGGCACGGATGTAGTCCCAAGGGAGGGGGCGAGCACGCTTAGTAATAGTTTGATTGACAATTACTGCATCATGCAATACTGTACTGATTTAAATTTATTTTATTTTAGACCAAACAGCTGTGTGTTGATGGTATTCAACAACCACTGAGTTTTTTTTATTTGTTACTATATAAAGGAATATCAAATAAAAATGTCAGAATAGTTTGAAAATCCACCAAGGTGATCAAACTTTTACCGCAATTGCTGGCAAATAAAAAAAATCTCCTGCTGCTGATTATTCATACATAAAACTTCCTCTCTTTCATTTGTTGTTAAATGAAGGGGAGGGATTTCTAATGTAAACAGCAGTGTTAAAGAAAACCATAGGAAATTCCCACCTTAGCTTACCGTCCATCCTGCAACCAACCAAGTTATCCCGTCTAATAGTATGCATTAAAACAGGGTTTTTTAACACATTTGCAAAAACATGCAGAAGCTGCAGATCCACTTCACGGCACCCCAGTAATTTCTGTGGTCCTAACTCTAAATTTGAGAGCTTCTATAGTAGAAGTACATGCATTATAATAGATAGCTGAGGGCAGATGAGCCTGGAGGGAGCCCACCCCTCCATAAAGGTATATAGCACAATGGCAGCAAAGGTGTCCAGTGCATCCCCTCAACGGTATTTTAACAGTACAAACAAATGGCCACTACCACCACCTATAACTGGCCTTTGCAGCAAGAAGCACATGGAAGAGCAATGCATGTCCAATAAAACCAAAAGGAAATTCCCAGCTCTAGCCACTGACCAGCTTGCAACCAAATTATCCTGTCTAACAGTATGCATTCGTATGTCTAATGGTATGCTCCTTTCTGCAAAGGTGGTGGCAGTGGCCATTTGTTTGTATTGTTAGTAAACAACAGTTTGTTTACATTTGTGATCACTGTGATTGGTTACCACTGCAATCACCCTAATTGGCTCAGTACACTGTACCTGTGATTCAAGCCATCTAATGATGTCTTTGCTCACAATGTTCGCAATAGTCATGGTATGTGTTTTGTTCTCCAATGCTGTTTATTAACAGCACAAGGGAAAAAATAGCCTGAAACTTCCTGGCCGCCAGCTCGCTGCTCATTTTATTCTGTGCACACTTACACTGTTTTAAATGTGAGTACCTTTATGTTTTTGAATCTGGTCATAAATAAATTATTTGAACATACTACACAAAGAGGTCCCTTCCTTTTCTGAATTTCCTCTATACATATCTGAGTGGAGGCATACTGGCTGACCTAGCCCAGGCAGAAGGGAAGTTAGAGGAAGCTATTATCAGGCTATAGACACACTGGAACCCCCTGAGAAGGAACATAGATAGGACCCCCTCCTTTGAATGACCATCTAGCCCTTTACTCTGATATGCTAATTACCTTACAGCGGTAAGGTAAGAAGGTAGTGCACCCATGGGTGTCATACACACTGAAGATTTCAATTACTGAAGTCACATCACCATTTGTTTGATGCTATACAACAGTGGTCATCAACCATTCCGGCAGGGCCCACTAACAGGCCAGGTTTTATGTATTACCTCGGGGAGATGCAGACTAGAATACTGCAATCACTGAGCAGCAAATGAGATCACCTGTGATGTATTTCAGTTATCTTGCAAACCTGGCCTGTTAGTGGGCCCTGCAGGACAAGGTTGATGACCACTGCTATACAACACCTTATCATTGCACCTGGAGTTTTTTTTTCTGGAAGAGTTTTCAGATTGATCTGCACCACTTGCACTTCATTCAGCCATATGGACTATTAATGAATTTTCCCTTTTTATTCATATTTATGATTTCTTGCAATTTTATTTATGATTAGTAATTTATTTCACTCATTGCAATTTATTTAAAAAGTTCTCTCTTCTTCTGAGAGTGTCTTTTTACTGTCTGTTCTGGCCCAGCATCCCCACTCCTATCAACACCTCCATATTATGTATCTGCTGAAGGATACCACAATATTGTCACTTGAGTGATTATATGTTTTCATATGACAACACTAAAGAGATTATACTTTGCTACAATGTAAAGTAGTGAGTGTACAGCTTGTATAATAGTGAAAATCTGTTGTCCCTCAAAATAACGCAACACACAGACATTAATGTCTAAACCGCTGGCAACAAAGGTGAGTACACCCCTAAGTGAAAATGTCCAAGTTGGGCCCAATTAGCCATTTTCCCTTCATGGTGTCATGTGACTCATTAGTGTTACAAGGTCTCATGTGTGAATGGGGAGCAGGTATGTTAAATTTAGTGTTATTGCTCTCACTCTCTCATACTGGTCACTGGAAGTTCAACATGGCATCTCATGGCAAAGAACTCTGAGGATCTAAAAAAAAAAAAGAATTGTTGCTTTACATAAAGATGGCCTAGGCTAAGAAGATTGCCTTGCAGCTCAACAACAGGTTCACTAAAACAGCCTTGCAGCTCACCAACAGAGCATTGCAGCTCAACAACAGGTTCACCAAGAGAACCTTGCAGCTCACCAACAGAGCATTGCAGCTCAACAACAGGCTCACCAACAGAGCATTGCAGCTCAACAACAGGCTCAGCGAGAGAGAATGGCAGGTTGGAAACAGAGACATCAGCAGCAAATGGAGGCCATCATGAAACAATTTGAGAGAACAGAGGAAAAGGATAGCATGCCCTCTCTGATTGAGAATCCAGAGGACCATAATGCTATGGAGGTTACCACATCTGTTGTTGAGATGGAATCATCACCGGAGTGTAGTACTTTACCAGAGGAACAAGAAGTGAAGCCAGAGGAGTGTGCCCTGCCAGAGCCTGAAACTCCCGAAGTAAAGGAGCCACCATTAGTAGTAGAAGAGTCTGTAGAGCCTGTTGAATCCAATGTTGTGAATGGCGTTCCAGAGGTCAAACAAGACGAGACCCAACCAGAAGAGAAAGACCCTCATGTACAAGAAGATGCTGAGGAGGTCCCGGCTGTCCCTGCAGTAGTAGCTCCTATGAAGCTGAATCAACGGTCTGACAGTTCTGCTAAATACAGTAGAGAACCTTTAGCAAATACTTTGAAGGAACTTAATGATCCAGCTACCAAAGCTGTTACCTTGGAACTGGAACCCAACAAGTTTAAGGGCAAGATTTTGGATTGCTCCAGATCTTTTCGCAAAGCCAAATTGCTGCATTACCATATGAAGTATTTCCCTGGCGTTGACAAGTCAGAGCAGCATCAGAGTCCTGTCACGAGGCATATGCAGACAAGACAAGAGGCTCGTTACCTCACGAAAAGGCCAGTCAGCAAAGCTCAAAGAGAAGACGCACCACAAACAGTTCAAATTCCCACTGACTGTCCCTAAAAGACAAAAGCAAGGAGAACTTAATCCAGAAGTCTCATTGCAAGCCAGACAAGCTGTCTGAAAGTGTTAAAGAAAAAGTAAGAGAAAAGTTCAAAGATTTCTTGAGTCTGAAGTCAAAGAAGAAAAAGAAGAAAAAGAAAGCAAAGTCAGAGCTGTCTGGTAGTGAAGAGAACATAGAGGTTTCTAAGGAGCTCTCACCAAAAAAATTACAACCTTCAAAGCTCAACAGTGATTATAAGGTCCCGTTTTCCGGTAAAAGCAGCGATCATGGATGCCGTACATATACAAGACTAAGTGATGAGGCGACGCTCAGCGATTCTTGCACGGAAAGCTTACTTTGGAGTGATGAGGATTACAACGAAGAGATCGTTGTCACGCATGCTCATGGTTTTCTAAATGTTGGCCGCAACAGGAGCAAGTACAGCTCTGCCGAGCAAAGACTTGTGATGGACAGTATGGATGAGAATGCTATGGATGCAAATATGGGAGAACTGTTAGATCTCTGCTCAGGAAAGTTTAAGGAATCACAATCCAACACCAGCCAGCCTGATGCAAATGGCTCCAAGATAGGGGCTATGGATGAGTTGCTGGGACTCTGCTCTGGAAAATTTGTCTGTCAAGATGATGGTTCAAATCAAGAATCTTTTAGTTGTACAAAGGCTCATGCTGAAAATGAAAAAAGTGACCTAATGTCTGAAGCAGTTGATCTCTGTTCCGGTTCTTTCACCAACAGAGAAAATGAAGAAAATGAGGCCGGGCTTGAGGATTTCCATCTTCTACCATGTGATGATTCTGACAGCGAAGAGCTTGCAGAAATTGAAAGTGGTGCAGAAGATGAAGAGGAGAAAGTGAAGGAGGCAGTACCTGCACCCTGGATAAAGAGGAGCCTGCTGGGATATGTCTGGCCTGTGCATACAAGTATCATGAAGGCCACGACCTGTTTGAGCTCTACACCAAGAGGAACTTTCGCTGCGATTGTGGAAATGCCAAATTTAAACAGCTGGAATGCAAGTTATATCCGGATAAAGAGAAGAAAAACCTGGCTAATAATTACAATGACAATTTCTTTGGCATGTACTGCACATGTAAGAGACCGTACCCTGATCCTGAGGATGAGACCCCAGATGAGATGATACAGTGTGTGGTGTGCGAGGACTGGGTTCATGGTTTCATGGTCGGCACCTAGGGGCAGTTCCATCGGAGCACGTTGAGTTTCATGAGATTGTGTGCCAGGGCTGTATGGATCGCTAGATTAATTTCTTTGGACCTACTCTTATGAGTTCCTGGTGTCACCAAGATTACCAAAGCAGAAACAGAACATGAAGATGTTAAAGTTGATGATTGTCCTACGGAAACAGCCAACACTCAGAATGGACTAACAATAAATAATGAAGAATGTGTGGAAGATAACGACGATGAGGAGGAGGCAATTCTTAGAAATCTAAATCTGAAGGACTTTATGGAAAATGAAGCTGAACTTTCTGGAAGTGATGTTGAAAGTGAAATCCCTGACCGCTTCAGGGCAAATGAAGTGGCTGAAGTGCAGGAAGTAGGGGTTTGCATATCTTCAGTTCTCAGTCAGTTGCTTGATGGAAATAAAGCTGAAAACTTAATTCTGACACTGCACTAAATGATGTAGAAAAGTGTGTCCAATATCCACTGAGCCTTGTGAATGTAGTAAGTTCATGACTTTCCCATAATTGATGATCAGCAGAGCAGGGTCATTGAGGAATCTAAATTCCAAGAAATATGCACCCAGACTGAAGCTATTTTTGCCTCTGTGAATTATTTGCATGTTGAAGAGCAGTGTGTTAATTTTTATGTTAATGAAATCGGATTTGAATATAAAGGTAATGTCACATCCTGTGAAACCCAGTCTTTAGAAAGTGTTCTGTCAGAGCAAGTAACGCAGGATAATACTTTGGACTTGACTACCAAGATTCCTCGGGAAGTAAAATCTCTTTTTCAAAGTGTAGAATCTGTATTGGCAGGTGAGCCCTCTGAACGTTGTGAAACCTCCATCACTGAAGTGGTCACAGAGGCTAAATGTACTAATTTAATGGATGCTTTTTCCAAATGTCTTGAAAGGAATGAAGAATATGAGAATTTGTGTCCAATAGTCGATAGTTTCAAAGAAACAAATACTAAAACATTTTTGGGAGACTATGAGGCAAAAATAGTTGAACAACTAGCCATAAACATAATTTCAAAAGTGATTGTATCTGCTAGACAAGAAATTTTGTCTAGCTCAGTTAATGATGTGTCCGATAGCATAACAACAAAAACCTGGGGAATGCCCAGGGAATAACCAAGCATACTTACCGACCAGCTAGCAGAACAACCAATTAACCTGTCTAACAGTGTGCGTTAAAAACAGGGGTTTTGTCCGCACGCATTTGCAAACGCATGCGTGAGCCACAGAGCCGCGCCAAGGCACCCCATAATTCTGTGGTCCTAACACTAACAGTGAGTGTCCTCACAATGGAGGCACATGCATTTTAATGGATAGATAGGGGCAGGTGGACTGAAGGGGAGCCACCCCTCCTTAAAGGTACAGGAGCACACCAAGCACCCAGCATATAGCACAATGGCTGCAAAGGTGTTGGTGCACTGCTGGACCAATATAAACACCACAGGTGAAACAAAACGTATCCACCGCCCCTATCGATGGCTGGCAATCGCAGTAAGTAGCAATGGAAGGCTAAAACAGATAACAACAAAAACCTGGGGAATGCCCAGGGAATAACCAAGCCTACTTACCGACCAGCTAGCAGAACAAACAATTAACCTGTCTAACAGTGTGCGTTAAAAACAGGGGTTTTGTCCGCACGCATTTGCAAACGCATGCGTGAGCCACAGAGCCGCGCCAAGGCACCCCATAATTCTGTGGTCCTAACACTAACAATGAGTGTCCTCACAATGGAGGCACATGCATTTTAATGGATAGATAGGGGCAGGTGGACTGAAGGGGAGCCACCCCTCCTTAAAGGTACAGGAGCACACCAAGCACCCAGCATATAGCACAATGGCTGCAAAGGTGTTGGTGCACTGCTGGACCAATATAAACACCACAGGTGAAACAAAACGTATCCACCGCCCCTATCTATGGCTGGCAATCGCAGTAAGTAGCAATGGAGGCCTAAAACAGATAACAACAAAAACCTGGGGAATGCCCAGGGAATAACCAAGCCTACTTACCGACCAGCTAGCAGAACAACCAATTAACCTGTCTAACAGTGTGCGTTAAAAACAGGGGTTTTGTCCACACGCATTTGCAAACGCATGCGTGAGCCACAGAGCCGCGCCAAGGCACCCCATAATTCTGTGGTCCTAACACTAACAGTGAGTGTCCTCACAATGGAGGCACATGCATTTTAATGGATAGATAGGGGCAGGTGGACTGAAGGGGAGCCACCCCTCCTTAAAGGTACAGGAGCACACCAAGCACCCAGCATATAGCACAATGGCTGCAAAGGTGTTGGTGCACTGCTGGACCAATATAAACACCACAGGTGAAACAAAACGTATCCACCGCCCCTATCTATGGCTGGCAATCGCAGTAAGTAGCAATGGAGGCCTAAAACAGATAACAACAAAAACCTGGGGAATGCCCAGGGAATAACCAAGCCTACTTACCGACCAGCTAGCAGAACAACCAATTAACCTGTCTAACAGTGTGCGTTAAAAACAGGGGTTTTGTCCACACGCATTTGCAAACGCATGCGTGAGCCACAGAGCCGCGCCAAGGCACCCCATTATTCTGTGGTCCTAACACTAACAGTGAGTGTCCTCACAATGGAGGCACATGCATTTTAATGGATAGATAGGGGCAGGTGGACTGAAGGGGAGCCACCCCTCCTTAAAGGTACAGGAGCACACCCAGCATATAGCACAATGGCTGCAAAGGTGTTGGTGCACTGCTGGACCAATATAAACACCACAGGTGAAACAAAACGTATCCACCGCCCCTATCTATGGCTGGCAATCGCAGTAAGTAGCAATGGAAGGCTAAAACAGATAACAACAAAAACCTGGGGAATGCCCAGGGAATAACCAAGCCTACTTACCGACCAGCTAGCAGAACAACCAATTAACCTGTCTAACAGTGTGCGTTAAAAACAGGGGTTTTGTCCGCACGCATTTGCAAACGCATGCGTGAGCCACAGAGCCGCGCCAAGGCACCCCATAATTCTGTGGTCCTAACACTAAGGCCTCGTACACACGAGCAGACAGATTTGTTCAAATCTGTCCGTCCGACAGATTTGAACAAATCTGTCTGCTGGGATTTTGGTTTGCTCGCGTGTACACACGAGCAAACCAAAATCCCCGCCAGCAGACGGCGCGCTGACGTGTCGGTGACGTGGCAGTGATGTTGATGCCGCCACGTCACCGCACCAGGAAGTAAAACACTTCCGCGCATGCGCCGAATCCATTCGGCGGCGGTGCGGCGGCGGTGCGGGACGACATGTCTGCTGGTAAGTGTACTAACCAGCAGACATGTCGGGCGGACAGATTCCCACCCGATAGATTTCAAAGCATGCTTTGAAATCTGTCGGGTGGACAAATCTGTCTGCTCGGCCGTACACATGATCGAATCTGTCTGCTGAAACGGTCCAGCGGACCGTTTCCAGCGGACAGATTTGATCGTGTGTACGAGGCCTAACAGTGAGTGTCCTCACAATGGAGGCACATGCATTTTAATGGATAGATAGGGGCAGGTGGACTGAAGGGGAGCCACCCCTCCTTAAAGGTACAAGAGCACACCAAGCACCCAGCATATAGCACAATGGCTGCAAAGGTGTTGGTGCACTGCTGGACCAATATAAACACCACAGGTGAAACAAAACGTATCCACCGCCCCTATCTATGGCTGGCAATCGCAGTAAGTAGCAATGGAAGGCTAAAACAGATAACAACAAAAACCTGGGGAATGCCCAGGGAATAACCAAGCCTACTTACCGACCAGCTAGCAGAACAACCAATTAACCTGTCTAACAGTGTGCGTTAAAAACAGGGGTTTTGTCCGCACGCATTTGCAAATGCATGCGTGAGCCACAGAGCCGCGCCAAGGCACACCATAATTCTGTGGTCCTAACACTAACAGTGAGTGTCCTCACAATGGAGGAACATGCATTATAATGGATAGATAGGGGCAGGTGGACTGAAGGGGAGCCACCCCTCCTTAAAGGTACAGGAGCACACCAAGCACCCAGCATATAGCACAATGGCTGCAAAGGTGTTGGTGTACTGCTGGACCAATATAAACACCACAGGTGAAACAAAACGTATCCACCGCCCCACCTGTGTCCGATAGCAGTTGTCAAGTTCTTGGTGAGAATAGGGATGTGCGAACAAGTGATCCACAGAGTAAGCAGTTGGTTTAAGAAAGTGACGAGGATTCAGTTTCTGAAAACCTTACATTGGGTTTGGTAGATTTTCACCATACTTGTGAGTCTGAATTATCACAAAGTAAGAAACTTGGAAATACAGAATTGACAAGTAATGATTTCCGTCTAGAGCACCAAAGGGAAGAAAAACCGCCTAGTACATCGGTTTATCAGAGGTCATATGCGTCAGACTTTAGTCCAGTTCATAGAAGAACAGATTTTTTGGAGTGCCACCATGCCTTGGAGGATTGCAGTCTTAGGCCCCATACACACGAGCAGACAGATTTGTTCAAATCGGTCGGACAGACCGATTTGAACAAATCTGTCTGCTGAGGACGTATTGGTTTGATCGTGTACACACGATCAAATCAAAATCCCCGCCGGCAGACGGCGCGCTGACGTGGCGGTGACGTTGATGCCGCCACGTCACCGCACCAGGAAGCAAAACACTTCCGCGCATGCGTCGAAACCATTCGACGCGTGTGCGAGAAGACATGTCTGCTGGTTAGCGTACTAACCAGCAGACATGTCGGACAGACGGGTTCCCAGCCGACAGATTTGAAAGCATGCTTTTAAATCTGTCGGCTGGCCAAATCCGTCTTTTTGCCCGTACACACAATCGAATCTGTCTGCTGGGATGGTCTAGCAAACTGTTTCCAGCAGACAGATTTGATCGTGTGTGTACGCGGCCTTAGTGTGTTTACATCTGAAGAAGGCATCCACATGGATGATCCATTGCAGAGCACAGTGTTATCAGCTCTTGGTATTGGTTATGACTCGCTGAGTTCTTCAGGGATTAAACTATCGAGGGAAACCTTTGTGTCCATTGAAAAACTAATTAAGGTTTTGCATGGTTTACAAATGAAAATGAGTATATTACAGAGCAAGGAACACCCTCTTATGTAACTCAGCCGAAATTTGAAGACCAGTAGGAGAATAAATAGGTGAGGTGCTGATGGATATTTCTGTGTGAGAAATATCAAGGAGAATTTTTTGTTGTTTTCTGCTGTAGGACCAGCAGTGTCTGCCCAGCAGTAGGCTGTGCCAGACTCCATAGGTAGGTTCCTGTGTTGGGAAGGTAGACGCCCCAAGTGGCAAGGGTTTATTTTATGTTTTGTTTTGTTTATGCTGTTTTGATGCTTGCACGTGTATCCCGCAAGATGGAAAAATAAACCATATCATTTGTTTTCAGTCATCCTCAACTGCCTTTTTGTACAGTTCAGCGTGTAGTGAACCCATCCAGGGGGTCACACACACCCGATACCGAGCTAATCCCTCACAGCAGGCATGTCTCCAGACCTAAACCCTATTGTGCATCTGTGGGCATCCTCAAATGGAAGGTGGAGGAGCGCAAGGTCTCTAACATCCACCAGCTCTGTGATGTCGCTGTAGAAGAGGACTCCAGTGCAATCTGTGAAGCTCTGGTGAACTCCATGCCCAAAAGGGTTAAAGCAGTGCTGGAAAATAATAGTGGCTACACAAAATATTGACACTTTGGGCCCAATTTGGACATTTTCACTTAGGGGTGTACTCACGTTTGTTGTAAAATTATCCAGCCTTTTCCACATTGTTTCAATTATTTCTAGCATACTCCTAATAATCTGAGCTATCTTGAAGTTTTTAAACTTACTGTACTTTGAGAAGACCCCCTCCCCCCCTCCACACACACACATACGTATTTTCTTGAATTCTGTGACATGTATTCACTATGTTGTGTGAGTGTCAGGGAAGACAGGCTTTCCATGCAATCGCCCGGCATGCACGCATGCATACTAGCACTTTAAGACACACACCTGTCACTGTAGAAACCTTATCAGGTGAAACGCCGCGTCGGATGGATGCTTTAGTATCAGACTCAGCCACTACATAGCAGAACAGTAATCACCGCATACTGCAAAGAGATACGTCTCAGATAGATATTGGATACCTTTTTAACTATTATGTCTATGGAAAACGTGGTTGCCAAACCTTGATGTCCACTGCAACACTTTTTAAATGAACTTTTCAAACGTATTGCGCTATGAAGTCCTCTTCTTCCTTTAATTGCATTTGCTGACCATTTCATCTCCGGGAGAGCTGTAAATGAGCCCAGCAGAGTGTGAATGTGCCTTGGGACCTGTGAAGACGGACCCTCTTCCCCTGCACACCTCCGGTTTAAAGAATCCTTACCTTGTGCCTGCATGATCTCTTTTTACAGGGATCCATCTTTTCTGGTAAGGGGCCAGCTCGCCCGAATTGTTATCTTGTATTCCTGCATATTGAAGTTTTATTACTGTGCGGAAGATCCAGCTATATTGTCTGCTAAGCCAGTGATTCATCGTTTTTATTTTTTTATTTTTGACCAGTGGACTCTGTTTGTAACATCTAAGAACTTTTATTTCTTGATTGCTTACAAGTGGATACATTGAATTATTATATTTTGTTTGTCACATTTATTTTTCGATGTTGTTTCACAGTATATACCTAATATATTGATTTTTGGGGGTTGCGCTATATTTCTCTCCTTAACCACCACTACAAATGGAGTCAGGCAGGCTATTTAAGCAAGGCTCCTACAGAGGTTCCTTGCTGTTTGGTCTGCAGCTTCTGTGTCATTTCCCGTTTCCTGTGTGACCTTTGACTCTGATCCAGCTTGTTGTTACCTGTGAATACCTGCTGCCTGTTCTGATCCCGGTTTCCTTTAGACTCTGATCCTGCCTGCTAATTCTGTCTGATGATCTTCCAGTACTACTTGGCTTGTGACCTGACCTCTCTTCTGCCTAACGTCTATGCTTGATCTGCCCGATTATTACCGAGCCGGCCTGTCTGACCCTGCATCTCACTGATCCAGCCTGCTACAGCTTCCAGCCCTGCAAGCCTGCATCTGGTACTGCTCTGTGGTTCATCCCAGCCTGCCACCAGTCAAGCATCGTGTCAGCTCATCTACTATCTGCTTGCTGACCACCACTACTACAGGGACTATTGAACTGTTTACAGGCACTCAGTGCTCCTGTGGCTGCTGTATCACTGCCAGTAGTCCACGAGCCGGAGTTGTACGAGAGGCCTTTCTCTGCACGTCAGGCTCACATCCCAGGTATTTAACAGTGAGTAGGCACTGCTGTCACACATTTCACCAGAGCTTGCCTTCTGAACTACAGAGGTGCTGAGAGAAGGAGTCAGTACAAGAAGCATGGCTTGCAGGCAGCAAGGTACCATGGGATATGTAGTCCTTTGAAATTGAAAGCAAACAGTGAAGGAGAAGCTGCAAACCATGAAGAGAATCCAGGAAGTTGTGTAAAGAGATGACCAACAGACAGGCAGAAATCACAACATGAAAGGAGATTTTAAAGTAAGCTTATAATGGATTATCAAATACAGTATAACTATTGTTTGTGTTGATATTAAAAAGCAGATATTATAAAATCAAAGTATATGCTGTGACTATATATTTCCTTTAAATTAACGTGTAATCTGTAATTTAGGCCTCTTTCAGGTGACGTGGAATCTGTCCAAGCGGATCCGCCTGTTGAGCGGGGTATTTCTCTGCTTATCCCCACTGAGCAGGCAGGTGACAGGTCCATGTCCGCTCCGCTATGCAGAGCGGACATGGACACAGCCTGCTGTTCTCTATGGAGTGGTCGGTTAAGACAGACTGAAAGTCCGTTTCCATCCAATTGTCATCTGATCCGATGTCATCTGTCTGTTTTTAGAAGATTGAATGCTGGCAGAAACAATGGGTGGTCCAATTGGGTCCGCCTGAAAATTGGACAGGCCGACCCGATTGGTCTGCTGGTGTGAAAGGGACCTTTATGGTCTGGCAACAGGGTTTCTTTAATCACCATCCAGACTCAAAGGTATATGGGTAGAATAGGGAGACAACAAAATAAAATGTTTTACCTTAAAAGAATTTAGTGATAACCCAAAATCCAGAGTCCTGCAGTGACTTATGCCGCGTACACACGATCATTTTTTGTGATGAAAAAAAACGACGTTTTCAAAAACGTCATTTAAAATCACCGTGTGCGGGCAAAACGTTGTTTTAGGTCTTCAAAAAAACGACAAAAAAAAAAAATTCGAACATGCTTGAATTTTTTCTGTCGTTTTTCAAAACATCATTTTTTGTGTCATAAAAAGTGATGGTGTATGGGCAAAACGATGTTGAAAACGACGTTTTTAAAGCTGCGCATGATCAGAGGCAATTTATGAGACGGAGCTTCAATGGAACAGAGTGCCGTCGAACGTGGTGTACGTCACCACGCTTTGCAAGAGCATTTTGGAAAAACGATGGTGTGTATGCAACGTCGTTTTGGAAAATGAAGTTTGAAAAACGTTGTTTTGTTTCATCACATAAAACGTCGTTTTTTTTTTCATCACAAAAAATTATCGTGTGTATGCGGCATAAGTCATTTATCTTGGTGATATTAAATAAATCTAAATCTATAATCTAAGTAAAGCAGACAAGCCCTTAATAAAACTTCACAATACGTATGTGTAACTAATACTTTTTTTTTTTTTTTTTTAACGAATACTAACAGAGCGATAGAAGTAGTCTTATAGTGATCAGACACACTGACTGATGATTATCATTTAAAGCGGAGGTCCACCCAAATTTTTTCTTTTAAAAGCCAGCATCTACTTATAGTGCAGCTGCTGACTTTTAAAAAATGGACACTTGCCTGTCCAGTGCACCCACGATTTTGGCAGCCGAGGCCGAGCATTCGCTCATCCCTCGGATGCTGCCGCCGCCATATTCAGTGAGGAAATCAGGAAGTAAAGCATTGCGGCTTCACTGCCCAGTTCCCTACTTCGCATGCGCGATTTGTGTGCCACATTGTAACTTGCCCCCGCTCTCTCCTGGGAACAGTGTGTTTCCCAGAAGACAGCAGGGGGGGGGGGTGGACGGGAAGTGGCGTGACTCCCACGGGAGTCTATGCCCGGAAGTGGGTGCAATGAGTTCAATTTTTGGATGGAACTCCGCTTTAACGGTTAAGCTATTTAAAAATCCATTGGTTACAGAACAAACACTGATCAACTACTAAATGTTCTTTTAAAAATGGTATGTTCTAGTACAAGAAAAAGAAAAGTTAGCTGGCAATACCCATCTGGTCAGTTTTTTTTTTTTTTAAACTCCCTTGAAAGAAATGTTTCATATAAAAATAAAACCATAGTACTAAAAAAAAAAGATTTAAAAGATATAATGACAATCATCCATCCATCATTGTTTTCCTAATAACATGACCTTCCTAATTCCCACCTGGAATAAAACGGATGATGTTTTCCACAAAACTCTGTTTCCCAGAAGGAAGACTTTCATAATGTATACTATGAAATGTATTAACTCTATACTCAGAGACTGAAACAATGGTTTACCAATGTAAATGTCAAAAGATTTAGGAAAGGCTCACCCATCTGGTTTTAGGCAAATGTACATTCACATACTAATTCTCGGAGCTACCCAGAGACAAATATAATGATCTTTTCAGATAGCCTTGTCATAAACTAAACTCTTCTGCTGAAGGTAAGAGGAAATCCCACAACATAAAATTGCACTTTAAGTTTCACCTGGAGACAGTGATGTATCTTTTTTTTTTCACTTCAGGGGGGTGGTAAAATGTCTGCTATATGTTATAATAAACTACAGAAGTATTTATTTACATGTCCTTATGGAAATGGTATAAATTCAGGAATGTCCAGTCTTCTATTAGCATTAAGTTGTGTAACAAAATGAGTGGACACAATACAAAATGTTGAATGTATAAAAAGAGATAATGACTTTTTCAAACAAAAAAACAATCAAAAAAACCTGGCCATACACTAATAGTTTTGTTTTAAGAATATTCTTTTGATTTTTTTTAATGGTTAGTGGGAGTCAAATCGACATCCATTTTCAACAGAGAACGAACAAATGAATGTGTTTTTTGTTCAGGGAAGGCTCATTCATTCCAAAACCACATATTAAAAGCAAACATTTTATGAAGTACTTTAAAAATACATACAGGGCCGTCGCTGGTGCAGGTGCAAGGCAACTTTGGCACTGGAACAGGGCGGAAAAATGAGCGGAAAACTGCCGCTGCCTACCCCGCCCCCGTCCATCATCCACCTATGCCCATTATCTCCACACCGCACTTGGCAACCTCACTTTCAAGAGCCGCCTGGGAAGGGGCAGAGGGATCGTCGCTCTAGCCACTAGAACAGAGTCCCGGCTGACAGGCGGGTTCTGCCATTGGCGGGGAGGAGGGAGGCGGCGAGGGCTGTACCGAGCAGTGTGTTGATGATGCCTCAGGTATCCGGAGGTGGCTGTGCACAGGTGTACGTCACCTCAACTTTCCTTCAGATTGTGTGTGGTGGGAGAGGACGCATGACATGTGGGAACACTACCACATTGTGCCGACATCTGAGTAACGCAGGTAAACCCACCCCCCCTGCCATCATCCTGTTTATTTACAAAGCGCTCAGCTAGGATCAGCCACAGGAGGGGGCTGGAAAATTCACAGAACTCTGTTCACTCACTAAAAATCAACTTTCTGGGACTGACGGGTAACCATGGAAACAGGACACTTTAGGCTGATATTATGGAAGTGCAAAGTGTGTATTGGAATGCTGGGAGGCTCTAGATGGGGCTGGGGGTTCTGGAGGTGGCCAGGAGAAACTACAAGGGGTGAGGGTCTCTTGAGGGGGTCTCTCCAGGAGGCATTTTAGGGGTGGTGTGGGAAACTAATGGGTGCTGCATGAGCTGATGGCATTGCGGGAGGTTGGAATGCACTGTTGGAGGCTGTGGCTGGGTGGCACTGGGGGATGTTGGGATGCAATGTGGGATCTGAAGGGTGCCCTGTGCACTGTACCCTGATGTGTTGTGCCCTGTGCGTGCGTGCGTGCATGCGGGGGGGGGGGCGTCAAAATGCACCTTCGCCTGAATTGGCAAAAATCCTTGCACCGGCCCTAAATACATATGTATATAAGAGACCAATGACTACCCCAATCTCTGGTTCCCAGCTTTTCTGAAATTCCCTGGTTGCCAACTAAAACCACATAACTGACGACTGATAAAGGATTTCTGGTTACTAGAAGGGGTAGGGGTTTTCACAAATTAAAGTGTTTGGTTAGCCAATTTTTTTTTCTTGCTTGGGATGAAGCCTGGAAAGGTTTTAAACCCCTGTAAATGTTTTCCTTTCTGCATACCATGGTCATTATTTCCCTTCACTTCCTGTCCAAGAGACACAACAGAAAGTGAGTGGGAAAACTCTACTATATGATGGGAGTTTGCCTCTTAGCCAGTAGTCACCAAAACAGATGCCCCCTAAACCTGTTCTGGTGACAACTTCTAAATTCTGTCTTCTCATCACTTTCAGCCCCAGCTATAATGGTCATCCAGACAAATAGGGAGGGGAAATCCACATAGTGGGGACCAAGACATCAATGTACAACACTACAGCGATCCGAGAAAAATTAAGTTCAATGATTCCAAGCATGCGTGTTTTTTGCGCGTCAGAACTGCATTCAGACGATTGGAATTTCCGATGAGAACTTTTGCCGTCAGAAAAATTGAGAACCAGCTCTAGAATTTTTGTGACGGAAATTCCGACAGAAAAAGTCAGATGGGGCCTACACACGGCCGGAATTTCCGACCAAAAGCTCACATCAAACTTTTCCTATCGGAAATTCCGACCGTGTGTGTGTGGCATAAGAGCATCTTGGATCTGCTCACGAATCTTTGCTTGTCTCGCCTATATGAAAGGACCACAAGGCACTCATACACACACAGAGATTAAAAAAACATGGCTGTTACAGGCAATGAGCATTTTTTTTTATTTCTTTCAGCCTGTAAAAGGTCCTCTATGTAAGTCTATGTGTGCATGGACATATAGGTGGTTACAGGTTGGGGAAAAGAGAGGAATGCATTAGTGGTCAAATGCTAGATGTGCCTAAAACGTGACATGCGGCTTTTACCTTGTTTTTAAGCAGCCTTTTCCTGCCAGGAGTTCTGCCGTTCAGAGGGGCTTAAATGCCCTGTGTGCACAAGGCCAACCGCTGGCAATAAACAGAGCAGATACATTTCTCTTTCTGTTGGAGTAAAAAATACCTGAACAGTGGATGCATCTGACTAGATGCAGCCATTGTTTAGCAGACAACTCTCCATCTGGCTTCTTTGATTTTTCAAATAAAGGATGTGGAGCAGAAGAAGCAAACAGGGCCATCCACAAAGTGAAATTCACAGTCTAAAGCCTTGTACACATGATCCAATTGTTGGCCAACCTAGCATTAGATTTTTGTCTTCAGGGCGTGTACCTGGATCTTGTCTTGCATACTAACGGTACACAATTGTTGGCCAACAAACACGAACGTAGTGACATACTACGAGGAATTTCAGCTCTTGGGCCCCTTTCGCCAATTTCATGTTTGGTGAGCATTGATTGCAAGCATGCGTGTTTGTACTTTCGACTTTTGTGTGACCGATTTGTGTAGTGACCATCAGAAAATCTGACAACCAACCATTGTCCACCGAAAATTTACTAGCATCTCATCCAACATTTGTTGGCAGAAAGTTGGACAACATTTGTCAAAAGGAGCATACCAGCGGTCAGATTTTAGGACAACAGTCTGCCAACAGACAATACCCTGCCAACAATTGGATCATGTCTACGAGGCTTTAGGACTAGATATCATCTTTCATACCTGATGGTTCTCATCCATACAGCAGAATGAATACATGACTACTTGGATTTTAGCTATTGTACCAATTTCTTCATAGGTATAATTGCAGTAGTAAATGATTATATACCTTTTAATTCATAATGGAAATTGTTTGGAATTTGAAGTGGTGATGTTGAGCATTCCCTCGAAATAAATATCCTGCATCGTCATAAAACTTTTTGGACCCCTCCCATGGATATTACTTTAGTATTGGTCTGTAAACTGTTTATTGATGACTCAAATGGCAATCACTTGCTTGTGAAATTGAAAAGTTGGGCAGCTCCTACCCACTGTCCAGAACTGCTGTGCCTTCTGCCCTCTGCTAAAACAACAGCAGTGGCTGTGAGGCTAGAGGGAAAGATCTGGGAGAGGACACCCAAGCTGCCAATTGGAGTGGGCACCCCAGTCCAGATAGGAATGTCACTTGATTGAGATAAGGATTGCGCTCTGCCCTTTAGTGATCAATGCTATACAAGACTGCAGACAGTGTTAAGAGATCTGACAACAGATGGGGACACAATTTGCTGTATTGATATATACACTAGTGAGAGAAGAATGCGCCTGCTGGAGAAGTAAATGCTCCTAAATGGTGTGTGTTTACTTGGCAATTGTCAGAGCTACAGTTCAGAACTCAGAGTGAGGTCTCAGGAGCTGTAAAATGTCAACATTATCACTTAGCAATTCCCTTAATTGTATCCTCTATAACAGCCTTCATTGTTCAGTGTTTTCATGTGATACAAACCCTCCACATTTGTCTATGTTTAAGTGATTCACTTGACATAGATTAATAAGGTGTCATGGTCTGTGAAGATTTTACACCATTAAATTGCTGTGAGGCACTAAAATACTGAGCCCAAATTAACAAAATGAAAGATCCTCTTCCCCAACACTGTGCTTGAGGCAGATGTTAAAGAAAAACATTGAATTTTAACATGCTCTCCAGAGGGCTTTACTCATGAAAAGGGCATAAGAAAGCCAGGGTAATAGAACATCCAGTAACCTTAGTAGGTGTTCATAGCAATTTAGAATAGGCTTGCAAGTGTAGCTTTTAGTATTCAAGTAAGAGAATGTTAGATAATCATATTTTTCTTTTTTTTTCAAAATTCCATTTGATAAAGCTATCCATATCAAAAATTTTGGTCTACTATTAGGCCAATAGTCTGCTTACTATAGTAGAGTTCAGAATTGGTTTAAGTCTTTTAGTGACACAGGAAAAGGACCAAAGTGCATGGCAGGGTATTTGACACACTTACAGAAGTGTATGGGATGTTGACAACTCTGTAAGCAGGTTCTGCTCTGCAAGAGAATATTTTAGGAAGAAGCAACTGGACAGACAGTTATAAACAATGTTTGTTTGTAGGGTCTGCTTTGCATTATTATTTCTTTTTAATTGCCACAGAGTTCTTTTTTTTTTAAACGTTATAGGGGGACACTATGGTGCAATTTCATTAGGTGTATTCGTATAGTGATCAATGAAATTCCACCCTTGCTGCTAAATTCTTCATTTATATTTCAATAATAAAATCCAGCATAGAATCAGACTTTCACATCATAACAGCAGCAGTAAATAGAAATGGAGAACTTTAGCATGGAGCAGTCCATCTTTACATGGTGGCATTGCAGTAACACTTGCCGCTCATAGTATAGGTTCACTTTAGGGGGAGATTGAGAATACATTCTAGACACAAGATAAACACTGGGATGTATTTACTAAAGACAAATAGGCTGTTCACTTTGGAAGGAAAATCACACTTAATGGAATTTTCCTAGAGGTTAGTAAATGAGGTAAAGCTCTGCCAACATCCAATTATGGACAAGTAAAAAAAGAGGAATTTTGACTTGCCCATCAAATCCATATTTTGGAGTACAATACAGGACACAGGCAGAGTATTCACAGACCCAGGAATATAGGCCGATAACTTCAGGTGATTGGACACTGGTAAGCTTTTAAGGACAGGCCTCCCATGATGCGAAGAATGGGAAAGGTTTAAATAGTGGTTTCTGAAGGGCAAAGAGAACCAGACTGTTCAAAGAAAGCACAGGGTGTGGCAAAGGGGGCCAGATCCAAGATACACCACCTTGAAGAAAAGTTTTGACAAGGGAAAGTGAGGCTCATAGCTTTTGAAAAAGAATGGACAAGCTCAAAACTTTTTTTTTTTTAACCACTTCCCTACGGCCGTACGACTATATGCGGCCGCAGGGTGGTTCTAAATCTCCGGGCTGCCGTGTTTTCACGGCAGCCCCTTTCTTTGTTCCCAGCGCGCGCTCCAGAGCGCGCAGCGGGGAACTTGTGTACTGGCCGTGTCCCTTGGACACAGCCAATCACAGATCGCCGCGAACGGCCAATCAGAGTGGCCGTTTGGGATGCGATCTGATGGGCCAATGAGAGATGATCTCATATGTAAACATATGAGATCATTTCTCATTGCCGGCTCTCACAATGACAGCGTCATGTCACTGGAGAGAGCAGACTGATCTGTGTTCCTTATACATAGGGACACAGATCGGTCACCCCCCCAGTCACCCCCCCTCCCCCCACAGTTAGAACACAATGCAGGATACACATTAACCCCTTACTCACCCTAGTGTTAACCCCTTCCCTGCCAGTCACATTTATACAGTAATTAGTGCATATTTATAGCACTGATTTCAGTATAAATGTGAATGGTGCCAAAAATGTGTCAAAAGTGTCCGATGTGTCCGTCATGATGTCGCAGTCGCAATAAAAATCGCAGATCGCCGCCATTACTAGTAAAAAAATAAATAATAAAAAATAATAATTCTGTCCCTTATTTTGTAGGCGCTATAACTTTTGCGCAAACCAGTCGCTTATTGCGATTTTTTTTTTTTTACCAAAAATATGTAGAAGAATACGTATCGCCCTAAACTGATTTTTTTTTTTTAAATTGGGCTATTTTTTTATAGCAACAAGTAAAAAATATTGTATTTTTTTTCAAAATTGTCGTCGTTTTTTGTTTATAGCGCAAAAAATAAAAACCGCAGAGGTGACCAAATACCACCAAAGGAAAGCTCTATTTGTGGGGAAAAAAGGACGCCAATTTTGTTTGGGAGCCATATCGCACGACCGCGCAATTGTCAGTTAAAGCGACGCAGTGCCGCAAGCTGAAATTTCACCTGGTCAGGAAGGGGGTTTACATGCCCAGTAAGGAAGTGGTTAAAGAGTGCTTAAAGGGGTTCTAAAGGTACAAGTTTTTTTACCTTCATGCATCCTATGCATGAAGGTAAAAAAACAACTAGCAGCACCGGCCCCCCCCGAGCCCCCGTTGTACTTACCTGACCGTTCGAATCTCCCGGGCGCGTCCACGTCGTCCTCTTCGGTTCCCAGCCTGGCCGTTGATTGGCTAGGCTGGGCGGATTGATAGCAGCGCAGCCATTGGCTAGCGCTGCTGTCAATCAGGGCGGATGACGCGGCGCGCTGGGGGGCGGAGCCGAGTGATACAGTCGGCGGCTATGGCCGCCGCTGTATCACGGGAGCGCGCTCGCAAAAGCTTTCCTCCATGCGAGCGCCCTCGCATGAAGAAGGAAAGCTTTTGCGAGGAGGAGCCCAGACAGCCGCCGAGGGACCCCAGAAGACAGGTTTCCGGGCCACTCTGTGCAAAACGAACTGCACAGTGGAGGTAAGTATCACATGTTTGTTATTTTTTTTTTAAAAAATCCCTGACTTTAGTGACCCTTTAAGTCTAAGTTCTGATCAAGTCCTTATTGTATGAAGTATACTACCTTCAAGGGTGCAGCGCTCTCCTTACGTGCGTTAAGTGCATAGATTAGTTAACATATAAAGTTTATCAGTAATCAAAATAATAATAAAATACAATAACTATTATTATATACACAAATTATATATCAAATCGAGTCCATATTTCAGTGCCAGTTCATAAGCATATATACTACATGTGTAAAATCTGTGAATCGTGTAATCTCATACACCAAACACAATACTGTGTGCATCGACCTTTGTTCACCATGGTGCCCTTCATTCCACCTAAGGGTGTCTTCTCACCTGCTTGGGTGAACCCCACTACCTAAAAAAGGAGGTCAGTATGCGCCTTTGCAGTATAAAAGTGGCACCGCTTCCACTGACAGATCAAATCTAGTCCACCATTCTCAGCATAGTATATAAAAGAAAATCAATCAGCGCAATAAAAACACAAAATAATATAATAGTAAGCAGCTGAACACTAGGAATCAATTAGATAAGTTCCTGGAAAGATATAAACAAAGAATAGTGCAGCGCTATATAAAAGTCCATCCAAAGATCCTCCTTGTGATAATCCAATAGTGGTAAAATTCACACACATGCAGGTGATGAATCGTGGATAGAAGAAAAACACCTCCACCAGTAGTAAAAATGGCCTCTCACCTCCCAGATCAGACCCTATAATGAGATCAGGGTCAATAGCGCTTTCCCATAAGGGATAAATCCAGGGGATGAAGTTGCCAGCTGACAAGCATGAAGCCAAAACAGATACACTCCGACCAGATGATGATTCATTCATAAAAAAAAGGAGATAACATAGTGTACTCTGTATGCGCACAAGGTTTAATAAAACAAATGTATAAAACTCACATTTTCAAGGCACTGATCCAGTGCCAGGGTAAACAGCGATAAAAAACATGTGTTGCAGTGGCTGCGGGTGCCGTCACGTCCTTCCCTCCGAACGTTGCGTCCCTAGGACGGGACTTCTTCAGCGGAATGTAGGGATGAATGGACAAACACCCAAGATATAGAGACCCGTGGTCATGGAGAAGCAATGGGAAATCCCAAGCCGCGCCCATCAAGTCATGTGACCTCACATGTCAGATGACCAGGGATTAACACAAAAAAAAAAAAAAAATTCTGACCTCTAGTGGACAGACCCGAAAATAGTAAATACTTTTCTGCTGCTTCTAATATGGCCGTTGGTGACCCCATTGCAGAGAATTACCCCACTTCCTGTCCCTGCGATGGGAGGGGATGAAATTAAGGGGGAATTTTCATCTATTTCCCGGCACCGTGTCCCATTCAGCTGGCGGTGCCAGCACTAAACACAACAACATATTGAAGTGAATGTGAACCACGGCAAAAAAAAAAAAAAAAAAACTGACCTCTAGTGGTACAATAGCATACCACAATATAATACATGACCATACATAATATAGGTCAATGGTGAAAACACCATATATTAAAAAAAAGACATACAACCCCTTCAACTAACATATGCGAAACCTTACATAGAAAAATGGGCGTGAAGACATCCGCAGCCAATCGCAACATACACATATTTAAAAAAATATATATATATATATTAAAAATTTGTATATAAAAAATACACATAATTCATATAAAACAATTACAACAATAGTAGCAGAAATACAAAATAAATAAAATAAAATCAACGATCAGAAATAAAACAATTAATATCGAAATCGACATTAAGTCCGTCCGGACAAAGAACATGGGTTTCATAAATCCAATGAGATTCCCTTTTACTTAATTGCCGAATAAAGTTGCCTCCTCTCCAGTGGCGATTAACCTTTTCGATGCCCCAAAAACGCAAACCCTTGGGGCTTTTGTTATGGAATTTTTTAAAATGCCTGGATACATTATGCGTAGTTTTGCCTTTTTTGATGTTACTCACATGTTCCGCTATGCGGACATGCAACGGTCTGGAAGTTCTGCCAATGTACTGCAAACCGCAGTCGCATTCCAGCATATAAATAACCCCTACAGTATCGCAAGTGATTAATTGTTTGATATCGTATTCCTTGTTGGTTACTGAGGCTACAAATGTTTTCCTTTTCTTAATGTTAACTTTGGACTGCTTACAGGGGACACACCTGCCACAGGCATAAAACCCCCCCAGAAATTTAAAAATCCTATTCTCAGAGATCACTGGTGGATTGAAAACACTGGGTGCCAAACGGTCTCTAAGAGAAGGAGCTTTCTTGTAGATAAATTGTGGTATGGCTGGTAATACAGACCCAAGAACCTTGTCCTGTTGAAGAATAGACAATAGACAATTTTTCACAATAATTTTTTCGAATTTTTTGTGCTGAATACTGTAATCCAGAATCATTCGGAAATTGTGTTTATCCCTTCCAGACTCTGCATCAGCAATTCGATCCGAAACAAGAGTATCCCTATCCATTTGATGGACAAGGTCCACTTCCGCTTTCAACTGTTCTTTAAGATACCCTTTTTGTACAAATCTATCAGCGAGAATCTGAGACTGACTTACATAATCACTGACTAAAGAACAATTGCGGCGTAATCTAATAAATTGTCCCCTGGGGATATTGCACAACCATGATCTATGGTGGCAACTCCCCAGGGGGATATATGCATTACGGTCAGTGGGTTTAAAGTAATTACTCAGCCTAAAATGGTCAATATCTCTAGAAATATTAAGATCCAGGAATACTACTTTTTCTTGGCTAATAGTCCATGTAAGTTGGATATTCCTGTTATTACCATTGAGACGGCAAATAAAAGAATCCAATGAGATCCTGTCCCCATTCCATATCATTATCAAATCGTCAATGAAACGACGATAACAAACCAACTCAGGGGGGCGACTTGAGAAAATCGCCTCATCCTCCCAGTGGGCCATAAAAATATTGGCCACACTGGGAGCAAAACGGGCTCCCATAGCCACCCCCCTGGTCTGTAATAAATATTCACCATCATGCCAAAAATAATTCTTGGAGAGAATCACCTGCATGTGTGTGAATTTTACCACTATTGGATTATCACAAGGAGGATCTTTGGATGGACTTTTATATAGCGCTGCACTATTCTTTGTTTATATCAGCATAGTATATGCAAGAGGAAATAGGAAAAAAAAACATAGTGCAGATCACCCATACAATATATTTATTAAGAGTAAAAATACCACTCAATTCAGAAGTCAAAATACAGGCATATTTTAGTACAATCCTTGGCTTGCATTTCTCTACTTGGCTCCGTCCAGCATGATTATGTTACCACCCACCTCAATGGTCTAGGCCTTGTATGAAGGCCAGAATGTGAGGCACAGAGACTGAAGTACCTGTGCTCATACTAAGCAAAGAAGATTTTTCAGGTACAATAGTAGATATTTCTGTAAGTGGCTTTTCTCTTTTTTTTAGGAAAGTAGAAATTACAGATTTCAAGACTCCTCTGTGCCAAGGCCTCGGCTTAAACAGCAATGCTGTTAAAGACAGTGACTGAGAAGTGGCGTTGAATACAGGGCCCTGGTCTGGCCTGTTGGGAAGAGATCTTGGGTCCTCCATCTGACATAGGTTAAATATGTCAGTGAAGAGCCAATTCCATTTGGTCCAGGTGGGGATAGTTGAGGTAATCACCTTCCAGTTGGCTACTCCAGGATTTTGGACAGTAGAGATTACTGGACAGGGTTTCTTTGTCCTAGAGATGATCTGGCTTGATTTTGTCAAAGCTATGCGATTACTGGCGTCAGCTTGGTAGCAGATGTAGGACACCCTGATTGATTGTCCTTTTAAAGGGTGGGTCCTGTGTTGTAGAGCCATCCTTACTGCTCTGAGCTCCAGTATGTTGATAGGGAACTCGTCTTCCATGATCCTGGACTGCGAGGTACTGGGACACTCCTCATCAACTCTAAAAGACTGCCTTAACCACTTAAGACCCGGACACATACGCTGCTAAATGACCCAAGGTGTTTTTACAATTCAGCGCTGCGTCGCTTTAACAGACAATTGCGCGGTCGTGCGACGTGGCTCCCAAACAAAATTTGCGTCCTTTTCTTCCCACAAATAGAGCTTTCTTTCGGTGGTATTTGATCGCCTCTGCGATTTTTATTTTTTGCGCTATAAACTAAAATAGAGCGACAATTTTGAAAAAAATCACAATTTTTTTACTTTTTGTTATAAAAAAAATCAAACAAACTAAATTTTAGTAAAACATTTAGGCCAAAATTAATTCAGCCACATGTCTTTAGTAAAAAAAAAAAAATCGCAATAAAAAAAATAGCTACCTAGCGGGAACAGCGACACTAATACAGCGATCAGAAAAATGATCGCTTAGTGATGCTGGCAATAGGGAGTGAAAGGGTTAACTAGGGCAGTGATCAGGGGGTTAAAACTTTATTAGGGGGGGTGGGGGGGCTATCCTGGACCTAACACTAACTGATTTTACACTGCCTGTCACACTGACACTAAATGCAGTGATTAGATCACTGCATTCAGTGACACTGTGACAGGGGGGTGGGGGGGGGGGCGATCACAAGGGGTTAATGTGCCTATGTGAGTGTGTGTCAGTGTTGTGTTGGTGCACACTTACTGTGGATGTCTTCTCTCATCAGCAGCGGTGGGAAACACCGCTGCGATGAGAGGTGACATCATTTCCTCCTTCCTGTGTAAACACAGGAGGAGGAACTGAAACGAAGGGGGAGCGCTCCCATTGGCTGGGAGCGATCGCGGGGGGGGCGGAAAACACGGACATCCGCCCGCTCGTCGGCGATCGCTCCCAGAGCCAGGGGGACCCCCGCACGCCGCGGAGGGGGTCCCGATGGGACCCCCGTACCGCACGAAGGCGGGGACGTAAATTTACGCCCTTGTGCCTGTACGAGCCATGTTGTGGCCGTAAATGTGCGTGCGGGGGTCCTTAAGTGGTTAATCAGTTTCTGGTGATACACTGGAGATACACCAAGCTACGAAACTCCTTACTTGGCTGAACAGAAACATGGGTAGATCAAGAGAAGGAACCCACTTGTTCCATGGCAGCAAGATGTTTTTTTGGAAAGGGCTTTGAACAAGACCCAGAAATCTCATGGAGAATCTCAAAGGATGGACATTTGACCTCAAATCCTGAAGAGCTTAGAGAAATCAACTTCTTCTCTGGAAGGAAGACTTTTACTTGGAATGTGTCTAGGATCCAATCCAATTATATGTATTATAAGTGAAGATCAAATGCATCCACCCACAGGTCTGGAATGCCTGGAGACCAAGAAATAAGCTAATTTTAACAGACACTCCCCACTCTTACGACTGAAGGCACCCCTTCATTTGGAAGAGGGTTTTCTGGGTCTGACTTATGCCAAAAGGAAGGGTTGAACTTTTTGAAATTGAAGCCTGAGTAGACACTGGTTTCTAGCTGTCAAGTTAAATCGTTCAGGAGAGGTTGAACAATGTTCCGTGTACATGAAGCCTTACAGATCACTTTTTAGTAAAATCTAGAGCTCAGCAATGATTTTCAGAGATAAAAAATCTTTCTAGATTAAGCCAATGCTAATTATTTGCCCATTCTATTTGGTCATGAATGAGAAATTATGTTTTAGATTCAGCAGGTCTCTTCATACCCAAAGGGGCATGATGAGACAGTGGAGATTCCTGTGCAACAAGTGCAGCATTTCTTTGCGCAAAATTCATTTGCAAATCCACATTGACGAACATTATGTGAAGCCCTAAAGTCTGGTGTATAGGAACCTCAGGGTGAGACATCTTCTGTGATCTCCTCTAACACTATCTCAGGGTCCATTTTCATTCTCTTCCATGTCTGCTTCTACCCAAGTCGGCTCCAGACTTGCCTGCCCTAGAAGACACAGTGGAGCTGGAGAAGGAGCCTGCCATTTTGGAGCACTGGACAGC
The DNA here is from genome assembly GCA_029574335.1 of Rana kukunoris. Classification (NCBI taxonomy): domain Eukaryota; kingdom Metazoa; phylum Chordata; class Amphibia; order Anura; family Ranidae; genus Rana; species Rana kukunoris. Next base: position 307,077,163 of record CM056049.1, on the reverse strand, counting down.
GATGGCCGTATTAAAGCCACTAATTGTCTTATGAATTGTGACATAGTTGTAGAAAAGTCAGCTTTAGCCAGGTAGGCTGCTTATAGAGTACCTGAAAAAAAAGTAGAGACCAGTCTTCCTTCAATTAAAGTAAAGCATAGTCACTCTGAGGTTGAATGTTGTTGTGCAAGCATTTGCAGAGTGAATGTTTGCCTGAGCCATTACCGTGGCTCTTTCGCCTGGTTTATGCCACAACTATGGATAAGGGCATTTGCCTGTGGGGTACTTTCAGGGTGCAGAATACAGGGCAAGGTACAGTATTTCACTAAAGTGAGTACATCCCTCACATGTGTGTAAATATTTTATTCTATCTTTTCATGTGACAACACTGAAGAAATTACACTTTGCTAAAATGTAAAGTAGTGAGTGTAGAGCGTGCGTTCGGCGCATGCATGATTCTTCATCAAATTGTACACTCCTCCCCACTCCCTCTCCATCCAGTAGTGACATGTCCAGTTGCCCCTGAGCTGATTCTGAGAACCAGGAAGAGTTGGGGCCCACAAGCACAGACGGGAACATCAGCTGTCTCTTCACCTGCGAGCCTACCACCTTCCCCCAGGAGTGGATGAACCTCTCATATCTTCCCACATGCGGACGCCCTGTGTTTTTATGCCTGTTTTTTATTTCAACTTTGTGAGTACCCATTTATTGTTTTAATAAAACCCCCCTGTTTTAATGGTACTACACTATTGGCATTTTTTTGTTTTCTTGGATGTGAGCGACTATTATCGTTTGGAGGTGATTACCAGGAAGGATCCATTCTCACCACATTTACCTATTTGGATGACACCACAAGTGGACTCAACCTGAAAAGTGCTCCTGGGCTTTGTTTTCTGCTGTTACCTTACAGCAGTAAGGTAAGGGGACATCTTTACTTATTTTGGAAATAGCATCTGCAACTGGTCATCACGGCATTTTGGCTTTTACATCAGCAATCTTTTTGAACTTTATATCCATATTGCATTTATACATTGCATTGACTCATTGTTACCTGTTGTATGGACATTCACCCTAAATAACACTGTTGTGTGCGATTTCTGGCACTTTGTGCACCAGATTGTTATAAGGAAGTTACACTTTATATGTTATTTTGCACTGTCATTGGTTTGGCAGCCGGCTTAGGCTGCATTTAGCACGTTTAATATATATTTCTTATATACACCACTGTCATTTTCTGACATTACTATGTATAATAGTTAGGTTATTCCTTTTTTCTTTTTTCCACGTATCTAGTTTTTTGCCACACTTCCTCTTCATTTTATCCCATCCCCACTTTCTTCCTTACAGCGCAGCACTACACCCCCCCCCCATTTTAACTGCCTTGGTTGATACACCATTCAGTGCAGCAGCTGTATCCACCCACTCCCCTCCCCACCCACTCCCCTCTCCCCCCCCTCCCCCCGTTTATGGCAAGCGCGGTAATATTCACCCCAACCTCTTCCCACATGCGCTCTGATCTCTACGATCTTGTGAGTTCCAAATTGTTTGTCCTATATTACAACATGATTTAACATTGCTGCACTTAGATGGCGCTGCTCTCTTTTGTGTTTTACTGCCTACAGAGCCCCATCTAGCTTGTTAGAAGCCGGCAGCCATCCACAGTTAGCCTGGCACCACCAACACACCTTGTGCTGCATTTGAACTTTCATACATGGACTCCCTGCTATAGAGCGCCATTAAATTTCCCATTCTCTCCATCAAGCTGACAGAGCACACTTGAGCATATGTATATAATATTTCAGTGGCAACCTGTGAAGCTCTGGTGAACTCCATGCCCAAGAGGGTTAAGGCAGTTAAGGAAAAAAAAATGAGGATTTGTCAGTGTCCAATCACCTGAGAATTACAGTCTAACTCAGGGAACGATTGGATACTCAGCCTGTGTCCTGTACAATTAAAGCGGAGTTTCACCCTAAATATAAGATCTCCCATGCGCTTCAGCATACTGGCGTCAGCGCCAGTATGCTGGGTTTTTTTTTTTTTTATAGCACACTTACTGTTTTATCGTAGAAATCCTTTTCTGTCCCCCGCGTTGGACGGCGCCAGTACAGCGCGTCACATCTTCCTAAGATACCCGATATGGACTCGGGTATTTCCGGCGCTATGCGGCGCCTGCGCACAGACCTAGGAGCTGACTGCGCAGGCGCCGTATTTCTCCGAGTCCTATTTCGGAGAAATACGGCGCCTGCGCAGTCAGCTCCTAGGTCTGTGCGCAGGCGCCGCATAGCGCCGGAAATACCCGAGTCCATATCGGGTATCTTAGGAAGATGTGACGCGCTGTACTGGCGCCGTCCAACGCGGGGGACAGAAAAGGATTTCTACGATAAAACAGTAAGTGTGCTATGCATACTGGCGCTGACGCCAGTATGCTGAAGCGCATGGGAGATCTTATATTTAGGGTGAAATACCGCTTTAAGATATTTTGTTTTGTTTATTTTAATACTTTACACTTTGTGAGAAAACCCAATACATAGTAATCTCACAACATTAGCTAAGCTCTGGGGAAAATCCCTTGGAAAGTGAACAGTCCGTTTGCTCTTAGTAAATCAATCCCAGGGCCCTGGTCTTTAGGCTCTTGATGGAGATCCAAGGTGCATACATAAGGCTGTGCTGTGAACAAGAGTCACTCTTCCAGTTATTTGCTAAGCACAACATACACATGGAAACCAGAGTACAGGCCAAAAAAGGGATTTTTAAATACAGCTTACCTGTAAAATCCTTTTCTTGGAGTACATCACGGGACACAGAGCGGCATATTCATTACTATATGGGTTATATGGAGTACCTTCAGGTGTGGACACTGGCAATCTCAAACAAACAGGAAGTCCCTTCCCTATATAACCCCCTCCCCTAGAGGGAGTCCCTCAGTTTTGTAGCAAGCAGTATGCCTCCCAAAATGTTCCCCAAAAGAGGGGTGGGAGCTCTGTGTCCCGTGATGTACTCCAAGAAAAGGATTTTACAGGTAAGCTGTATTTAAAAATCCCTTTTTCTTTCTCGTACATCACGGGACACAGAGCGGCATATTCATTACTATATGGGATGTCCGAAAGCAATGCTTTAATGAGGGGAGGGAGACATCTTCCAAAGAAGGATTTAATTTAGAGGTATACTCAAATAGTAGTAAATCCAACTTAAACAAGAAATGTAAATCTCAAACCAAATCAAGGGAGCCCCCTTCAGATCCTGAGGAGCTTGAATCGCGGCCTGTAGTACCTGACTGCCCAAAGGCTGTATCCGCATTCCTTCTTACGTCCAATTGATAACATTTTGTAAACATGTGGACTGACGACCACGTTGCTGCCTTGCATATTCGAGCCATAGAGATCTGATGATGTGCTGCCCAGGAGGTGCCCATGGCCCTGGTAGAATGGGCCTTTGCCGACAAAGGAGGAGGCAACCTCTTCAAACCGCAGGCCTGAACGATTAATTGTTTAATCCATCTTGCGATGGTGGATCAAGCAGCTGCCTGACCCATCTTGGGCCCTTCCGGTAAAACGAACACCACATCTGTTTTCCGAACCTTCTCTGTAGCTTTAAGATAGGCCTTTATGGCCCTGACAATATCCAACGTATGCAGCAACCCCTCCTTTCTAGAGGTGGGTTTTGGAAGAAGGATAGAAGTACCACATCCTGGTTCAGGTGGAAACTGGATATAACCTTTGGTAGAAAGGAAGAATGAGGACGGAACCCCGCCCTATCCTTATGTAAAATGAGATATGGTTCCTTACAAGATAAGGCTGCCAATTCCGATACTCTCCTGGCCGAAACTATGGTGATCAGAAATACCGACTTTCCAGTCAGTAAAACCAAAGGTACCTCAGCCAACGGCTCAAGGGGTTGTTTCTGTAGAGTTGACAGAACAAGATTTAAGTCCCATGGACAAAGTGGTGATTTGACTGGAGGATTAACACGTAAGACTCCCTGTACGAAGATCTTAACCAGCGAGTGGGCGGCCAGCGGCCTCTGAAACCACACTGATAAGGCTGAAATCTGTCCCTAGATCGTGCTTAATGTCAGGCCTTTATCCACTCCTAGCTGGAGAAAACTTAATACTCTATCAATGGTATACTTGCGGGAAACCCATCTCTTAGCCTCACACCAGCCTACGTAGGCCCTCCAAACCCTGTAACAAAATTACCCTGGAGGCCGGCTTTCTAGCCTTAATGAGGGTAGGGATTACCTGCCTAGACAGACCTCTACCCCTGAGAATCAGGGATTCAGCCGCCAGGCCGTCAAATTTAGACGCCGTAATGCAGGGTGGAGGATCGGGCCTTGTGAGAGTAGGTCTGGCCCTAGAGGAAGAGTCCAAGTGCCTCCCGCTGCCAATTTCAGGACTAGTGAGTACCATGCCCTCCGGTACCAAGCTGGGGCTACCAGGATAACCGGCCTGTGCTATGATCCTGCGCCACAGGCGGGGTAGTAACTGCAGTGGGAGAAATGCATATAGAAGTTATGATTGATGCCAAGGGCAAACCAACACATCGGTTCCGCAGGCCATAGGGTCCCTCGTTCGAGACATGAACCTGTCTAGCTTCTTGTTGAATCCTGATGCCATGACCTCCACGTCTGGCACTCCCCACTTCTGGCAGATTGTCTGAAAAAAAAAAAAAACTTGTGGATGCAGAGACCACTCCCCCGGCGACAGGGTTTGGCGACTTAGGAAGTACGCCTGCAGGTTGTCCACCTCGGGAATGAATGTCGCCGATATGCAGGGTACATAAACCTCTGCCCACCGAAAAACCAAGCTCCTCTCACTCTGAGTGGCTTGACTCTTGGTTCCCCCTTGGTGGTTCACCTATATGCCACCGCTGTGGCATTGTCTGAATGACTTCTCACCGAGGACCCCTGTAATCTGGATGTCTATGCCAGGAGGGCTAGCCGAGCCGCTCAGAACTCCCAGACCTTGATGGGCAGCTGCCTCTCCGCCTCTGCCCAAGTTCCTTGGCGAGTGAACTTGTTCAAGACCGCTCTCCAGCCTTCCAGACCACTGGGCAGAACCAAGCTGCTAGAATTGCTGCCTGTAGGACACGAGTGTGGAAGCGTGTGGTATCGCCTCGAACATGGCCATCGCATACATAGGCGAATAGTTGGCTCTTTTTTGCTTAGAACCAACTGAATCAATCTTTTGATAGCCTCGACCTTTACCAGGGGCAGGAACATCCATCTTCTGTTCTGTGTCTAATCTCGTGCCGAGATATTCCAACTGCTTTGTAGGTTGAAATGCTGATCTTTTCCCGGTTTAGGACTCAGCCGAACCTCTCGAGGTACTGAACCATGAGGGCTACTACGCATTCCACCAAGGAAGCGAGTGATCTTATGATTAAGAGGTCGTCCAGGTATGCTAGGACCGAGATCCCTTGGATCCTTTAGACTGACTAGAATAGGAGCTAGGACCTTCGTGAATACCCGGGGGCCGTAGCCAGCCCGAAGGGGGGCGCCACGAATTGGAAGTGACGCTGTATCACTGCGAAGCGTAAAAAAAAAATATTTGATGTGGCTGAAAGACCTGGTACATGAAGGTAACCATCCTTTATGTCTATAGAAGCCAGATCCTTCTGGAGTGTGGCGGCTGCTGACCAAACGGATTCTATCCGGAAAGAGCGAACCCTTAGGTAAGCATTTAAACCTTTTAGGTCCAAAATTGGTCTGACATTGCCGATGAGCCTTGGTATGACAAACAGATTGGAATAGAAACCTAGCCCCTGTTCTTGGGCTGGTACCTCTACCATTATGCCCTGGCAAAGCAGGTGATCCAATGCTGCCCGCATTGAGGCCTTCCTTGTGGAGGAAATTTTAGAAATTCTAATCTGTAGCCTGCGGCCACAGATGATCGGACCCCCTCTGTCGGGGACCGATCCCCAGAGGCCTGTCCTTGCGATCCATTGTTAAAAGTTTGATCGCGCAGGAGGTCCGTACTGCCTGAAATTTGAGGGCCCTGGAACCGGGGGGAGCTGCCTTTTAAACGCAGGACCCCGGAACTTCTTTTGACTGGTAAAAGGGTACTTTTGCCACTTGAAACAGTCTGAATGTATTTATCCAGATCTTTCCATGGAAGGGCAAACCTGCCAGCAGTCTTTTACATGGGGCTCGGCCGCCCAGTTCTTCAACCATAAGAGCCTTCTCATATGCACTAAAAATAGTGACAACGAGACGCCTGCTGGATGGAGTCTTTTTATAGCCTCTACCGCAAAGCACAGAGCTCTGGGAATATCCAATAACTCCTCTGCCTATTGGGCAGGGATGTCTTAAGCATCTGTTTTGTCTGGTTCTTTAACGCCTGACAAAACTCCACTTGCAGCCACTGCTGGCTGTAGCCAAGGATGCTGGAAAGTGTCTCTAAACGTTTATCGACCGGGACCTTAAACATTTGTATGTTTCCCCTTAGGCCAGTTAATGATTTATTCACCCATGAGATGGCTGCGTCCACAGTTGGGAGCGCCCCCTTTCTTAGAAAAATGTCTTTTCCATAGGGTAAATAACAGAAACCTTCCAGGTGGTCTCCCATCCAGGCACTAACCAGGCCCGACCCTGCTTAGCCTCCGAGATCAGACGAGATCGGGCGCTTTCCGGGAGATGTGGCCTCAAGGACCTCACGGGTAGTTGAAAAGCAGTGCCCGAACCGGGACCTGAACCCTGGACCCTCAGACCAAAAGTCCGATGCTCTACCGACTGAGCCATCCGGGCCCCCTTTTAAAGAGCAATTGGTCAGGGGAAAGAGTGCCTGCAAGCACAAATATTTCCTGGCAGACGTGCATAAAGACTACCCTCTCGTCAGCTTTAGGCGGCAGAAAAAATTCTGTCCGGTCGTCCCAATCCTGGAAAAACCAATTCCTCTAACAGAGGATGGACCGGAAAAGCTGCGTTGCTTAAAGGCGCTTTTAAAAGAACCTAAAGAGGATACCGCAGGAACTTGAGGCTCTGGAAATGGCAAATTAAATGCCGAGCGGACCATGTCTGTCAAAGACTGGACCCACAGACTCTCCGTCTGGGAGGCTGAAAACGATTCTTCCGTGGTAGATCCTTCCTCTAGGTTCTGTCCCTTTTGGCGATGGGGATCCAGTCCGCTTTTTGCCAGAAAAAGAGCCAGCGATCATAGCTGTTAACTTTTTTTTCTCTAGCCCCCCTAGGGTGACGGCTAGCATCTCCTCTGTGATACCACAGGGTTGGGCCGACCTGGGCCAGCCTCCCCACCAGACCCCCTTAATGGCTTATCCAGGGTGACCCCTATAGGAATAACCTGTGGGGAAAGTATTGGCATATCATCAGAACCAGAGGAGGAACCCTTTTTGTCTTTGCCTTTTCTTTTTTTTTTTTTTTTTTGTGTTTTGATCCTGAACCCTTGGAAGCCATAATAAAAAACCAAGGGACTCCGCTTACAACAACAGACTGTTATAGCCAGGAGTACAAAAAAAAATAAGGTTTAGGGGACAATAGGATCACTAATGCCCAAAAACGGTGGGGCTCAGTATGTTTTCCTTTATAATATTATTCACAACATACAGCCCCACCCCCAACATGTTTGCCAGCATTCAACCTGTTGCCAAGGGGATTTTGGCTTAACAAAAAGTATTGGAGCTGACTCCAGCATGTAGTACCCCTTCGCGCCACCGGGAGTCACTGTGCTGCCAGCTCTACGTCCTCTCTCTCCAGCTCAGCTCTGAACTGAGCTAAGAACGCGCCTGCTGTGTATAACAGCAATTGAAGGCACGCCCACTCTACACTGCAGTCACGCTCCCCGCCATCCCCCCCTCCCGAACGGCGCGAAAATTTTCTATATGCATGCGCGCGTGCACGCGCGCGCGACTGTCGGGGGGGGGGGGGGGGAGAGCCCAGGAGGAGACGCACTCTGGAGCCCAGGAATGCAGGTTGGAGGACGCATCAGGCGGCAGATTTTGAATCCCGGCAAGGTAAGGCTAAAACAGGCCCCTAAGGAGTCCCTTTAGCCTAGAGACAGATCTGTTTTTTTTTTTTTTTTTTTTAAAAGATCTTCAATCAGCGAGCAGCAGGTAGCTAGCAAACATACATAGATAGGTAGGGGGATCAAGTGATGGGGGGAAACATTTCAGGGCATCCTGTCCATCAGACATAGTGACCATGGTGCCAATGCAGAGCATACTCAGGCTACCCCCCTTAAGATCTCCCCTGGAGAGCCTGCTGTCGAACCAAGTCCCGCAGGCTCCCCTCTTACCTGCTCCATGCCGCAGGACGTTTTGCAAAACGGTCCAATCTTCTCCCATCTCCGTGGGTAGCGTAGTAGACCTTCAGGCCCTGGGGTCCTATGAAGGTACCCACTGTCCTGGACCTATATAGCACCCTGGCAAACAGGAACTTATGGTCTTTACGAACTCCAAGTCCTGGGCCCAGGGTCCAGCCCTCCAAAGAGGAGCATTATAGGCAAAACCCCACGGTTTGGGGCCCGGGTACTGTCCACTTTGGCACTGAGGCTCCTTGGACAGATCCGGTTAGCCCGCCCTTTAATCCCAAGGATGTGGAGCAAAGCTATTCCGTGACCAACACCTAAGACACTGGCGAAAAAACTGAGGGACTCCCTCTAGGGGAGGGGGTTATATAGGGAGGGACTTCCTGTTTGTTTGAGATTGCCAGTGTCCACACCTGAAGGTACTCCATATAACCCATATAGTAATGAATATGCCGCTCTGTGTCCCGTGATGTACGAGAAAGAAACAAGGTTTTTTTCTGACATGTTTAACTGTTGCCATAATTAAACAGACACTGGGGTTTTCTTTTCCTTTCAGTGTTATACAACAGGTGTACTTTTGCTAGGGTTAATATTTTTTTTTTACAATTATATATATATATATATATATATATATATATATATATATATATATATATATATAACACAAACACCATACTAGTAACTTGCAGAAAGATTTTAATGAAAACATCTTTCAAGTAAACCATGGTGCAAAGAAACACACTTTAAAAACGCTTCCAGTCAGATCCATAATTATAAACACTATAAAATATCAGTGATATAAAAGTATAAAAAAAAATACAGTTTACAGCACATACAAAACCACCCAAAAAAAAAAAAAAAATCACAACAACTGTAAAACCTATCTTTACAAAACAGTCATAAAAAACATTCATGACTATATACAACTAAAAGGTGCATTGGCATTAGGGATTTGATTTTAGGCTTTCCCTCTGTAATAAAACAGTAATTTGATTTACGCTGGATAACAGTGTAATTGCCATAAATTAAATAAGTTAGTTCACATTTTTTGCTTAACCCTTAAGGCATATAATAATTTAATGTGCGTTTAAAGCTTTTTTCAAGAGGTCCACATCTTTTCTTTTACTTGTGCTGACTCTTCGGCACTCGTATGCTTCCTGCTGTAGAGGGATATAGCTCTCTATTAGTCCCAAGCCCTGTCCTGCAGGACTCTTGAATAGTCTTGTCCAGGATGGTTTAAACTTCCCACTAAATCCTAAGAAGGCAATGCTACCTGAAAAAAAAAAAAAAAACACAAAAAGTAGGCTTAAGGCAACTAAAAGCGGTATTAAACCTCAAAACAAAATTGTAATATATTGTAATATATTGCAGTTTAAGAATCCTTAGATGGCATGGCAGCAGCATGGTCAGTATTTTAGACAATTTAAAATTGACAGCAACAGTTTTTTTCCCCTTTTTGGATAAAGGTTTTACATAAATGAATAAAAGCCAACCATTGTAAGCACCCCTGTCAGTGATAAATGGTTTGTCTCAGCCCACTAATGCTTTGTCTGGACAGCTTGCTCTATTTAAAATAAGTAGAAAAATATCAGGCTTACTGGATCACAAAGTGAAAAAAAGAAAAAAAAAAAGCCCAAAAATGGAAACTTATTCAGACACTATGTCTAAGAATGGGTACGATGACATTTTAGTAAATGTTTCCTTTTTAGGTTTACCTCTTTAAAGTGTAACCAACAAAAACATCTTATTTAATGGTGTTGGGAAGAGTTAAAACCTGTCACACTACTTTTTAGCTGTCTGTGTGTCTCCTGGGAGCAGATTTCTTCTAAAGTCTAACATGGTCAATTGGGCCTAGAGGTGAGGGGGAAATCTTTTGGTGACCGGAACAATGATTAAAATGGAATTTAAATAGATTTAAAAAATATATATATATATATATCTATATATCTATAGATATATATATATTTACCTAAATCTAAAGAAAGCAATGTTTGTTTTCTGTATACTGGATAGGGTTATTTCCTTTAGCTTTATGTGGTTATTGGGACAGAAAGTGAGCAGAAATTAATTATATCTGAAGCTTTAAAAACAAAGGTCTCCATTTACTCTTCTCCATTCCACTGCGTTACTTTAAACATAAGTTACTGCATTAGCACATTGTAGTTTTAATAAATTGAATGGCACCTCAACAAAATAAGGCAATGCACCTCTAATGCAGCACAACGTACTGTAAATACATTACTTTCTGTTGTGGTGTGTGGCTTTTTTTGTCTGTTCTTTTGCACTGGTTGACTATTAATGGCATGCCAAGGAGCAATGGGGTCCATGGACATTTTCTTTTTTTTTTATTTTCTTTAGATGTGGGTACATTTTATATAAAGCCTAATGTTAGCCTAAAACGTAGGCACAGAAGTCATCTTCCAATGAATGAAAAGTGATCTATAAACAGAGGCTGGGCGAATGAAGGAGATGTGCCTCTAATTCATAGAGGTCTGTAGACAAATACTTCTTTGGAACTTTTTAGGTGCCACAATAAACCTCGTTATTCAAAAATACAAATCTTAAAAAAAAAAATAGAATTATTATTTATAAAATCATCACTGTGTAAAACAAAAAGTCTACAGGCTCCTCAAATTGGTGTATAGACAAAATGTACTTATTTTTAGACATTATAGGCGTTTTTTTTTTTTTTTAGCAGGCTCAACAACTCTTTCCCAGCCATTGCCAAACCATATAGCCATTTCCAAAGGAAGAAATTACAATGCTTGCAGTTGGTTTGGTGGTAGGTCTGATGTGTTACACAAAGCTGATTTGTATATTTATTTTGTATTCAATCCTGTATTATTAAATTAATAATAAACAATGAGCTTTTTTTTTAGGAGTGTATTTTTGAGTAATGGGATCAATTGTAGCCCCTAAAAGCCTGTAGAATAATATGTATTTGTTTATGAACCAGTAAGTTGGGATGTGGTGCTTGGACTGGAATCACTGTTATAATTACATTAAATGCTCCTTCCTTCATGGAAACTATACAATACAGCTTCTATGAATAGGGGAGGGGGTGCAAAGGGTGGGCAGAGTTTTAAGAATGAGTTTTGGACTGATCGTGTTTGATTATGTGTCATCTCAATGGGAGCAAAGAATGAACAAATGAGAAAATCATAAATATTCCAAAAAGTGGTCTATAAAACCTATTTTTTATGCAAACCTGTCATGATAACAATTCAGTGTATGCCATTGCTGGTAAGTAGGCTATTCTCAGTATCACCTGAGACAAATGTGCGCCAATCAGAACACCTGGCCTCAAAATGTTAATGGTGAAATTGGGATCTGCCAACTGCTGGCATTTTGCAGCTCTTGGATCTGGAGCATTGAAATTAAGATCATAATCTTTTCCTGCCCACCTGGGATTGTTAAATGTTCCTGTACATCTTTGCATGTTCCAGTTTCCACAACTGCATTCCCTTACAATACAAAAAAAATTAAAGCAGCATGGAGAGTAGGAGGTGCAGAAATCCTTTTAATGGCCACAGCAGCTGTGTAGACCTCAGGAATTCAAGTGCAGAAATCTCAAAAGGTATTGGAGTATTGGAGAGGTTTAGGAAACTTGCAGGTCTCATTTACCCCGAAAAAAAACAATTGTATTTACACGAGTTTGTAAAGTTTATGTGCATTCCAGTGTAAAAAAAAGCAGCATGCTGCATTTTAAGTCCATGTGAAAGCAATGGTATAGCCAAGGTTCATTGAAATACATTACTTTTGCTTGCATATGCATTCATACTGTGTTTAAAAACACATCAGACGGCATATAGTATAGTTTAATGCTTCAACATCTACCAAAAACTCCTCACTAAAGTACTGTGCAGTCAGTTCCTTAAACTGCTACTCTCTCTATTAGGTACAGTGAAAAGACAGTGCCAATCTGAATACAGCAAGACAGTCAGGTTTCAGGCAGATTAAATTTCAGCAATGTGCATTTTTAACAGTACTGGGTTGTGGTGTTGACATTTTCAATTAGCGTGTTCAAAATACAAATGCATGCTCAAGACTTGGGCACCATGCTCCTCAAGATAAATTTTTCTGAAAAGATGGAAGCAGAAATATCCTACTGTGATAAGCTTGCGGCCAGAGACTAGAATGATCATTAGAAGCTGGTAATGTGGATATGGCCACCTGCTACACGTTTCTACATGCTTTTTGAAGCACAGCTCCCTTTTCAGATATTTCTCATAGCATATAATAGCTAGTAAAATTGTTCTTGTGGCACAATGAGGGAAGATTTAAAAAGTTAACCTTATTTGGCGCCTAACACTTACAATCCCCCTGTGTGGGCCAATTCGTTGGCCCAATTTTTATCATGAATCAATGGGGTCTTAGGTCTAATGTAAAGCTCTTGAATAGCTGAGGGCTTTCTACGTGGGTGTTTGGCATTTTATAACAGTAATGTTACAAATCGGGCCCCTTTTCATTCTGGTAGTTTTTATCAATATTAGTTTTAAAAGTTTAGAGCCCTGCTCGGATCAAACAACTCACCTTTGATCTGAAGAAGTGGCGGTTTGGCTGTTCCAAGAATATGCAATTGCTGTGCAAGATTTTTGAAATCCGAAACCTTTCCCCTTGATGCCAAAACAACTACTGATCTATAAAATGGAATTGGAAACAAAAAAAAACACATGAAAAAATATTTTTATACAATAATGATAGTATTGCATTTAAATTACAGGATTTTAAAGGGCAACTCCACTTTTTTTGGCAAAAATAGCAAATACAAAAACATATAGCATATATAATTGCTACACAAGTCTTATTGTAATTGAATGTTATTAAAAATCACTTTTCCTTTTCAATCTACAGGGCTGCAATTTTCTGTAAATACAATGCAATATGGCAACCTGGGGGATATCTGTACACAGATGGTGTACAAAACACCCCCCCTGAAAATGTACTGGCTTGCATGATTGGCTAACTGTTTTTCTTTGGGGCTGTGTGTTTCTATTGATATACAAAGTGAAGGGAGACAACCCTAGCCCCTGCAAGCAAGGATGACTTCATAGGCTGCTGCAAGAGAAAAGGAGCCTTCCTGATATATGAAACTTGGGGTATCAGTCAGGCTCCACTTTAGACTGGAGCATAGGCAAGGATTAATAGTTAGGGCCCTTTCACACGTGCGGACCGTTTTTTAGGTCAGTTTTTTTCATCAGTTAATCAGTTTTTTCATCCGTTTTTCATCCGTTTTTCATCCGTTTTTTTTTTAGAACTTTTTTTTTATTACATATTTTGATGAAAAACGGATGTTAGCGGATCGGATGTTAAACGGATCGTCCGCTAACATCCGTTTTTCGTCCGTTCCTTTTTTTGACGGAAGAAAAATAGGGTTTTCTTCCGTTCAAAAAAACGGAGCTTAACGGAGACGGATGCAAACGGACGTTAGCGGATGCTCGTCCGCTAACGTCCGCTATCCCATAGGGATGCATTGCGGTCCGTTTTTCATCCGTAAAAAAACGGACGAACGGTCCGCACGTGTGAAAGGGCCCTTAGAGAAGCTACATACTCAGTTAAGTGATTAAATCAGCTGTTGCATGTGCCTTAAGCCAAAGTACAGGTTTACTTTCACTTTGAATAGTTCTTTTGGGCCAAGCTGGCTCGAACAAACAATTTCCTTAACTGCTGTCAATGATCTATAAACTGTATGTAGCATCAGCTACATTATACGGCACTGTGTCCCAGCAATGGATACAGGGACATCTCATTTGATGATAGAACAAAATAGAGTCAGATTTAGTGCTTCTCAGCCTTTCACAGAAAACCTTGACATTTTTACCAATGAATACAAGGTTTCCTCTGACAGAAGTGAAGAGGTGGTTGGATAACATTGCAATCTACTCCTCAGCCAATGAGAGGAAGCCTTCTATAATTTATAAAAATAAATATGCAGCCTTCCTTGTGAATGGCTAAGATTCACTCAGCCCAACTCAATTTTGTTCTCGCAACAGATAAAGTTATGCTGAAAATTGGCCCCAGAAGTCTTATAAATTAGGACACTGCAAACCTCCTGTAATTCAGTCTTGCCATTGTATAAGATGCGTGTATACATATTCAACATTTACCACAAAGTTTGGCGCCATTCCATGAGTGTGCGCAATTTTAAAGCGTGACATGTTAGGTATCTATTTACTCGGCCTAACATCGTCTTTCACATTATACTAAAAAATTGGGCGAAATTTACTGTTTTGTTATTTTTTAATTCATGAAACTGTTTTTTCCCTAAAAAAAGGCGTTTGAAAAATGATTGCGCAAATACTGTGCGAGACAAAAAGTTGCAATGACCGCCATTTTATTCCCTAGGGTGTCTGCTAAAAAAACATATAGAAATGTTTGGGGGTTCTGAGTAATTTCCTAGCAAAAAAATTGTGATTTTTACAGAAAGGAGAAAAGTGCCAAAATAGGCCCGGTAACAAAGTGGTTAATTTATCTATTGCTATATATAAAACAACAACATGGATACTTTGAAAGATTCGATCACAGTTTACAGAGAAGTTTTGACAAGGCAGTGTGACTTCCACATATATTTGCAAACGTTGTGCAAGCTCTGTTTTAGTCCTGGCTCTATCCTCACAGAATGCAGAGAACCGAACAGTCAGTGGTCTTTGATTGCTCAGTTCACAGTGCAGAGCTGACGATGCAGAATTGGATCGATGCTGCATCCACCTAGGTGAGTATATATTTTTTTTTATTATCCCAAATTTCTCTTTTAACTATAAATTACTACGCAAAACCTTTGTTTCAAAAGAAAACAGCTCTGAAATATTGACAAGTACCTTTGAGGAACTTTGCTTCTTAAATATTTTTCCAGTTGCTCAGAATTTTCTTGTGGAAAGTGCAAGTCTTCTTTAACTGTTCCAGTGCAAGCATCAATGACCACAACTAATAAACCAGTTTTCTTGAATGGATACTTGGTGCCATTAACCTAAAAATACACAAAAAAAGTAGCATAAGGAATAGCCAACTGCAAGAGGGCATTGCGCCATAGTACCATACTAGTCTTCACAAACTAAATACGCAAACTTATAAAGACATTGAGCCAGATTCAGAGAGCCATTACGCCTGTCTAACTGGTGTTAGACCGGAGTACTTTCAAATTACGCGCGCCGTATCACTAGTTTGAATCCTCAAACCATGATACGGCGGCGTTGGGCTTCGATCTGACAGGCTTACATCTTCGTATGCCTTCGGATCTACGCTGCAATCTTTTTGCAGCCGCTGGGTGGAGTTTGCGTCGTTTTCAGCGTCGGGGTATGCAAATGAGCTTTTTCCGGCGATCCACGAAGTTACGAGCGTCGTTCACAATCGCGTACGTCATTTTTTCGCTACGTAAAGTTAAACCAGCTATTAGCTGGTCTAACGTTACGCGGCCCATGTTAAGTATGGCCGTCGTTCCCGCGTCGACTTTCAATTTTTTTTATTTTTTTGCGCAAGTCGTCCAGGAATAGGAATGCCCGTAAACGACGCTACTCAAAAAAAAAATGACGCAACGACGTGATTTCGCACAATGCACGGCGGGAAATTTCTGAACGGAGCATGCGCAGTTCGATCGCCGCGGGGACGCGCTTAATTTAAATGCCTCACGCCCCCTAATCGCGTAGTTTGATTCCGCCGGGAGAAATACACTACGCCGCCGTACCTTACGGGCCAAAATCTCTCTGAATTCCTCCTAGAGCCAGGTAAAGTACGGCGGCGTAGAGTATCTCTGATACTCTGCGGGAATCTAAATCTTTCTGAATCTGGCCCATTGCTTTTAAGAAGATTCTTTTCAACTGTCAGGGCAAGTCAATAAACAGGAAGTCTGCAAACATTCCATTAGTTAACTTTTAAACTACTATATTTTCAGCATTTGGCCAACATATATTTCAGAAGCATAAAATCGTTTACCAAAATAGTGTATAATTCCTTATTTACCATTAAAGGATCACTAAAGGATTTTTTTTTTTAGCTAAACAGCTTCCTTTACCATACTGCAGTACTGGTTTTTATGTCCTTATTGTTCGTTTTTGCTTTGAAGTTGCTGTAATCCTGATCTGTTCTCCACACTTCCTGCTTGCCTGTTTCCTTATAACCACCATACTGGGAGCTTTCTCATGATGGTTTAAGCTGTCATTACTGTGTGTCTAAAACTTCCCAGAACCAATCAGATTCATTTTAAAAACAAAACACTGCCCTGGATTTGTTTGTTTTTGTTCTGTGTGTCTATTTCTACTTTGCAGAAACATGAAGCCAGTTCAAAAGTGAAACTAACCTGCAGGCACATTATGATTGATTTTTATCTATTTTTAATAATTTTGAAAAGGAATCAGTTAACTTTTATGTCTCTATACCCTGTAAACAGTCATTTCAGCAAAAACATTTTTTTCCTTTAGTGACCCTTTAATAGGACATAAACATTTCAAAAATACTCAAGCACAAATTTCATCAATGCAGTTTCTAGCAGATATAAAAATATATCAGATAGTTTAACACTCCCCCAACCAAACAAGACACAATATGTCTCAGGCAGAATGACCTTTTAAACGGTTTCTTAAGCATGTTAAAAAGGTGTCATCAAGGGAGCTTACCGCAGTGTATTTTTACCCTCAAAAACAAAGGGGAAAAATAAAATGGTCCAAATATTAGTAAAGGTCTCCTGTGCCACCCAGTGTATGTGCCTGAAGAAGAAGAGTATCTATGGTATCCCTGGCTCCCGTATAATCGGAGGTACAGAATGCTACCTCTGTGCACGCTGTTTTGGGTGTAGCCCAAATGTAAAAACTTGACACTACTATTAAATACATTTTTAAAACTTGCAAAGCGCAGTACAATGTTACTATTGGCACATTTTCACTTTCAACAGTTCACAGTATAAACTTTTTCTATCCTCCATTGAGGCACACAGCTAAAACCTAGAAACCTAGAGTTATACTGCATTTACAGGAGGACTGGACACTAGGTACATAGAATGCCGAAGGTCAGCCCCATGTAGGCTATAACCCTGACAATCAGGTCAGCTTAGTGTCCTTAGACTGGATGTCGTGTTCCAATTCAAGCAAAAAATATAACCGAATTGAAGATCTTTCTGCCATCAAAAGCTACGGGTGGATTCAGGTTGAATAGTGGCTAACCTGTAAGTTAGCCAAGAAGTACAAATTTCCCAGGTCAAAGTGGAAGAAAAGCCTACCACTATCTATTCTTAAAAAGTAAGTATGTACTTACCCATTTTAAAACCTGTTCCGTCACATGATCATACAGCTATCCAGCAACACTGAATGCACCTTCCTTCAGCCATTTCATAAATGTTGAATCGGAGGGTTGTCCTTCCTGTTCCTCCAGCCAAAAAGTGACCGTAGACACAGAAGCCCAGGTAGCAGCCTTACAAATCTGAGCCACAGATATCCAATGGCGAAAAGCCCAGGAGGTTCCTAAACCCCTGGTAGAATGATCTCTCACCTTAAAGGGGGAGCTTCATGTTTTAGCCCGTAGCCCTGAATGATCCATTGATGGACCCATTTGGCAATGGAAGCCGTTTGCCCTTTTCTTGGGGCCCTTTGTAAAAACAAAAAGAAAGTCAGATTCTCGGATCTCTATAAATCTAGACAAATATACCTTGACTGCTTGGACAACGTCCAGAGAATGCAGTCATCTCTCTTCGGCCGAATTTCTCTGAGAAAAAAAAGGCAAAATAATGTCCTGATTTAAATGAAAAGCCAACACCACTTTTTGTAAAAAGGGTGGAACAGGTCGTAACGCGGCCCTGTCGTGGTGAAGGATCCGTGGTTCCTTGCACGAAAGGACCGCCAACTCAGACGCCCTTCTAGCCGAGGTGATAGCCATCAGCTTGCGTGACAGAAAGTCCAATGAAATTCCCATAATAGGTTCAAATGGTTGTTTCTGTAACAAAGACAGCACCAAATTCAAGTCAGAAAGGAAACATAGGTGACGTAATGGGGGGGAAGCAAACGAGTTTCCCCCAGCATAAAGCTTCAGATGAGAGAATGGGAGGCTAAAGGCCTTTGGAAGAATACTGATAGGGCCGAACTTGACCTCTGATTGTACTCAAAGCCAGTTTGATTTCTACAGAAGACTGTAGAAAAAAAAGAGAAGTCTTCGAATCATGTATTTTTGTGGATGCCATCTTTTGGCTTCACACCAAGCAATATAAAAATATTACTGGTCCCAAGATGCCATCGGTCCTTTAACACCCTGGCTTCAATAGCCATGACATCAAATTTAGAGACTGTAAATTGAGGTGGAATATAGGACCTTGAGACAGTAGCTCAGGGCGCTGTGGAAGCATCCATTGTCCATCTTGTCAGTCTGACAATCTCTGGGAATCAGGGCCTTCTGGGCAAGGCTGGTTCTACCAGAAAGACTGGCTGCATGGAACTATCAGAGCGTCTTCGCCAATTGCCAGAGGATCTCTTGTCTGAGAGACAAACTGTTGTAGTTTGTGGTTGAATCTGGATGCCAGTAGGTCGACCTCTAGCCATCCCCAATGCTGGCAAATTTACTGAAACACTTCCGAGTGTAGGGATTATTCCCCCGGACAGATCTGCTGGCGGCTGAGATAATCTGCCTTCCAAGTTTCTACTCCCGGGATATGGACTACCGATATTATTGGAACATATCTTTCTGCCCAGGCAAGTATATAGTACACCTCCTTTAGAGCTGAATGACTCCTGGTACCGCCTTGGTGGTGTATTATATATATATGCCACTGCAGTGGTTTAGTTGAACTGGATTTAGAAAGCTTCAGTGTCCAGGAGTGTAGGGCCAGATGTACTGCCCGCAATTCCAGGACGTTGATGGGCAGGATCTGTTCCTAATCACCTCCCCTAGGCTTAGAGCCCGTCAAGTCTTGCTCCCCAGCCTGAGAGACTGGCATCTGTAGTCAGTACTTTCCAGGTTACTGGGAGAAAGGATTTTGCCTTTTGCATGTTCTTATCTTGCAGCCACCAATTTAGGTTTAAGGATGCCTAAGGGGATAACCACATTGGATATTCCAAGGCTTTTCTTCCCCTGTTTTAAGTCAACAAAATGCTTTGTTGTAGGGCCTGGGATGGAACTGGGCATAGGGCACTGCCTTGAAAGAGGATACCATCCTCCCTAGAAAGCTCATGCGGAGGGTTGTCTGGTGCCCCTTAGCTGATGAACCTGAACATTCAAGGCATAGATCCTTACGTGGTAAGAATACTCTAGGTGGGACCATGTTTAGAATCAATCTAGATGCTTTAAATTTTGAGCTGGTCTCAAGTTTGACCTTTTGGTATTTATGATCCAGCGTAAGCCCTTTAAATATCATACTGTGTGTATTATACTTTGTTCTAGAGCCTGTACCGAGTGAGCTCTGATCAGGTGGTCGTCCAGGTACCCAAGCACCAGAATCCCTTGGGCTCTTAAAAAGCCCAGTACTGGTGTTAGGACCTTTTGTAAATACCCGAGGGGCTGTAGTCAGTCCAAAGGGTAGAGCCAAAATCGAAAATTATGTTTCTCTACTGTAAAACATAGGAACCTCTGATAAGGAAGAAAAAAATAGGCATGTGTAAATACACGTCTTATGTCGATGGAGGCTAAAAAGTCTCCCCTCTGAAGTGAGGTTACTACTGAGCGGACAGACACCATCCGAAAGGATTGCATCGTTAGATACTTGTTCAGGGATCTTAGGTCCAAATGGGCCTGGTGTCCCTGTTTGGTTTCTGAACCATAAAGAGGTTTTAGTAAAACCCTGTGCCCCTTTCGAGTATCGGAACCTCTACAATTACTTTTTGATGCACTAGGTGGTGTAGTGCTTGGAGTAGAATTTTTTATTTTTTTAGAGGATCTGAGGGGACACTGGATCTTAAAAACCTCTGGGGGGGGGCATCCCCACAACTCCAGTCTATAACTGAGATATAATTGAGGGGACCACTTCGTCCTGAATTGTTCTATTGCAAATATCTGTAAAGTTCTGGTGTCCCCTCAAAAGGAGGTATTGGTGCTGGGTTTAGAGGAATTTTAAATCCAGGGCTTTTTCTAGCCCTGGCCTTGTGGCTTGCCCCTGGTCTTAGCGCCCTGTGAGCGGCAGAACCGCCCTGATGCCGAGACCTTTGAGGAGACAGCCCCTGAAGTTTTAAATAAGGGATGTCTGGTGCTTTTCTTCACAGGAAGTAAAGAACCCTTCTCACTGGAAATCTTTTGGATCTATTTGTCCAAGTGATCATTGAACAAATAATCCCCATAAAAAGGGAAAACCTGCTAAAAACTTTTTACACGGACGCTCGGCTGACCAGTTTTTTAGTCATCAAGTCTGTGCATATGTACAGACCTGAGACCCAGACAAGAAACCTACTGTATAGAATCCTTTAAGGCATCAATAGCAAAACAGTGCTCAAGGAATATCTATCTTACATTTAGGCAGATCAGCCTCCTGGTTCGGCTCATTAGGCCTCTTGATCCGATCCCTTAGGAACTGGCAAATACCAGTTGCTGCAACAGCTGGCTGAAATAACAACTGGTCAAAGAAAAAAAAGAAAGCCATTAATATTAATTCCAATTTCTTGTACACACGGTCTGTCAGGCCTGTGTGTTTTCTTCCGGATGAGTTAATTTCTTATTTAAAGTGGAGGTTCACCGACAGAACCCGAACGTCGGTGCGCAGGTGCCGTATAGAGCCGCACCAACGTTCGGGTTCTTTCAGCAGCCTGTGACGCTCAGTATGCGCCGGACGGAAGCCTGTCAATCACAAGCAGCGATTGGGAACGCCCAGTCCCGCGGGAGAGCCGGGGGTGAAAATCTGGATTACGAGGTATGTGCTGAGAAAAAAAAAAAAACATTCTGTCGGTAGGATGACTCGAAGGATGTGATGTCAGAATTTTTTTGGAGGGTGAACCTCCGCTTTAAGGAAGAGACTGCTGCCATGCTCCATTTTTAATAGACCTTTCATTCATGGGATATGAAAGGGAAACCTTTTAGGAGGAGTAATGCCGCGTACACACGATCATTCAGCATGAAAAAGAACGTTGTTTTTCAGCATGTAGAAAAAAAACAAAGTTTTTTAAACTTCATTATTAAAAACAACGTTGCCCACACATAATCGTTTTTAAAAATTGATCTAGCAAAGCGCGGTGACGTACAACATGTATGACGGCACTATAAAGGGGAAGTTCCATTCGCCTTTGGGCTGCTTTAGCTGATTCCGTGTTAGTAAAAGACGATTTGTGCCTTTCTGTCTGTTACAGCGTGATGATTGTGCTTACTCCATTATGAACGGTAGTTTTACCAGAACGAGCGCTCCCGTCTCATAACTTGCTTCTGAGCATGCGCAGGTTTTTTACGTCGTTTTAGCCCACACACGATAATTTTTTACAACCCGAAAAACGACATTGTTTAAAACAACGTTAAAGAACTGCTTTTTTTGCCATTTGTATCTTATATGGGAGTGTTCGTCACGTCCTGTAAATTTAACAGAAAGCAAAAAATGAAATTCTTGAAAGACAGTTGTCATGGGAACATGTCTTCCCACTGGATGATTTTTCCCCCTTTTCCTGTTCTGTTGGCATTCAAAATTTTGGATTTGCCATTATTTTAATTTCCAGGGACATTGGTAATCATGACAATGCGACAGGGTGATCATCCCTAATAGGGACACGGACAGCATTTAAAATCTCACAGAAGCTCTGACCACTCACCGCCTCTCAACTCATTAGTTAACATTTGCATGTGGATCTTTTGCTTAAACTCCATTCACTTACCAAAGTCGCTTGCGTTCTAAACCTAGTAAATACGATTAATTTGTGTTAATTTTATTCAACCAAACATATGCTAGCAAGCATTATACTTTTCCCTGGCACGCGGCTGGATATTCAGGGGGTTAACTGTTTTTTTATGAATATTCACTGTGCAAATTAAACATACACTTTACTAACAGAACGCACACTTTACCAATTGAAACACCTCTACTCCTTCTGTAAGTGACCCATATTCTGGATATGCCAGCAGCACCAACTTCACCATTTAGAAAAAAAAAATAGGTGTGATCTACACAAACCATGTATCGGCTTACCGCTATGAATGATTCAGTTGCCCCTTGTTGAATTTCTTCTTCGCTAAGAGACTGAATTTCCAAAGGGAGGTAGATGTTGTGAGGATCACTGGTAAAAACCACCTAACACACACACAAAAAAAAAAAAGCACACACAATATTAGCATCAAACACTAAACAGAGATCTTTATGGGTATTCTCACTCATTTCACTGATGCCAGAAATGTTGTATAATACAGGATATGCTGGTCGTAAACTGTGATTGTAGAGTACTTTTGGCAGTTATATCCATATGCACACATTTGTCAGAGGAGACTAATGGATCTATCACATAGCATGTAGAAATTGACGATTTAAGTTTCTTATTTATATAATGAACACATATATTCCTGTTTTTATGCTGACAATCTATTATAGCTTTCATTAAATCTTCATTTACTGTATTTCAGTTCCACGCATATCCATTGTGCTGTGCAGCGCAAGGCTGCAAGATGTGCAGGCTTTCACAAGAACTATACACATGTATATTTACAAGTTCCCCAAGAATTTTTACAAAATGTATTTCCTCGGTATACATCTGGAAGGTCAAACTTGTAAATTGGTAGGCTACAACAGAAAGTTGTAATGGGCTTGGAAATTTGTTATTGCTCAAATTTTACAGAGAGAGACTTTGTTTATGAAGTTAAAATCCGTCAGTTACAGGTTATCGAGTGCATCGGTGTAAACCATGGCGGATGGGAACCAGTCATATGCCCCATGCAAGGAATTTGTATAATCTCCAGGATATTAGAAAATCCTCAACTGTACCAACATGTATCACATATACAGTATTTTGTGCATTAAGCCAAATGACTGTGGCTTGGTTCTTGTTCTATGTACAGTATTGTAGGGCAACAAAAAATACCTTTGACAAATTCACAAATTATACCTACAGCCTCTCTCCTATGTTGGAGATGCGAGTCTGACCCTGGCTCATTGCTACACTTATGGTGGTCATGCACAAAAATACAATAGTTTTGGTCTGCGGTACATGCAGACAGCAAAAATAACCACTAATACTCTTGATTTCACCACTGCCCAGTACTTATAACCATCCCTCTCTACTGAAGTGTGTGTATCACAAGTCACTTAGCTGTACAAAAAGTACTGACTAGTAGTGATTTAGCCAGTCTGCAGACAGTGGATCCTTAATTTGCTTTTCCGAGGAAACATAATTCCTCTGCATACTTGTTTAGGTGTCCTGTTGACCTCTTAACTTAAACTTGCAGTTTACTTAATTTGTCAAAGAACATGATGAACAGTCTTATCCACTTTTTTTTGCCTTTTTAATGAAAGTGAATGGGCCCAAAATTATGATAGACTAGGTAGGTACCCATGAGCCTCAATGATGAATCAGCACAGAAGAAAACAAATAAAAAGGTTGTTGAAAAGTTTACTAAATATATCTACAGGTGGCTGAGGGTGAATTCTGGAAAGCACAGTTGCCACTTCTTAAAAGGAAAAAGTAGGACCAAAGCTCTTTCGGCTCTACTTCTCCTGTGTGTCACAGAAGTGCACTTAGTCCTGCACTCCTGTAACCCGTATTCAGTCAACATTGGGCTAAAGTCAGCCGTGGGCTGATGTCACTCAGTCAGGTCCAGGCCCTGAATGGATCCGGATGTCAGGATTCACCCAGCTGACTGGAAGATGGCTCAGCCTCTCAGTGTGCCACTAGGAGATTAAGCAAGCTGCTCCCACACCCTCCACAGCCCAGTGCTGCAGTGAGCGCTGGAGAACAGAGCGTCTGTGACTGTCTTGGACTGATGCTGCATCCACCGGGGTGAATTGCTTCAACGCTCCAGCATCTACTAAGAGTAGAGAATCGTATTTGGGTAAGAGGATCTTTACCTCCATCACAGCTGTCCCATTGGGGTCACATTTGACTGAAAACTTAAATCATAACCTAATGTTATAAAAAACAGGAAGGCTTGCCATTTGAAAAATGACTCTCAAAGCCAATGACAAAGTCAATTACAACAATGCTGACTTTGAGCACCTTTAAAAGATTATGGTGTTAAAGTGGTTGTAAAACAACCCATTCAGTTTGGAAATAGAAATGTATAGATTCATACAGATGAAACCCCCACCACTTTTTTATAAAATTATCACATTCCTTCTCAGCTACACAAGAGCTGGGGGGAAGAGAAGAGCTTCCCAGTGAAAGGTTGTGCAGGGGGAGCATGTCAGGAAAAGTCTGACCATTTATTGAGAGCAGGCTGAGTTCCCAGCACAGCTAGAGAACTGACCACAGTGTGTTCTCCTGCTCAGTGTGGTCAGTTTTTAATATAAAAGCAAAAAAGAGACTGGGAGAAACACCTGGGATTTCACACAAATACAAAGAGAACAGGATACTTTTCCATACAAGTACATGGTACAGCAGGCACATATCAGGAATATGAAATGTTGGGGTAACAAATGTTTTTATGTCCTTAGTACCTGAGAAGCTCCACACCGGGTACACGTGGCAGTTGATTTAGCTGGCATAGGCTTAATTGCAGTAGGTGGTTTGGAATATTTGGGATAGGCTTTGGTCATACAGTTGCTGTTTGCTTTGGATCGAAATGTAGCATTGATCATAACTCGTTCACATCCCTGAGAAGCGCAGTAGCTGTGACTTTCACGATTGTGCTTTGCTTGCAAAAAGAGAAAAAGTAGCCTAAAAAAAAAAAAGCAATAAAAAACAATTCAAATGGTAGTCAAAAACAAGGTGCTGCTTATAAAATACGACTTTTAGTCTAAATCAAACAATAATGCTTCCAATTATTATAAATGTGCTTGCGAACAACCATGAATAGCAGCTATGTTTATTCACAGATGGACTTCTTTGTTTATCAGGTTTTTATTTCTTGTTGGGTCTGGAAAACAAATCTGGTCAGTCTCTACCATACAAACAAAGAGAGTCTTCTCCTCCTAAGTAGTATTAAAACAAATCAAATTTACGTTGGCTGTGCTTATATTGGCAGTGTGATGTTAAGGTGGTTAACATCACACTGCCAATATAAGCACAGCCAACGTAAATTTGATGGGTAACACTCAAGATTATTAGAGCTTTTATTGAAACTTCTTTATGCCGATTACAAACATCTGATATTTTTCCTGCTTTTTCTAATAGCAGTCAAGTACAAATAAACAAAAGTTAGGTCTATTTCTGTTTGTGGTAGCTAGTTCACCTTCTGCCTTTTCAACTTTTTTATGGATTAAGATTGCATCACGGAATTTGATTCTGCTTACACATTGTGGCTTTATAGGTAAAAGTGGCGGAGGTCCATTTCTGGCTCCTATGGACTGATCTCATCAAGTTAGTCAAGGATAATACACTGATATGGGTTACAGTTCCCTTAGAAATTAGGTAATAAAAATAAAAAATAATTACTGAAAAAAGCAACAGGGTTTTCTGGGATGAAAAAATAATACTGTCAGCTAAATGCTGGTATGAAACCACCGATATTTTTTATGTGAGGGTACAAACACATTGCTACCAACTCTCCCTTTAAAAGCGCATATAATCATTTTTTATTACCAGCCGCTTTAAAATATTCCAAGAGCCATCAACTCTAGAATGACATGTGGCTTGCTCACAGCATTTTTACAGTTTGTATAGTTTTGACATTTAAATCTATAATTCCTTTTATTACCCAGCACTGTTGTCAAAGAAGTACTTTGCCTGTGTTCGTCTCTTCTCCAGTTCATCTATGGAGTTCACAGGTTGGTATTCTTCTACAGGAAAAGTCTGGCTTTTAACAATCTGTGACATCACCTGAAAGGTGGTATTTGGTGGGTAACAAAGACCGACTCTAACCCAGTCACCTCTGTAAGAAACAAAAAAAAGTGAATCAACACATGGAATGGGCACACGTGAGTTGTTATTTTTTTACAAAAAGGAATCTTGATGAAAAACCGGAAAATATTGTACAGAATTTATATAGCGCCAACAGTTTGTGCAGCGCTTTAGGGCAAACAGTACAGTTACAATACAATTCAATACAGGAGGAATCAGAGGGCCCTGCTTGTTAGCGCTTACAGTCTAGAAGGAAGGGTCAAGTGATACAAAAAGGTAATAACTGTGGGGGATGAGTCGATGAAGAAAATAAAAGTAAAGTTATTAGGTGGAGGCAGGATAGGCTTCTCTAAAGAGAAAAGTCTTCAGGGATCACCTAAAAGTGGAGAGAGTTGGAGATAGTCTGACAGATTGGGGTAGGGAATTGCAGATTGGGGTAGGGAATTGCAGAGGATAGGAAAGGCTCAGGAGAAGTCCTGGAGGAGAGTATGGGAGGAGGAGATGAGGGAGCTAGAGAGCAGGTGGTCTTGGGAGGAATGAAGCGGGCGATTTGCTTTGTATTTTGAGACTAGGTTAGTGATGTAGCTGAGGGCAGAGTTGTGGATGGCTATGTAAGCTGTTAGAATTTTTAATTTCATTTGTTGGGTAAGTGGCAGCCAAAAAGCGTGGTTGGCAGAGAGGGGTAGCAGCCGCTGAGTGGTTAGTAAGGTGGGTGAGTCTGGCAGCAGCATTCATGATGGACTGAAGGGGGGGGGGGGGATAACCCTTAAAAGGTAAAATGTAGAAAACTTCCCCCAAGGGGCTTTGTAAAAGCAATATAATGAGTAAACAAAAAGGGTAAGTATGTAAAAGAAAATGTTCTTTATTGGTCTTATTACAATATCATATCAGGAAATAGAAAAGATATACTGGCTATATAGTACGAACATACATTCAATAGTGCAGTGTGCAAACACAATTATTAACAGTTACATAAAAATATGTTTAAAAAAAAAAGAGAAAACCCCAACCTATTTAAAAGGTAAGCCAATGAGGAGGAAGTTGCAGTAGTCGAGGTTAGGGAGTGAATCAGGAGCTTTATGGGTTTGTTGGTTAGGAAGGGATGTATTTTGGAGATGTTGCAGAGTTAAGGCAGCAAGCTTTGGGAAGCGTTTCGATGAGGGGCCGAAAGGAGAGTCCATGAAAAAACCTAGAATCCTAGCATGTGGGAATAAGTTGATGGTTGTGCCATTGCTCTTGACAGAGAAGTCAGGGTAAAAGGCACGTGGGGGAGGAAATATTATGAGCTTGGTTTTGTACAAGTTCAGTTTGAGTGGTGTGACATCTAGACAGATAGGTCTGTTAGTAAATTAGTGATGTGTGAAGAAACTGAAGGAGTGAGCTGAGAGGTGGAGAGATAGATTTGGGTGTCATCAGTGTAGAAATTATATTGAAAGCCATGGGACAGCTGACCCAGGGAGGATGTGTAGATTGAAAATAGGAAAGGTCCAAGAACAGGAACCCTGGGGGACCCCAACAGAAAAAGGTGGAAGCAGAATTGTAAGTCACATTGAAGGTGCAGTGGGATGGTTAGGATGAAAATTAGCAAGGAGCACAGTCACAGAGACCAAAGGAGCAACGTTTTTTTAGGAGAAGGGGGTGGTCAAACGTTTAAAGACAGCCAAAAGGTCCAGAAGAAGGAGTACAGAATAAGGTCTATTGTTTTTTTTCTGTTGGCAAGTCATTTGTGAGTTTTAAAAGAGCAGTTTGTGGAGTGTTGAGAGCGAAATCCAGACTGAAGGGGATTAAAATGGTTATTCTTAATGAGGTGGTCATTCAGTTGGTTGTAGACCAGGCGTTCAAGGAGTGTAGAGGAAATGGGGAGCAAGGAGACAGAGCGTAGATTGTTAAGAATGGTAAGGTCCAAGGAAGGCTTTTAAGTAGGGGGGTGACTATTGCATGTTTTAGAGAGTTGGGGGAAGATGCCAGAAGAGAGGGAGAGATTAAAGATGTGGGTTAGAGAGTGTAGGATAGAGTCAGTTGGTGACCAAAGTATTTGTGAGGGAACAGGGTCCAGGTGGTTAGGTGGACGTTGGAAATAAATTTAGCAACCTCCTCTATGGTAGCAGGGTTGAAAAATGGGAGTGTTGATAATACCTGTTGATATGGGGTGTTAGGTGGGAGAATTTCTGTAGTGTGGAGATTTCATCACAACTGTATTAAATCTTATTTTTGAAGTGATTGGCGATCCCTGGGAAATGAGGGGGGTTAGTGAGAAGAGGCAGTGGAAGACTAAATTAGAGAGGTAAATGGTAGAGAACAGTTGACGAACACTGAATGAGAAGGTTTTCATCAGAGTGATAGATAGGTCTGCTTGGTTGTGAGGAGGCTAGAATTGTATTTTTGGAGGGCAAATTTATATTGGTTGAAGTCTTTAAGAAAGTTAGTCTTACACCACAGACTCTCAGGAGTGTGGCTACATTTGAGGCCTCTGGTATTATCCGTTTGCCAGGGTTGTAGGGGGTGAAGGCCCGATTCTGTATGTAGTGAGGGGGCGAGAGAGAAAGAGAAAGGGAAAGAGAAGAGAGAAAGAACAGAGAAAGAAAGAAGAGGAAAAAAAAAAAGAAGAGAAAGATCACCAAGGAAAGTTGATAGTGGTCCAGGGGTCGGACGATCACTGCAATTCTTTAGGAAATTGGAGAAAATAGACGTATACAGTGAGCTTTAACCTCCCTGGCGGTATGATTCTTTCAGATTTTAGGTGCTGAAAGCGGTACCATTATTTGCAAGGAAATTTGGCTTTTTTTTACTGTAGGCCTGTAATTCTTAGGAATAACTCACTTAAAGCGGAGTTTCACCCTAAATATAAGATCTCCCATGTGATCCAGCATACTGGCGTCAGCGCCAGTATGCTGGTTTTTTTTTTTTTAATCCCACACTTACTGTATTATCCTGGAATTTCATTTTTTTCCCCGCGGTGGACGGCGCCAGTATAGCGCGTCACATCTTCCAAAAATACCCAATATGGACTCGGGTAATCTCGGCGAAAATGCGGCGCCTGCGCACAGACCTAGGAGCTGACTGCGCAGGCGCCGTATTTCTCCGAGTCCTATTTCGGAGGGCGTGACGCGCCATAGCCGTAGGACTCGGAGAAATACGGCGCCTGCGCAGTCAGCTCCTAGGTCTGTGCGCAGGCGCCGCATTTTCGCCGAGATTACCCGAGTCCATATTGGGTATTTTCGGAAGATGTGACGCGCTATACTGGCGCCGTCCACCGCGGGGGAAAAAAATGAAATTCCAGGATAATACAGTAAGTGTGGGATTAAAAAAAAAAAAAAACAGCATACTGGCGCTGACGCCAGTATGCTGGATCACATTGGAGATCTTATATTTAGGGTGAAACTCCGCTTTAAATCTGACCAAACTAGAGCCTAATAGGCATCCCGGTATATTTAAAAAAAAAACGTAATGTAATCAAATCAAAATCACTGAAATTTGCTCAGTTGCAGAATTGTCGCCGTCATTATTATTTTTTTATGACGAATTTCCCCATAAATCGCTATCGCTCAATTCTGCAAGTGATTCTGATTTATTATTGCTGTTTTCTAGCTGATCTAAAACCATTTTTGACATAAAGTGACACTTTTGGTTGCTGTTGGCAATCTACAGTTTGCAGGGAGAAAGAACAGTTTTGATTTTGTAAAAGTACATGTAGGGCACGGGGCAGACCACTAGGGTCAAAGGGGGGGGGGGGGAGTATTTTTTACATACAGTACTGTAATCTATAAGATTACTGTATGTAATGTGTTTGTTTACTTTTTTGAATATGTCGCCGTTCTACCCCCCCGTGCTTCGTAACGTCGCAGGGAACGGAGCTCAGCGGCACACAGCGGCACTGTGTGAATCGAGCGAGCACCCGCTCGCTCACACAGCGCAGATGCATCGCTGGATCCAGGAACAAGGTAAGTAAACACTTCCTGTGGATTTAGTGACGTGAGCCCGAGTGACTCAGGGTTACCGATCGCAGCACAGAAATTTAACCCAGAGTCAGACTCGGGAATACCGCCAGGGGGGGTTAAATGAGGAGGGACAGAGAGGGAGAAGAGTGAAGAACCTGAAAGGTGCTCTGTGGGGATAAGAGGATTCCCACTCCACCTCCCTTGTGTCCACTAGGTACAGGGGAGCGAGTCCAGAGAAGACCACCATGGGAGAGAAGCATGAGAAGAAGTGTCGGATTTATGAAGCTAGGTTTTGGTGACAGCAAGTAGATTAAAAAAGGAGTTTGTGCGATTCCTCTTAAAGGTCAAATCCATAATCTACTAACTGGACCAACCTTACGGTCTGTATTGCTGACCTGCAAAGGAAAGTTTTTGTTCCATTCCGTTATCCTGTTGGAATTTTGCCCCTCCTCTGTCAGCTTCCTCTGTAGCTTTAAATTGTGGTTGCAGTTCCCTAATTTTACTATAGTCTGAACCGTTATATTGAACAAAGGTCTCTGTTACAAAAATAATGAGTTTGTGAAAAAGGTTGTGAACAGTGGTGAGTTTGTTGCAGACAGCGCGAGCATTCCAAAGGGCACAGGACAAGGGGTTTTGGGACGAGAGGAATTGAGACTAAATTTTGTAGATTGTGACTGCTGCCAGAGGATGTGGGGTGATGGGTTCTTTGGGTACAGTTAAATTTAAGGAAGGCCCATGGTTTGGGGACATATGGGAGGTTAGGAGAAGCAGAAGAGTGAGGGAGGTAATATGAAAAGTACAAGCGAGGCGAGGCGAGGCGAGGCGAGGCGAGGCGAGGCGAGGCGAGGCTGGAATTCACAAAGCAAATGCTCCCAACTCTGCGCCGGCGTAGCGTATATTTCGTAGGTATAAGCCGGCATAAGTGGAAGTTTGCTGGAAGTGGGTGTGATCCATGTTAATGAAGCGTGACCCCATGCAAACAATGGGCCAGGCGCCAGACAAGTACTTAAAATTAACAGCGCATGCGTCGAAACGTGGACGTATCCCCATGCGCATGCTCACAACCACGTCGGAACAACTGCCTAAGATACGCCGGATCACGGTGTACGCCGTGAACGTAACCCTACACCCAGTCAGACCCACGTCGGCCCATATTCACAGACGTTCAACGTACAATACGTAAGCATGTGTTCCCTGGTCCATACCTTTGCATGGGTTGCGCCGAATGTAAAACTTACGCAAACCGCGTAAATCATGCGCCGAGCGCAAGTACGTTTGTGAATCGGCGTATCTCCCTCATATGCATATTTGAATAGAAAATCAATGGGAGCGCCACATGCGTCCAGCGTAAATATGCGCCCACTCTACGCTCGTGTAGGCAAGTTATGTCGGTGGGATGAAGTCTGTTTTTAGGCGTATCTTAGTTTGTGGGTCTGGCTCACAGATACGACGGCGCATATTTGTACTTACGCGGCGTGTCTGGAGATACGTCAGCGGAAGTGCTTTGTGAATCTGGGCCTAAATGTTTACAAAAGATAAACCATCAAGCAATGAAATCCCAACTCACTTATCAAAGTTTACTAGGTAAAGATGAATGGTTTGTGGAGCTTGTGCATTCCAGTGTATGGTGTAACCTTTCTGCAACATCACTACTGGCTGATACTGCTGGTAAGGAGCCTTTTGGTTAGTTCCTCTAAGAGACATAGGCTTGGATGGATACTCATCTCTTGCAATGGTCATTGTGAGATTCTGTGGATTTCGAGCTTGAATATAGACCTAGCGGAAAGAAAAAAAATACATTTTATATTTTAAAGAGCTGTTTACAACTTTATTCCTTTGCTTGTTGACTGTGTGTAATACTTTGGGCAAAGTTGTGCACTAACCTAATGCTTTACTATGTTGTGAGGCTTGTTCATCACATAGAAACTGAATTTGGTACTTTAGACCATCATGCAGAAGCCTTTAGTTATACTTTAAAAATATGGCACACAATATATAAAATATGAATGTTCTCGTGCATTTTCATGTATGACATTGTGCATATCCATGTTGCTATAATAAAGCCATCATTAAAAATCAGGCCTGATCCACAGGTTCCCAAACATTGAAAACTATCACAGCCTCTAGACAAACCATGATTACTAAATGATGCCTTGTGGAACTTTAAACAGGTTAAGCAGAGCATGGTTTTCTCCATGGATATTCTACAAAAGTTTACTGAAAAGGTAGGGGTTAAGGCAGTCAGTAAATCAGCCAAAATGCAGTCACACTACACATGGACCATTTGTACAGGTGATGTCATATCACCACACAGGGACAGTTTAGACTTTGGCACAGTGCAGCATTGCATTGTGAAACTGATGGAAACATATGAATAAACACACACACACACAAAACCAAACTAGGGTATCAAATATCAGTGTACTTCTAACAATAACTGATATTTAGCTGGAAAATTTAACTCAAAACCACGGAGGCCAATAGAAAACCTGATTAAAAACAGTCCGACAACAGCAGCTATATACAAGAATGAATATACATTTGTATGTAACAGGGATAGCAGTTAATGCTTAGCCAAGTAATAATGAACACATGATACATAATTTCATGTAGCTTACATAACCCAAGTGAACTAGAGAAATTCTAGGAAATGCTAACGATGCTGTCAGCAGACACAGATGGAAAAATATATCTGCCTTTACTATAACTTGAGATTATGTTTTAATGAGAACTCATCTTAATTACAAACATGTTTGCTAGATTCAGCCATTATGAACAAAAAATAAATAAAAAAAATAGATCACTCTTGCAGACATAAATTTGATAATTTGCAGCAAATTAGCAATTACATGTGTAATACTTTTCCACCCACAGCAGAATACATTTTATGCATAGCACATTTTTAAAATCTGCTAGTCAGTGCTTCCTGTTTCTAAAAGCAACAAAAGTTGTTAAAAAAAATAAAATAATAAAAAATGACATACTATTTATGCTAGACATAAATGTCACGTTGCACAAACCCCTTCTGTCTGTTTGTTTTTATACATCTATAATGATCTTTTTTTTCTTTTTTATTATTATCAAAATATGTACAGACTCCTAAAAGCAAATACATATTAAATACATGCATACTATTTTTTTAAACTTGGTTATTACACCAAGTAACCGTAAACAAAATATGTGGGCTCCTATTGCGGACCTCTATTGCAAAAAATGCTAAATGGTGGTCTCTGGCCCTCGGACAAAAAAAAAAAAACAAGCAGCATACAGTGAGAGTAATGTCAGGACCCCCAATTTGAATAAGTGTTCTGAGTCTATAACACAGTATTTAAACCACTGGATCAGTACAGAAGCCAGGCAAACAGCTTTTTCAGAAGCAGAATAAAATAAAAAAAATCCTGACCTGTGCATATGTTCCACTACAGATAACTCCATTCCATTCTGTGATGTTTACACATTTAGGGTGCCTGATCAAGTAATTATCAATTCGGGCCACAAAAGTATTATTATAGTTTGTAACAGATCCATCCACGTCATGGAAAATAGAATTTTTATCTCCATCCAGATCACCCGTTTCGAACCATGGTCCAGACTGTCCGAAAAATGCTCTCAATGAAACCTGCAAAAATATAATAAATGGATTTCCTACAGGTGGAATAGCTAGAAGCAGTTTCAACTAGTCATATGTTTAGCTTTAAGGAAATATGCAGTAGATTTATTTTGCAACCAAACTGATTCATTTTTTTGATATAGGAAACATGTTTTCCATTATTATATGCTCCATAGTTTTAAAACAGTAGTGCTTGTTTATTAAAATAATAAATATGCGACTGTTGTCAACCAAATTTTAGCTGTCAATTTTAAGTTCAGGCGAGCTATAGAAAGAGAATACCCAACTGGATATTATGGTTAACACTAAGGTTGTCCCGATACCACTGTTGTCCCGATACTTTTTTTTAAATGTGTCCCCAACGAATGCAGCCATGTCCCCCACAGATATGCAGCCATGTCCCCCCATACCTTACAGACAGACAGACAGATGGGACCGCCACTCCAGGTGAGCTCCAGGTAATCAATGTCCACTCAGAAATCAAACAGGTGCTGGCAATGCACTAGGCAGGCAAAAAAGAAACGTATATGGACAGCCGCACTCCAATAGGTATGAAAAAACATTGATCCTCAATGCTTATTCATAGCTAAGAATAAGCATGGAGGATCAATGCGAAACGCGTCAGCTGTTAAATTTCCCACTGTTTGCTGTTTTTTTGTAGTGCATTCTTTTTTACCCCAATAAAGGGCAAGTTTTTTCATACTTATTGGAGTGCGGCTGTCCATATACGTTTCTTTTTTGTCTCCCCATACCGTAGATGCCGCCGCCGCCTAGTTAATCAGCGCAGGGAGCATTACAGCTTTCATTTGAATAGCTGTGTGTTCCCCGCCGTGCCGCTTATAGACACTCCCCCTTGCTCGGGCACTTTGATAGACAGATCACCCGTCCAATCCTGGGGACGGGTGATCTGTCTATCAAACTGCCAGAGCAAGGGGGAGTGTCTATACCCGGCGCAGTGGGGAACACACAGCTATTCAAATGAAAGCTGTAATGTTCCCCGCACTGATTAACTAGGCGGGGGGGGGGAAATAGTATCAGATCTGGCATCGGGGGCATTTGCGGGAGTACAAGTACTCCCGCAAATGCTCAGTATCGGTCCCGATACCGATACTGGTATCGGGACAACCCTAGTTAACGCCTCTATTTTTCCTTTTGATAAATCATTTATAAGTTCCCTCTACATTTAATAAAAAGCACATTATAAAAAAAGGGGATTACCGAGACTTATCTGGTAAGTGAAAAGAATTAAACTTTTTAAAAGATCAACTCTGCTTGCTCCAAAACATAAGTTGTAACAGATAAATGGTTTTTATTTTAACTAAAGAAATGTGTTATTGACCTCCATAGCCAATAATATGGGAAAAGCTTTAACCACTTGCCTACTGTGCACCTACACCCCCTTCCTGCCCAGACAAAATGTTAGCTTCCGGCACTGCGTTGCTTTAACTGACAATTGCGCGGTCATGCGACGTGGCTCCCAAACAAAATTGCCGTCCTTTTTTCCCCACAAATAGAGCTTTCTTTTGGTGGTATTTAATCGCCCGTGCGGTTTTTATTTTTTGCGCTATAAACAAAAAAAAAAAAAGCGTCAATTTTGAAAAAAGACACAATATTTTTTGCTTTTTGCTATAATAAATATCCCATTTAAAAAAAAATAATAATAATTTTTTATCTCAGTTTAGGCCGATACGTATTCTTCTACATATTTTTGGTAAAATCGCAATAACCGTATAGTGACTGGTTTGCGCAAAAGTTATATTGCCTACAAAATAGGGGACATAATTATGATTTTTATTTATTTTTTTACTAGGAATGGCGGCGATCTGTGATTTTTTCTCGGGACTGGGCCATTATAGCAGACACATCGGACACTTTTGACACATTTTTGGGACCATATACATTTATACAGTGAACAATGCTATAAATATGCATTGATAACTGTATAAATGTAACTGGCAGGGAAGGGGTTAACCACTAGGGGGCGGGGAAGGGGTTAAATGTTTCTCCTAGTTTGTGTTCTAACTGTGGGGGGAGGGGGAGTGACCGATTGTGTCCCTATATACAAGGGACACAATCGATCTACTCTCTCCCCTACAGGGACGTGCAGCTCTGTGTTTACACACAGAGCTGCACGTCCCAGCTCAGTTACACGGCAATCGCGTGTGCCCGGCAGCCATCGCGGCCGCCGGGCCCACGCACGGGGGTCCCAGTGATGCGACGGGCGCGCGCCCCTAGCAGCTTTCTATGACTGCATGTCATATGACATGCAGTCAGGACAATGAAGTTATCCGCCCACCGTCATATGACGGTGGACGGATGACAAGTGGTTAAAAATACAAAAAGGGAGTGCTGCTTAAACCAAGGGACACATTTTCCACAGCAACACATAATTTAACATATAAAAAGGCAAAAAAAGTACTTTTAGTGGTTGTTTATTGTTGCCCAGAACAAGGTTTTTAGATGGCCAGTGATGAATATAATTTCCTCATCTCTTCAATTAAATATTAACACTCATGATGCAGCTTGTAATTACAGGCAGAGCCGATATGTTAACATGCATAGACTAACATATTTGGCCCATGCTCCCCCACCCTTCTAACAACTTTACATATAGCATGAACCCCGTTCCCCATGTAGATTGTATTATTCCCTAACCTTGTTGCATACGGCACAAAGCTCCTTTCTTGATTATCGCTGTAAGTTCCTAGTAAACATTAACATACATATTAAAAATTACTTTAACCTAAGTTAATTCTCTCACTACCTTGATATGAGATAACAGACCAATCACTAATCCACGTCAAATGTTACAGCAGGTCGATTTTACCACAGTCAACTAAGAATATAGGCCCTGATCAAACATTCAAAGACATCAACACTGCTTAACCAATTTGATAAGAACTGCCTTAACGTTTGCCTTTGGATTTTTTTAAATGGCACTTAAACGAAGCTCCACCAAGAATAATTTTTTTTTTTTTTAAAACATACCTGAAGTGCCTGGTGCTAGGCAGATCATCCTAATCTGCCACTTGCTGATCCGCAGTCTTTTTTCTTCTGCTCCTCGGCTGCATCCTGTGGCATGGGGAAGCGGCGTCTTCTGGGAGTGTGTGTGTGTGTCCCAGGAGACATCATCCATTCACATCGTGTGGCATGCGCAGTAGGGAATCGGACGGTGAAGCTGCAAGACTTCACTTCCTGATTCCCTGACCGAGGATGGCAGCGGGGCAGCCAAGACCCGAGCGTTTGCTCGGCTTCAGCTGCTGTCATCGTGGGCACCCTGGACAGATAAGTCTCCATATTAAAAGTCAGCAGCTACAGTTTTATTAGCTGCTGACTTAAAAATTTTTTAACCAGACCTCCGCTTTAACTTTATCTGATCACACATTGAAAAAATTCATTTAATTCATTTTTAATACTCAAAGCAAACTCACATATCTAGCCTTGGCTCAATGTTTCTTTGTGTCAATAAATCACTTTGCAACACGTGCCCCCAGCAAGTCTAGTGGTGGTCATCTTGACTAAGGACAGATGATTCATGTAGCATTTGAGTCCCAAAATCCATTTCCCTAACGGTAATAATGCCCTAGAAAACATCCTACATGTGCAGAAACACAAGCTGCCTATACACTTTTTCAAGGTCAGACATGAGGGTGTACGCAATTGTGAAAGCTCCTCCTCCAAAAAATTTTTTTTTTTAAATGCGCATGTAGACCTCTGAGAAGTATAACATTATTTTGGCCTAGGTCAGGAACCAACTGAAGAAATGTAAACTTTTTTTTTTTTTTACAATGGATAAATATAATACAGTGCATCCAGGAAAGCTAACAGCACTTTACTTTTTACACATTTTGTTATGTTACAGCCTTATTCCAAAATTGATTAAATTCATAATTTTTCTCTAAATTCTACAAATAACACCCCGTAATGACAACGTGAAAGAAGCTTGTAAGTTTGTTTAAAATCTTTGCTCTATATACACATACTGAGCTCACAAACCTGTCTAAATAAGGTCCCACAGTTAATGGTGCATCAAATCAAGCCCAAGTAATTGCCTGTAGACCTTCGAGATGGGATTGTATCGAGGCACAGATCTGGGGAGGGGTACAGAAATATTTCTGCAGCATTGAAAGTCCCAATGAGCACAGTGACCGCAATCATCCATAAATGGAAGACCTTTGGAACCAACAGGACTCTTCCTAGAATGGGCCGCCTGGCCAAACTGAGCTTTTGGGGGAGAAGGGCCTCAGGCAGAGAGGTGACCAAGAACCCAATGGTCACTCTGACAGAGCTCCACCATTTCTCTGTGGAGAGAGGAGAACCTTTCAGAAGAACCACCAACTCTGCAGCACTCCACCAATCAGGCCTGTATGGTAGTAGCCACTTCTCAGTAAAAAGGCACATGACAGCCACCTGAAGGACACTTAGAACATGAGAAACCAAAATTCTCTGGAGAGATCTAAAAATGGCTGTGCACCGACACTTCCCATCCAACCTGATAGAGCTTAGAGAGGTCCTGCAAAGAAGAATGGGAGATACTGGCCAAAAATAGGTGTGCCAAGCTTGTAGTATCATGCTCAAAAAGACTTGTGGCTGTAATTGGTGGCTGTAATTGGTGCCAAAGGTGCTTCAACAAAGTAATGAGCAAAGGCTGTGAATACTTATGTAAATGTGATTTATTTATATTTTTTATAAATTTGCAAAGATTTCAAACAAACTTTTCACATTTTCATTATAGGGTTTTGTTTGTAGAAATGTAACAACAAAAAGTGTTGTGAATACTTTCCGGATGCACTGTATACCTAGCTACCTTCCTATCTCTATAGTAGCAGCATAAGGATTAAAATAGTTAATGTTGATCAAGAGAGTAGGGTTCTGCTTTTATTCCTTACAGAGAATGCAGCAGGAAAATAAAGTATCTGTTACTTTGTTTCATAGCAGCTGCATCCATGGAAAGAGCTAAAAAACCCACAGGGAGACCCAGCTTCTGGTGTTTAAAAACATATGAGACAACTTTGTTGGGCATAGCCTTTAATCCAACCAAAGACTCGAAGTATGCAGAAACCAAGCCAAGTCGGAGATTGGCTTATTCTTCCACTTGCATTAGAGTAACATTTCTGTGTTTTAACCTATGAAAAGAACGATCAAACTGAAACTCTGTATATTGCCTGGCTGGATCTAAAAACTCTTTATATTTTGATGATCCCTTAGTCCACAAAAAGGATTTAGATTGAATTTCCATGTTCACATTGATTATAAAATCAAGCATTAACTACAGAGACAAGTGGTAATTTAATCATTTTTCTCATGTGGTTTGCGGTCTTGTCTAATTTAATATGCAAAAATGTCTAATGCCAGTTTTACAGTATAACCCCAATACACCTATATCCATTACCCCACACAAAGTTTAATTCAGACAATATTAACAATTTCCACAAAAAATAAAAGAACAATGCAAAATATAACCCTTCAGTTTTCCTTTACAACATGTAACACCAGTCTGTAAAAAAAAACAAAAAAAAAACACTCCCATCTGAGCTACAGTTGGCCTCTGGACATAGATGCAAACCCTAGCCTAAAATAATGAATAAATATCTTGTTTAGTTTGTGACAAGATATTATAGGCAAATAACTACGGTCTCAAGGCAACGCAATAATGTTGTTCACAGTAACAGTGGCCTTTTTATTATTTTTGCCCACCTCATTAGCTTTTTTTTAATGGATGCCTTAATCACTTAAAATCAATACAATTTAATAATACTATACAAGAAGTCTATTGTTTCTCATATACACACACACACACACACACACACACAAGTTTACTTACGTTGGCTCCAAATTTAAGAAAGGAGACATTATTTCTTGGAGTAAGCTGCCATGGATTTTTCATAAGGAAGCCTATAGCACTGGTATATCTGTCAGGTGTTGGCACAAAGTTTTAAAGGTGCTCTTTGTAAGGCGAATTGGCCCATCATAAATCTGAAAGCCTCTAATTGGATAAGTCCTAAAAGAGACCAAAAAATAAAATAAAATGTTTGACCGATTACTAAAGACTGTTACCTGTGTCACGGTACTGTACAGAACCTAGGATTCTTGAAATCATTACTACTAGTTTATGCACAACTACCTTCAGGTAATTAGACACTGACAAAAAAAGTAAACTGCTTGGACTTTCTTTATGAACTCTACCAGCTAGCCTCAATTATGTGGAAAGCAATTGGGAGATAATAAAAACAGAAGGAGGGGTTCTGTGCAATGTATTTAACTTTAGAGAACTGTCTTTTTTAAATCCTTACAACTGGGAAGGTGGGCAACCCAGCACAAAAACACCAACAGGCCCACATAACAGGTCAAGAAGGGCTTGAATATACCACTGGCAACATTAAATGTTTGAAAAGAAGCCCAGGTGGTAGCCTAGCAAACCTGAAAATGAGGAGATTTGGGATACTGTAAAGCCCATGAAGCACTAACAGATCTAGTAGAATTTTGGTAGGGAGAAGGAAGGAATGAAGATCACGATTAAAGCTGGAAGGATGAGACCACTTTTGGAAAAAGGGAGGCCTTGGGCCTTAAGACAACCTCATCCTTGAGCAATGCCAAGAAACTCTTTACAAAAATATGGCCGATAACCCCGAGACCTGCCTCAAAGAGGTGAGAGCCACAAGAAAGGTTGCTTTACGGCAAGTTCAGAAAAAGAGAATATCCCTCATAGGATAGAAGGGCAACTTCTGAAAAGCTGAGAGAAGCAGACAGGAGATCCCAAGGGGATACAAGAGCAACAAATAGTGGGAGAGACGCAAGCTACTCCTTGAAAATAGGCCTTAACTAAAGAGTGTAAAGAGTGAAAAGTCAAAAGACAGAACAGCAAAAGCCATTTGAAATACCTTAAAAATGGTAGACAAGGCTGGGAGGAGGAAAGGACACTGTCCCATTAGTACTTTCTAGGGTAAGAAGTTCTTCAACTTGCACTTAGCAATTAGGCACTCTAGGTTGAGAAGTCAACTTCCTAGCTTTTAAGACTGAAAAAGCCAGTAAGTGAGAAGCAAGATGGAACACTGGTCCTTGGGACAGGAGGTCCAAACAATCTAAAGAGCCCACAGAGCATCAGCCATAAGCCAGATTGTGTCTGAGTACCAAGCTCTCCTGGTCCAATTTGGTGCAAATGCCAAAATGCCTTCCTTGATCCTGTAGGGCAGGTAAAGAATTTGGAATGGCGGAAAGGCATAGATCAGATTGAACTGATCCCACACTGTCACCAGAGCTTTCACAGCAAAGACTTGTGTGTCCCTGGACCTGGTGGCAAACATGTCCAGTTTGTTGTGGAATCTGACACAGAGCTCAACATCTGGTGTTCCCCACCTGTGCTAAAGGCTTTAAAGATCTCTAGATGGAGAGCCCCTTCCCCCAGATCCAGAATGATGACTTGGAAAAGTCCACCAGCCAATTTCCTATGCCTCTGATGTGGACGGCAGGAAGGGCCATAAATGAGAAGTCTTCCTCCCTCAATGTGGTACAACTTGACAACTTATGCGAGTCAAGGCACTGGCCTACTGTATTCTTGTTGGGTATCCTCACAATAAGAGTTAAGGGACAACAAAATCACCAGGATTCCAAAATGTTGCTTTACAGGTGAGCTTCCACCTTGAAGAGAGGTGGCATGAGAAGCAAGGGACAGTAGTTTTCCTGAGACAGAACGTTTCGGAACAAATGCGTTTCCACCATTAGATCTGCATAGCATCTGCAAAATAAAGATCCAACCGAAGTTCCGCAGAACCTATACTGTGCTGTTGGATGCTGACAGTGACAGGGAAGGATTGATCCTTTGACAGGAGACCAATTGCCCAACAAGCCAAAACCAAGGCAAGCACCCAAAAAGCCATGAATAGACCGAAATACAAGGGTGACAAGCTGCTAAGGCAGATCACCCACTGCAAAAAGCAGATGGAATCAATGAGGTAGATAAAATATGCAAATAGGCATACCTGGCATTTTCCTGGTAAACCTTTTGAGAGCCTTAATAAAAGTGAAGTTTTAGATCTAGAATGAGCCAAACTCCACCATTCAGTTTGGAAATCCTGAAGAGGTTTTAGCAAAAACCTTGAAAGTGCGCTTCCTGGTACAGGATAATGGATCCTTGACTCAAAAAGCTGCTGAATAGCAGAAAGAAGCTTCACTCATTACAGTGGGGAAGGAGGCAAATTGGAGAATATGAATCAGAAAGGGTGTAGAGTTCATAACTCCAGTTTGAACTCTCTGGCCTAGGCACTTGCAATGTTCTGGAACCAAAATGCTGAGAATAGCTTTCTAAGAATAAGGCATTGCATATGTAGAACACAATTAAGATCAGTATCTAATCACCTTAAAAGAGGTTGTTAAGGTTTGTTTTTTATTTTTTAAATATGTTCCTTTAAGCTAGTGCATTGTTGGTTCACTTGCTTTTTCCTACGATTTCCCTTCTAAATGTTTTTTTTCCTTTGTCTGAATTTCTCACTTCCTGTTCCTCCTCAGTAAGCTTGCCCCCATCATCCGAGCCATTCTGGCTGGGGGTTAGTCAGCGTGCTCACCCACCAGCCCCCCCCCCTTCCCCAGGACTACATCCCTTAGGGGAGACTCCACAGCATCTCCCCGCAGGGATGTAGTGCCAAGGAAGGGGCGAGCACGCTGACTAACCCCCAGCCAGAACGGCTCGGATGATGGGGGCAAGCTTACTGAGGAACAGGAAGTGAGAAATTCAGACAAAGAATACATACACTAAAAATGGTATTTTAAAACAAAGGGCCAACATTCTCTTAAGCTCTAGCTATGAACAGGCAGTGAAAATATCCATACATTCACCCATCTTAATATAAAAATATAACCAAAATATATAACCAAAAAAATATCATTGCATATATAAACCATTTTTTTGGCACGCAGATCTCTATCTCCTTGGAAACTTCACATCTCATCAGCCTCATTATGGAAGGCTACAAGCCCTTAAAGGAGTTGTAAAGGAAAAAAATGTTTTTGCTGAAATGACTGTTTACAGGGTATAGAGACATAAAAGTTAACCGATTCCTTTTAAGAGAAAGCTCCCATGACTTTTTTCATCAGGAAACAGACAACCAGGAAGTGTCCAGAACAGAGGATTACAGCAACATCATAGTAAAAATGAACAATGAGGACATGAAAACAGAACTGCAGTAAGGTAAAGGAAGCTATTTAGCTAAAAAAAAAAAAAAAAAAAAAAAAATCCTTTAGTGACCCTTTAATGACAAAATATAATTTTCTACAGCAATAAAGGATTTAGCCTCAAAATTAGGCTCACTGTGTTGAAGGCCTTCACTAAAATTGGAACACAAATAACATTTATGATAAAAGTTCATATTTTACCATCTAATTAAATGTTTTGTGGAACTGCATGATCTGATGCAAAGTAACATTTCCACAAATCTATATATACATAAATTAATATTGAGTCTTTCATTCTACAAAAAAAAAAAAAAAAAAAAATTACCTGTTCCGAGGGAGTGTGCGATTTTTATTATAGACGCCTCCTGTCCCCCAGTATTTGTTTTGGCCTCCCTGAAATCCATAATTTCTGCTTTCTCCAATAAACAGAGATTCTGAGACTTCCTGGCTAGAGCCTTCATCTTTTGGAAAGCTTCCGTCACTGTGAAAAATGAAAGAATTACATTTTTTACCTAAAAAAATAAAATACAATCTAGGCTGGTCTGCTTGCTATACAGATAAAAACAAAAAACAGTAGCTCCTCAAAAATACAGCAAAAATCAAGATTTTTTTTAAGATATACCTGTGCTCAGATCCCAATACCTTGTAAATGCATATAATCTACAAGGTGCTAAAGGTAAGTTGCAAATTTAGAAAACGGTAACCAAATACCAAAAAGCCCAGGAAGTGGTTACAAACCTAGTGCAGTGCACTGACAGGTCAGGGTGGAACCTGATCCTTAAGATGGTTTGTCTGCACTAGTAATAAATGGTGGCATGACAATCACTTCTCCTTATGGGGACCATCAGGAATGACACGAGAATGAGCCTCTCGTCTCAGTGGCAAGGCAAACTTGCAAACTACATACAGGCAATGGAGAGAGATTTTATAAAGTGCAGCACTAAAGAATAACCAATAATGCATACATAAGTATAAATGAAGATGAAAAAGTCCATAAAAAACTCAAAGCAAAAACTGTGACTTTTTTATGGCCACTTCCCTTGACAAGAGCCAGGTAAGAGACCCCTGGTACAAAGGTCTTGGCCTCCTGATGAGGTCATTATGATGAAACGTGTAGGAGCATGGCCGAAGTCCGAGTGGTGTGGTGGTGGTCAGTGATTAGGGACATGGACTGGTCACAGCAAATAAAATATTCTCACTTTTGTTTTCATATTTTATTTTATTACATACTGTCACCAAAGTGTAACAGTATACTCTGGCAGGGGTTGCTTTTACAGCCATGATGTTCTTTTAAAAGATTTCACAGCATTACTTTTAAAAAGTGCCACCGGCTTATCCCAATCATTACAAAGTTGAACACATAGCTCATAGCAAAAAGTTGCCAAAAAAACAAACCTAAAAAAAACAAAAAACACGGATTCTAGACTAGATATTTAATATTTTGATGTTTTTAAATCAATCAGTTGAGATTGCCAAGTTTATAGCAATTATAGTCAACTAGCTTGCAGTCCAAGTATGTCATTTCACATATCAATAGCTCTATAGAATACTTCTATTACCATTCCGAGAACT
Source organism: Rana kukunoris (assembly GCA_029574335.1). Lineage (NCBI taxonomy): Eukaryota > Metazoa > Chordata > Amphibia > Anura > Ranidae > Rana > Rana kukunoris. The sequence goes on along the minus strand of CM056049.1, from coordinate 307,032,775 downwards.
TATGATACACAAGAAAAAGCCACACATTGCAAACAGGTCCTGATACAAAATATTTCCCAGAAATAAACTTAAACAATTGGCTCTACAAGCTTTTGTGAAACCCGTCATGAGTTTGTCCAGGCCACACTGTTTGTATAGTAAGGAACTCTCAGCAAGAGAGAAGAGCCTTTTCATTCTGACATAAACCTTCCCAACACTAAAAAGCTGGAGACTTACCCATTCACTCTGGCAACCTTCCCAGACCATTACTATATTAACCAAAATAATCTGAGGATAAATACCTTCCGTATGTTTGTTATATTCAGAGTCATTTGGGAATAGCAGTGGGGAATCAGCTTCTGCTAGCTTTGCCTTTGACTCATTCAACTGCTTACCATCGTTATATGGGTATAGATCTATACAATAATGTTCTCTCAAGAGCAGTAAAAATTTATAAAAAGCAGCAATCTACAGCAGTCATAATTTTGTATGCTAGTACTAGATATTGAAAATGGTTTTGATAAGTTACATCACTTTGTATATCATCCGTCTATATTTGTCCAAACATCAGCTGCACTGCTACAAATTCTTTTGCGAATTTTGATTACATGGAAAGTAATGAAATTGATCTACACAATGAAACTGGTTACACAAAAGCAATGAGATGTGCCAAGAATGTCTTACTATACTTTTTTGCTATACTGAACGGCAAGCTCAAAAAAAAAAAAAAAAAAAAAAAACATTTGCCATAACAGTAACCAGTTTTATAGTTTCCAAAGACAAAAATGTGAACGATAACCAGCTCCTCATTTTTGATGTTTATTAAAAGGGTTCTATGCAGACATTATAAAGGTTACTTGGGCTTAGACAACTACACAGCTTAGAATGGCAATGCATGGCAATGCAACAGGCACGTTTTCACCTATAACAGTAAGCCATCTGCCTTTTCATAAACAGCTCTTATTTCCATATAAAAAAAAAAAACATTAAAAAGTATTTAAATACTTTGAACAAATGGTAAAAGCACTTTAAAAAAACATTTTATTCTTCAAAATTCAAACTCTGAAATCACCTCTACTTATATATTTTCTCTGACAGCAGGCCTGCCATCCTTCTAATGTAAGATTTTAGCCAGTGATGCAAGCAAATAAAAACATGGAGCTAAAGGCCAGTGGGGGGGGGGGGGGGCTGGTTTTAAACCTCTTTAATGTTTTTTTAAATATAATAAAATATTTTAATGTGCTCTGAACCCAACAAGATGCGACTCAAGCAGTGCACTTGTTTCCCTTTTATCCTTACAAAATAGAAACCTCTGCACCAAAACACAGAGGTTTTCCCAACCAATTTTATGGCAGATGTTAAATGATTCCAGAAGCATTCCTTTCAATCCACATAGGATATATAAGACGTGCCAATAGTCAACATTATCTTTTTCCACGATAAGGCTCCATGCACACTGAAGCTGATAAACTGCAGTTTATTGGCGTTCTGGCTTTTTTTTTTTTTAAAGCCCATAAACCAAACTCTATGTTAGCCTATGTGCCCACGCACACCTGGGCGTTTTTCAGTGTTAATGAGCTTTGGAGTTTATTGGCTTTTTCTGAACGGCTGAAATTTGCGTTCAAAGTGAAGTTTGTTGGTGGGAAAAAAAAACGCTGAAAAACATTCAAAAACACCCAAAAACGCAGACGCCAGCTTTTTTTTATCCATTAAAAAAAAAAAAGCTGATAAAAGCTACACTGAAAAACGCTGATTAAAGCTATTGCAAAATCGTTGCAAGGCTCCCTGCAAAGCTACTGTTTTTTTTTATAGCCTGAGGCTCCATGCACACTGAAGCTGATATACGCCAACGTTTTGGCTTTTTTTTTTTTAAAGCCCATAAACTCAACTCTATGTTAGCCTATGTGCCCATGCACAACTGGGCATTTTTTATTGTTAACAAGCTTTGGAGTTTATTGGCTTTTTTCTGAACGCCCGAAATTTGCATTGAAAGTGCCATTTTTCATCAGGAAAAAATGCTGGAAAACGCCCAAAAACGCTAGTGCCAGTGTTTTTTAGCAGTTTATCCATTGAAAAAAAAAAGAAAAAAAAAGAAAAGCTACACTGAAAAACGCTGATTAAAGCGATTGCAAAACAGCTAAAAAACGTTGAAAGGCTCCCTGCAAAGCTACGGGCGGTTTTTATAGCTTTTTTCAGCTTCAGTGTGCATGGAGCCTTAATGTTTTGTGAAGAAAATAAGCCACTGGAAAAAAAAAAAAAATTATAAAAAAAAGTCTCTATTGCCTGCCCATAAATTCAACTTTTTCTTATAGTGTTTACTTTATAATCATTTGTGAACCTTCTCAGCAGAAATGTGGGTTTTAAATATAACACACTAACCTGGCGAATGTCAGGCCAATTCCATTGTCAGAAAACCTAACAAGAGAAAAAATTATTGATGTGACAATACAGAAACAAATTGAAATTTACATAATCATAAATAATGTGCAATCTACAGATTTAATCAGTGTTGTCAAAATATATTTATTTTCAGTGAAAAATAGAAGTGCTCATTAGGCCAATATGCAAAATTCGGGAACCCATTAGCTACCGTTTATAAACCATTAACTGAATAAGCTAATGGGATACCATAGTTGTAGGTTAAGAAGTTTATATCTATGGCCCCCATTTTTGTCCATCTCTTTACTGTAGGTAAAGCTTTCACTGATACATATTCTTTATCGATTTGCTCCAATTAAATGATTGCCAAGTGGGTGCTGCAAATGAAATTTTCTGTGAGATTTGTTTAATTTAACCATTGGGGGAATTAACTACATGAGATACTTTACGAACACTTCATTAAATGAACCTAAACCCTAGAACAAAATGCAATATATTGCAGCTTTCCAGTCCTTTAATGGGGTGGTTGCAATAATTCCCTAGCCTTACCCTTTTCTCACCTGAAAATTCTGTCAATAATAAATTCTGTCCAAGGGTGACAAAGCTCACTCTAGTATTGCATGTATGAAGGAGTGGCATTGTCACTCTAGGACAAGATGGTAAGACTGCAGAACACCTACCCTCTGCTATGGAAATGAGGAGAGGCAAGTGTTCTGCAGCTTAGAGGTAAAAACACATAGGGCTAAAAACACCACTCAAGTTAATACCATACAGGAACTTATAAGTTAACTGGATTTCTGTTAGATTAAAATAAAAATTTTTCACTAATATATTTACCTGACCAAAAGGATGCCCCAAAAAAGTTAATTGTTAAGGTTCAAATTCACTTTATGCTTGGTGTATACTTCCCTTACTGACATTTTATTTACAAGTCAACTGCAGATATTGTAGCATGTTAGGAAACACGTACCCAGAGTTATGTATGATAATGTCGCCTCCTCTCACCCAAGCACCATGATCATTGTTTTTGAAAGCAACAAGACTATCAATTACAGCAGCAACTCTAGGCTTCAGTGGATCAGCATCAACATGGGGCCGAAATCTATAAAGAGGAAAGAATACAGAAAGAAAAATTTTAATAAAACAGAGTATGATGTAAACTTCTAAAAAGGTATCATGGCAATATTGCCATTTTAAAATCAAATGCCCAATCACTAAACATTTTGGATGCAAGTCCTTTAACTTTTTGCATATAGTACGAAAAAAATAAAAAATATACCGAATTCTATAAAATAAGGATTTTCTGTTTACCTCCAAAATCGTTTTCCTGACGTACATCAAAGGACACAGAGGACTTCATGACAACTTGGGTTATGTTGTCACCTTCCAGTGGATGGGCACTGACCAAAAAAAGGCATAACCCCTACCAGCTAAGCAAAGCCTCGGTTTTGTAACAAGTAATGAGGAACAGACAAGAGGGGCGTGATCGCTGTGTTCTCTAATGCCTTTAACTGCTTGCCGATGCCCTCGCCCGTGCCCGACGGTCGCGATCACTGGGAAATGACCCATCGCCTGTGCATACAATGTATGAACAGCGATTTGTCATTTCCCCATGTCAGTCCACCCCCCATTCAGTTAAAACACACCCAGAGAACATACCTAACCCCTTCCATGCCCCCTAGCGTTAACCCCTTCCCTGCCAGTGGCATTTTTATAGTAATCAATGCATTTTTATGGCACTGATCGCTATTAAAAATGCCAATGGTCCCAAAAATGTGTCAAAAGTGTCTGCTAACTTTTGCGCAAACCAATCAAACGCTTATTGCGATTTTTTTTTACGAAAAATATGTAAACGAATACGCATCGGCCTAAACTGAAGAAAAAAAAAATTGTATGTTTTTGGGGGATATTTATTATAGCAAAAAGTAAAAAATATTCATTTTTTTCAAAATTGTCGTCTTTTTTTTTGTTTATAGCGCAAAAAACAAAAACCGCAGAGGTGATCAAATACCAACAAAAGAAAGCTTTATTTGTGGGGGGGAAAAAAAGAACGCCAATTTTGTTTGGGAGCCACGTCGCACGACCGCGCTATTGTCAGTTAAAGTGACGCAGTGACGAATCGCAAAAAGTGGCATGGTCTTTGACCAGCAATATGGTCCAGGGGTCAAGTGGTTAATGTGCTAAAAGCCTAATCTCTTAAACGACTTGAGATATGTTAGAGCAATGAACACAAGGAGTTAACATCACAGCAATGAGGCTGAAGGCACCCAAAAACTCAAAAACTGAAGGGGAGGGGACCCTACTACATAGTCACCTGCAAGACGTTTCACCAAAAACTGGCGGCCACAGAGCACAAACATTTACCTAACAAGCCTGAACAGAAGCTTGATGCTGCATAGTCTAGGAAGCACTGATACACCTGGTGTAATGGGCCTTTACTGAGAATGGAGGATCTTTGACCTTGGAAATAAGCCGATGAATTCACCTGGACAAAAAGAGAAGACAATGGGGGGAATTTCCTGGTGCACACAACATCTGGTGCAGCTATGCATAGTAAAACATCAGCTTGTTCAATAAAGCTTTGACAATAAAACCTAAAAAACATATTGCTTACTATGCACAGCTGCACCAGATTCTGTGTGCACCAGATTCTGTGTGCACCAGTTTTAGTAAATCACTTCCAATGTCTTGATGTATATGAAAGTCAATCTTGGGTAAGAAAGAGGCCCCAGCAGAACCAGGAAAGGCTCCAGACAAGAAGGCACAGCCAACTCTTAGATACTTCAAGCAGAGATAATGGCAACTAAAAACAACCTTGCAGATAAGGAGCAAAAAGTGAAGTTCTCAGGTTCAAAGGGTTAATGTTAAAGTTCCACGGCGATAGGGTGTTAAAGCAACAAAGGCAGAACAATTCATGATATATTCTGCACAAGGACATTTACTAAGAAAGGGGATATCATAGGTCTCAAACAAATAAATGGCCAAGGCCAAGATTTATCCCTTGATGGTACTAAAAGCCATTGACCTCTCCACACCAGACTGTAGAAAGGCCATAAATGCACCCTACAACATTCTGTTGAATATAAAACGTATGAGCCTAAAATCAGGCAATACATATTTCCATATATGGTGGTACACCACCCTAGGAGGTTGACATTATCTTGAAGTTGGTAGGGATTGCAAAGTCAGAAACACCCCCATCCCACAAGCCAGTAACCATAAAAGCATGACCGAAGATCTGACCTTGCAACAGTAAATCTGGCTAACCTAAAGAGCCTACAGCTCCTCTGCCAAGAAATGTACGATGTCTGCAAACCATGTTTTTCCTGGCCAAGCAGGTGTCATAAGAATCGCTGGAATGTCCTCCACCCTTTTCCTGTGCAACAGGAAAGGAAGAAGCTGAAGAAGGGGTAAAGCATAGATCAGAAAAATTGATCTAATGGAGTCACCAGGGCATCCACTACAAATCTCTGCAAGCACCTCTGGGTGTAGGGTTTTTCAAAAACACCTCAACGGCTCAAAAGGCTGGAATTCATGACCAAGACCCCCTTGCATCCAGAATCTGCACGGATACCCAAGATTCCAGAGCTGACCAGGTCTTGGGAGTCTGATGCATTGACAGACACCTGACATTTGTCCAATACCAACAGGATATTGGGTTGAAGAGCTAGGTGAACGAATACATGGACATAAGGGAATCAATCAGCCATGACACTGCGCCATCAACATGTGAGGCCATGCTTACAAGGTAAAGCAAATAAGCGGCAAAGTGAATAAAACTACATGTTTTGAAACTATTTACTCAGTGCATGTGTGTGCGCATATATTATATATATATATATATATATATATATACACACACACACACACGCGGGTATGAGTCGACCCGAGTATAAGCCGAGGCCCTAATTTTACCACAAAAAAAATATGGGAAAACGTATAAGCCTAGGTTGAGCATGCAGCAGCTACTTTAAGCAGAAGAGTGGGTCAACAATGCCCATTTGCATGCCTCACTGTTCCCATTCTCACTGTGCCCATTGGAGCCTTACTATGCCCATTGCAGCCTCAATGTACCTGTATTGTTGACAGGCTGCGGGCATCCATTTTTTCAAAAGTCGCACCTTCCTCCTTGTCACAATTGTTCCGCGATACCCATCGAGTCGCGGGTGTCCATTTTTCAAAAGTCACAGCTACCTCCTGGTCCGCGATAGGCGTTTGATACTGTTCGGCTGCCGCCTATCACGGGGGTCCTCTCATCCTCGGGCTCAGTTTCCCAGCAGACACCGTGTACAGTGTTCCACCAATCGCTGACCTTCTTTCCTCAGACAAGAGGACGTCCATGATAGGCAGAACACTAAACACAGTGTCTGCTGGGAAAGTGAGGATTTCAGCGTTAGGCGGTAGCGGAACAGTTTCAAATGCCTATCACTAACCAGGGGGAAGTCGCGACTTTTGAAAAATGGACACCCGCAACCCTGCTTGTCGGTTAGAGAAATAAAGTTATTAAGTTCACCTTGCATTGTTGTCCAGACACAGATATTCTCTAGGATCTTCGGCATTTGCATGTGTGGTCTTCACACCTTTGTCAATAAACAAACCAGCCTGCAAAAGCAAAAACTTCTGTTTACAGCGAAACCTGTTTGTTTTTAATATGCAAGCCTGTATTACGTTTTTTTTTATAAACACTGACAAGCATATGTCATGCATAATTAGAGCTTTATGTGCTCACTAAACTTAACAGAACTGGCCATGGTTTTACATTAGGAAACATGGAAGGATCTCAACCAGAGGTCACCTTTATCAAATAACTTTCAGTTCTTGGTTGTGTGTTTTTGACAATTTAGAAGAGCTAAAATAGTACCTTTTTATATTTTAGTCCCCATCCAACTACCCATGATGTGAAAACCAGCAGACTATCAGAAATATACAGTATGTACATGTACCACATTTTAGGCATGCTATTTGCCCGTAAAAACCTCCCTTGTTTAGGCATCAAAAAACCAATGCTGCTGGGCTTCGCCATGTTGGAAGTATTGTCAGCAGCCTCAGAGCGCTATATAGATTATCTGCAGATTTTCTATGGTCAGATGGAAAAAGTGGGAGATTCCTCCATCCACAAAGTTAAGCGTACATGGAGAAATCTGTTGCACTTTCTAACCATAGAAGATCTGCAGATAATCTCTAGGTGTATGGCCAGCTTCAAGTTGAGAAAGATCTGAAGAATATAAAACAGACAGTTTTTCAAGCTGGAAAATAAAAAAGTTGTTTATTCTTAGCTGAAGGGCTATAGATGGATGGTGTAACATTTGTAGTAAAGATGTGTTCATACAGTAGGATTGTAGTTACCTTAAAATTAGAATGAACTCTGTTGTTGTAGAATATGCCAAGTGGTGTAAGCTCAGCTTTGGTATCTGGGTACAGCCCATGGGATTCACCAGTTGAAGACTTGTGAAATACAAACCAGATCCCAGCATCCTTTAATGAAAAAGTAACAATGTTAATAAAATGTGCAGATGCCATCCAATATACTTTGCTAAACTAACATTTGGCATATAGCAGCCCAAGCCCATGTCCTTTGTTAAAGATTCATCTCAGCTGTTGGACAAATAGCTGGGGCCTTAATATTCAAAGTCAGATGTGTTAAACACAAGGCCGTGGTCTAGCTCTGGGCCATTTTATGTGGCCATTGCACCGCTTCTGCAGCTGTGGCACCCCCTCCTCTCTGCCCCCGTTTCAGCAGTCGGCAGCAGAGAGAAAGACAAAACTCCTCCTACAGATTCTGCGCCTCTCTGTGCAACTACAGCACCCCCTCATCTCTTCCTCCCCTGGGCTCAACATTCAGCAGACTCTGACAGTTAACTCCAGCCCTCCTCTGGTCCTACTCCAGACCCTGCACTCTCTGCTTCCCAGCTCAGTCCTCAGATTGTCCATGGCAGCAGCATAAAGGGGGGGGGTGGTTATGCAAGTGATGGTGGTTCAGAGTTTCTTTGCATTCTCTAGCTACATGCTTGTACCAGGAAAGTGGCATAAAGTATTAACGCCAGTGAAAAGCAGGCAACTAGTGTGCTTATAAGGAAGTCACAAACAGATACCTCCCTATTCCTCACAATACAGATTGCCAGTATGGACAAAATATATTTCAAAATGTATAATGGAGACTCACAATTCACCAAGCAATTAAACCCATGCTCCCTTGTCTGGGAGTCTGGACTCACCATCTCTCTGTGACCAAGTAGAATGATTTAAAAATGAAAAAATAGGGAATGCAGGGGATTCCATGACAACAAAAAATAAGAACAACTTCTGTGTAAGCAATCAAATTTGATTTAGGGGGTTGGCTTTCAATGCAAAGACAAACCGAGAATAGGAATTCTTTCCAGTTTTTTTTTTTTTTTAGTTTAGACTAGACTCAATAAAAGATTGGTCCCGATTCATTGATGTAAGGATACCATTAAGTTTTTGTCATAAAGGTCAATGCTTATTAATCTATATATCTCTTGAACAATTAGAAAACAAAAATACAAATCGCACAGTAAAAATGAGCCAACTAAATAACTGGTTCATTAAATCTGAAATCGTAATTGTTTGGAATTGCTTCATTGCCCCTTTTACTGAATAAGAAAAAAAAGTGCATTTCAGTGTCACTGGTATGTAGAGTTCGGCGACAGTGCATCACATTTTTCAAATAACATTTGGCAGACTAATCCTCAAACCAATTTTATGACACTTGGGGATGAAAAACGAGATCCAACAGCCAAGACGTTACAATAACATCTTTATGCTTTTCCTACCATACTGAATTACTTGTGCTGCCCTCAGCGTGATAAAAAGCAATCACATTAATAACAGGAAGTGAATTTTGCACATTTTGTGTTGGATGAACAGTTTCAAATAAAATTATGTAAAAGGCTTGCTGGAAAGCAATTGTTTGAAGCCTTCTTGGAATTTCATTCTTCACTAAACGAGCATTACTAATCATTTTAAAATATAATAGAACTTAAGTAATGTAGGGAAGATACTTACGGTAACTAGGCTCTCTTTACATCATAATAGAGTATTGTTCTGTTTTAAAGTAGAATTTTAAACTATACTTAAACTTGCTTCTGCCCCCATTCTAATCCTATTCCAACAACCCATAAAAAGACAGATGTCTATACTTTCCTATTCTGATGGGTGCTCCAGTTCGGTCACATGATCAGCTTCCAGCTCCAATGTAGAGGAGAGACAGTCAACAATGGATGCCCCATAGTAAACTTATGGGTGACCTCATTGCCCAGGCTCTGCAGCCATTGTCGGCGATCTCTCCTTTTCACTGAATCCGGCAAATGGAGAGATCATGAGACCAGACCAGAGCGCCCTCAGAAAAGGTAAGTATATCTTTGCTTTACAGGGTAGTTAGAATAGGCTTAAAATGGAGGTGGGAGCAAGTTTAAGTATAGTTAAAATTTTACTGAAATTCTACTTTCAAACACCAAAACAATACTTTAAAGCGGAGGTTCACCCTAAATATAGCCTTTCTCATGTGATCCAGCATACTGGCGTCAGCGCCAGTATGCTGTTTTTTTTTTTTTTAATCCCCCACTTACTATGTAATCTTTATTTTTCATTTCTTTCCCCCGTGGTGGATGGCGCCTGTATAGCGCGTCACGGCTTCCGAAAATACCCGAATTAGGACTCTGTTATTTCCGGCGCAATGCAGCGCCTGCACAAAGACCTAGGAGCTGACTGCGCAGGCACCGTATTTCTCCGAGTCCTATGGCTATGGCACGTCACGCCCTCCGAAAAAAGCCGAAATAGGACTTGGAGAAATACGGCGCCTGCGCAGTCAGCTCCTAGGTCTGTGCGCAGGAGCCGCATTGCACCGGAAAAACCTGAGTCCAAAATCGGCTATCGGAAGCCGCAATGGGCTATATAGGCACCATCCATCGCGGGGGGAAGAAATGAAAAATAAAGATTACACAGTAAGTGGGGGATTTAAAAAAAAAAAAACAGCATACTGGCGCCGACGCCAGTATGCTGGATCACATGGGAAAGACTATATTTAGGGTGAACCTCCGCTTTAAGTACTTTACACATTTGATGGATTGTGATATTTACAAAAAAGGGGACCGAGGTGGCATCCACATATGCAAACATATATGGGTTAATGGAAGAAACAATGCATATACAGAACACCAACCAATCAAACACCACTAATCAGATGCAGACTTACCCCAAACACAGTGGGCTGAATAGAAGAAGAAGAAAAAAAACAAAGATGTGGCCGTACTAACTAACGTACTAACTGTTAATACAGCAATCTCCCCTGCTGTGCTATTGTGTTCTTCCAGGAGGACCAACCCCCACCAAAATACACCGGTTGGCTGACCAGATGCCGAACAGCTGCTGGTTTTCAAGCATGCTCATTTGACAGAAGGCAGTCATAAGATCGGGTTCTGTACACATAGGCCGAAAGTCAAAAATTTTCACTGCAATGGCTGATTTCACCCATTATTCAGCCCATGTGTACAGGGCTTAACAGACTGTATATGTGAATGAGAATTATCACACTTTACAATTCATGGGAGAACAGAACATCACGGAGATAAATTATCTAGTTTTGACACTCATTGAAATGACAGCGAGTCATAGAATTTATAGTAAACCATGTAAACCCTCTAGGAACTCTTTACTGCATGGTAACAGCTGCCATCCTACTTATGTCATAAAAGGTCATTTAAAAAAAGAGCAAATCATTAAAAGAAAATTTCACGAACCCTTCACGAGCATGACAAAAAAGATTCTTAGGCCGCGTACACACGATCAAATCTATCTGCTGGAAACGGTCGGCCCGACCGTCCCAGCAGACAGATTCGACCGTGTGTACGGGCGAGCCGACGGATTTGGCCAGCCGACTGCTTTGAAATCTGTCGGCTGGGAACCCGTCCGCCCGACATGTCTGCTGGTTAGTACGCTAACCAGCAGACATGTCTTCTCGCACACGCGTCGAATGGTTTCGACGCATGCGTGGAAGTGTTTTACTTCCTGGTGCGGTGACGTGGTGGCGTCGATGTCACCGCCACGTCAGCGCGCCGTTTGCCGGCAGGGATTTTGGTTTGATCGTGTGTACACAAACGTCCCCAGCAGACAGATTTGTTAAAATTGGTCTGTCCGACCGATTTGAACAAATGTGTCTGCTCGTGTGTACAAGGCCTTAGAGAGGGGTTATTGTAAAATGGAGTGATATGAGCATGTACACAGGCCAGAGCTTGCAAGTAACCAACTGTAATTTGACAAGAGATCCCAGGACTCATTTGCAAGGGAAGGAGCTGAACTGGTAGTTTTTCCCCCACATCATGCAGTATTGAATTTCAGGATATTAAAAAACACATAATTAATAACTACTTGCCAATGTTAAATGGAGATCCAGTGTATAGATCTATACTGACTCAAGGAATTAAACTTGTGAACAGAAAAGCACCAACTATTGACAACATCACTTTTCCTCAATGTCCCATACCAACACCTGTCTTCATACCACTAAAGTCTGGGGCAGTATTTCCAGGGGTTCCATTCGCAGATTTATCGGGGATGCTCATATAGTCACATCCATCAAACAATTCATTGTCAGACTAGATTTGTTGTCATAACTTTATGTAAGGTACAATATGTAGGCCAAACCACTAGGTGCTTGTGTCTCTGGATTCAAGAGTATGTATCCAAAATGAATATGAATAAGAACACTAATGTGGCTAAACACTTTAGTTGGTATCAGGTCTCAAGTCTACAATCCTTACAGGTAGGGTTGCACCGATATACTATTCGGTACAGATACCAAGTATTCGTAAACGTGCAAATGCACCGATACTTTCAGGCTTGGTTCTTTGAGCTATCAGTGGGTCTCCCCTGTTGACAGCTGAAGTGTTAAAGAAGTGCGGTAATTGGAGCGGTCAAAAAAAAGCCAGCCAGCAATGTTTATCAACAACATTGCTCAGCCAAATAAAAAGAAACATTGTTTATTTTTGTATCTTTCTGTTTCGTCATCTGCAGATCAAAAGGGATCGCCTTATTAAGCCTTCATTTATTCAAATCCGCCTTACTTGGCTCCATATTCTCCTCCATTTAATTATTTTCATGCTTTTTTGTTGTTCGTGTCCATTTTTCAAACTATTAAAACTTTTTTCTTGTTTGCTTGCTTCGTTAGTGAAAATTTTACACACACACACAAATATTATATAATTATATATATATATAATTTACACATTTGTCATTTAAAAAGCGCAAAATGAAAAACAAACCAATTAATTTCATTTGTAAATAACTTTTCAATGCTTTGTACCATTGCGGACAGCTGAAGTGAAAACAAAAAACAGTTGCGGTAGGTATTGGCGAGTACTAAAAAAAAAAATGATATCGGTGAATCCCTACTTACAGGTGGAGCTCACAGAGGAAAGACAGTCTTAAGAGAAGGGAATGACTTTTCAGCCAAAAAAAAAAGCTTACTGGAGTTTTAAATTGAATATAGTGGAACCTTGGATTACGAGCATAATCCACTCCAGGAGAATGTTTGTAATCCAAAGCACTTGCATATCAAAGCTTGGCTGATCTCAGAAACACTGGGGAACAGAGTATTTCCAAGTGATTCTGAGTATTTCCAAGTGGCTCCGAACCGTTCCAAATATGACTGGTGCCCCCGCGCCTCTGGCCAAATGCGTTGCTCATTAGCTTGAATTCTGCTCGTATTGCGACACAACATTCGCAAACCGAGTCGGGATCAAAAAAAAAAAAAAGTTACTAGTCTTTCAAAACACTCATTACCGCAATACTCGTAAACCAAGGTTTTACTGTACACATATACGAGTAGGGCTTAAATTATGCTTTGTATATTACCCACTATTATATATAAACTGATCCCTGATGATTCTCTCAGTTTGAGAAAGGTTTTCTCCATTTCCATCTTGCTTCTTCCCCCTTTGTTGTACTTTCATCTTATTCATGAAAATAGTTTCTTCTTATATACAATCCAGGGGTAGAACATATACAAGTATTTTAGCTCTTTTTGTAAGATACTTGGTCCACAGAATAGCACCTTTAAAGTTCTAATGTTGATACAGAATATCTTACTCCTAGGATACAGAATATCTTACTCCTAGCTTCCTAAACACATACATAAATCTTTTTTGACGATTCTTTATTATATTAAAGTCTTTTTTTTTTATGAAGCATGTTATCTTTGAGAGTATTTCTTCAATATGGATTTTATATCGGTTTTGAATAAAGAACAGTGGGCCAGATTTAGTTAGACTTAAATTTGCGCTGCGTAATCGAAATACTCTACGCTGCCGTATTTTAGCAGGCTCTACATCGAATTCTGGTAGATTTTTGCCCGTACGCTACGGCGGCATAGTCTATTTCTCGCCGTGTAATCGAAATACGCGTTGAGGGGGCGTGAAGCATTTAAATTAGGCGCGTCCCCGCAGCGATCGAACTGCGCATGCTCCGTTCAGAAATTTCCCGCCGTGCATTGTGCGAAATCACGTCGTTACGTCATTTTTTGTTTGAGTAGCGTCGTTTACGGACATTCCTATTCCCGGACGACTTACGTAAAAAATAATAAAAGACATCGGAAAACGTAGAAATTCGATGCGGGAACGACGGCCATACTTAACATGGGCTGTCTAATATTAGAGCAGCAAAAAGCTGGTATAGTGTTACGCAAAAAAAGATGACTAAAGATGCCGTAAGAGATTGCGATTGAAGATCGTAATTTCGGGGGGTCGCCGGCAAAAGCTCATTAGCATACCCCGACGCGGAAAACAACGGGAAGTCCACCCAGTGGCCGCAATTTTATTGCAGCGTAGATCCGAAGGCATACGAACACGTAATCCAGTCGAATTGAAGCCCGCAGCCGTCTATTCATGGTTTGAGGTTTCAGACTAGCTAAAAAACGTGCATAATTTGGAAGTACTCCAGTCTAACACCAGTTAGACATGAGTTACGGCTCTCTGAATCTGGCCCAGTGATTTTATGGGATCTAGTATCAAGCCATGTGATGGAATGGAGGGTAATTCTGTCTATTTTTTATTGCTGCCCTGTTTTTGAGAGGAGCCTGGGGGTTCATATAGTCTGCAGGATAGTACTGCAGTTGAAGCTCGCAATTTATATTAAGGTGCTACTTTACAGTATCCTGCCATTATGTGTCCAAGAATAGCGAGGGATACACAGTACTGTGCAGGAAAAAAAAATGCTGTAAATTAGGGATTTTCAGAAATAGAAGTGTTAGCTTATTTTTTATCAATTCATAAAATGGATTTGGTGTGACCATTTGCCTTCAAAAACAGAATGAATTCTGCTAGGTACACTTGCACACAGTTTTTATAGGAATTCAGGGAGATTGTTCCAATTATCTAGGAGAACTAACCACAGATCTTCTGTGGATGTAAGCTGCCTTAAATTCTTCTGTCATGTAATTCTAGACATTCTCGATGGTGTGGAGAACAGGGCTCTGTGGGGCCAAACCATCCATTCCAGGACTCCTTTACACTAAAGATAGGTCTTAATGACATGTCTGGGGTCATTGTCTTGCTGTAGAATAAATTTGGGGCCAATCACACAACTCTCTGATGGTATGGTAAGGTGGACAATTATCTGCCTGTATGTCTTAGCATTGAGGGCATCATTGATCTTTACCAAATCTCCAACTCGATTTGCACAAATGCAGCTGCAAACTTGCAAGGAACCTTCACAATGCTTCAACGTTGCCTGCAGACACTAATTATTGTACTGCTTACCAGCTCTTTGGCAAACAAACTGCCTCCTGCTACAGCCAAATATTTCACATTTTGACTCATCAGTCCAGAGCACCTGCTGTAATTTTTCTGTACCCCAGTTCCTATGTTTTCATGCATAGGATGTGGAAACAAGGCAATGCGACGCAACTATGCATGTAAAAACGGCTGCATGGTACCGTGAACACAGGAGATTTATTGTATTCACCAATAGTCATACATTTAGTGTGAGGAGATATTGGATGATTTGCATTTTTTTTGTGAAAAAGACAATATTGCACCATCAAGTTGTTTGTTGCTTTTTGTTTCTTATGTATTTTCACAAGAATTGGAGGCTTAGAAAAACCTGAAGGCGTGAGGATGATTGATATATGACTGGAGGAGTTTTTGCACCTGACAAGAAGAAGTATATGGAGATGTAGAAGTGACGGAAATCCTACTGGGTGAAGTATGGCAAAAAAAAAATACACTGATTTAGGAGCACAATTAATTATTGATTTATTATTGAAAGTGTGTGTTTGAATATGCTACACTATATTTGCCTTTTCGGGTAGGTTACAGTTAAATGCTGTGGAGGTGGTGGGAATGAAGACAAGATTTTGGAATCAAGCTTTGACCCACGCTCACTAGGGGTCAAGAAATGTAGTGGAAATCCTTTGAGTCTAATTTATTAGGAAGATAAGCCCATTTAGTTTTTAAGCGACACATTTTATATATGCCTGAGGGCGTTGTTTTTCCAGCTGCTGTGAGGAGAGACTGTTTACTATTCGCCGATTAATTTTGACACTGAACAGGACAAACATGCCTTACCATTCAAGGTCGCTGGTCCTTTTATAGGTCAAGGCTTTGCCTGTCACGGTGTCAGGGTCTGGGAATGACAGGAATGGACTACAGCCCTTGACCTGTATAGCATCTTACCGATAAACAAACACACTAGTGCTCAAGCAGGACCCAGTGCCCAATGCAACATTACAGGGCATCATTTCGAGGCCTGGATAAGGTCGCCAAGGTATTAATGAGGTTACACCGATCCGCTGTCCAAAATAAAATAAAAAGGGAAAATAAAGAAAACAAGTCGAGCATAGAAAACTTCTCCATGGGGAGAAGAGGTCCACCACATAAGGACATTATAAAAAATAAAAAATAAATAAAAAAAACACTGGGGACTCACAAAGTGGGGTGATGTTTTATAAATACAGATCCTCTGAAAAACTGGGAGTACAAAAGAAACAACATTTATACAAATGCCTGTAACTAAACCTAACAGTAATCAAATGATGTAAAGGCAAAACCATGCATTTAGCATACCTGAGAGCCAGCTGCTGCATTGTTAATGAGGTTATTGTTGGGATTTGCAATCCAAAATGTGGATGCTGCCCTGAAAAAGGCACAAAACCATAAAAACAGTCAATTAGGATATTTTTTTTTAACCAACAGCCCCTTTCCAGATATCATACATGGATGTAGCGTAGCATTAGATTCAAAATATTTTTTTTTAGCACAATGCACATTTATTTTGTTTCTATAATGCTCCATGCACACCGGGCTTAAAAAAAAATGTCTGTTCTCTCAGGAGTAAAAACGGTCATATAGAGCATTTTTTGTACAACGTTTAGACAAATCTAGGAGAGTTACATTTTTTTCTGCCTCCAAGATCCAATCAGAAACGCAAATGAGAACGTTTTTTTTCTGCCTCTAAACGTTAAACTCAGAATTTGCCTCTTAACATCCTAATGTGCATGGACACATAGGATAACATTGAGCTGCTTCTACAGGCAGAACACAAAACTCCTGTAAAAGCAACTTTTTTAAGCCAGTGTGCATGGAGCCTGTTACTTTTCTGTATACACATTATAATTTATCAGAAATGTTTATTATTGACAGCTCTACATTTTCCCAGGGCAATGGTTCATATTTGCTGCGCATATTCTCTTGCAGAATCTTGTATTACCTAAACCTTTACAGGACTGGGGGGCACCTGTAACACAGATCACCCCCCCCCAAACTATTTAGATCTATCTCAAATTTTATTGCTTCATTGCCAAGTACTTACATGCAGTCAGTGGCTGGATTGGGAATGTAGTTCCCATAAACTTTATCCCTCATCGCTGTACACACAGTGCTATTTCGGTCTGTTGGTAATAAAGTGCCTGGCTTAGTAACCAGTCCGAGGTTGTGAAACAGTGTGTTCCTTTGTTCTATGCCATCTTCTAGGAAGAAACAATGGCCCAGTGTGTCATAGCCAATTGTGTCTTTTATCTGCAGAAATTAGAAATTATTAGAAATTATATCAGATAATATATATATATATAATAAAGTGCTTAAGCAAAAAAAATGATATATATAAAAAATACAATTACGCCTCCAACAGCACACAATGCGACATTAGATTACAATGCACTAACATCTATATGCGGAAACCACAGATAAATGTAATTTGGAACAGATGACTGAAGCAACTTCTAAGCCAGTTCTATTGTTTTTACATTGTATATCATAACCGTATGGCCTACTAGGCTGGCTTGAATTACCAAAGATACTGTCCTGCTTCTAGCAATGAAAATGCCTGCTTCACTGCCAACAGTTTAGCTATAAGATTGTATATGTTCCAACAAATGTCAACACCATTGGATGATTACCTGGCAAGAAAATCCATCAATTTTCAAGTTTAAGAACAAGCACAATTTCATAGCAATGTGTCGCCATTATTCATGGCACCATATGATCAACACTTCATGCATCTACATTTTCAAATAACTGTATATAAAAAGTGCTTTAGTGCATTAACAGTTAACTCAGTTCATTCATTTAATTAGCTACAATAATTTATTCTGGGCACTTGAATAAATGAACACTCAATCGCTAAAAGGCCTTTCATTTAACCACTTGCCGACCGCCGCATGCCAATATACATCAGCAGAATGGCACGGGCAGGCAAATGGGCGTACCTGTAGGTCCCTTCAAATTTTCCGGCAAGCGGACCAGCCACGTGCCTCGTGAGTTCCCGGGCGGACCACAATTGCGGTCAGCAAAGGCAGAACAGGGGGATGCCTTTGTAAACAAGTCATTTCCCTGTTCTGCCTAGTTACATGTCAGGGATCTACTGTTCCCTGTAATCGGGAACAGTAATCGCTGACGTGTCACTGGTAGCTCCTCCCCCTAACAGTTAGAATCACTCTCTAGGACACACTTAACTTCAGCGTCCCCTAGTGGTTAACCCCTTCATCACTGCCAGTGTAATTTTTATAGTAATCATTGCATTTTTATAGCACTGATTGCTGTATAAATGACAATGGTCCCAAAAATGTGTCAAAAGTGTCCGCCATAAAGTCGCAGTCATGATATATATAAAAAAAAAAAAAAAATCGCAATACTAGTAAAAAAAAAAAAAAAAAATATAAAATAAAATGCCATAAGACTAGCCCCTATTTTGTAGACGCTATAACTTGTGCAAACCAATCAATATACCCTTATTGCAATTTTTTTAACCAAAAATATCTAGAAGAATACAACCCGCCCAAGCTGAGAAAAAAAATTGCTTTAAAAAAAAAAAATTGGACATACTTATAGCAAAAAGTACAAAATATTGCTTTTTTTAAATTCTTTTCAAAAATGTTGCTCTATTTTTGTTTATAGCGCAAAGAAAAAAAAAGCAGAGGTGATCAAATACCACCAAAAGAAAGCTCCATTTGTGGGGACAAAAAGGACGTACATTTTGTTTGGGAGCCACGTCGCACGACCCGGTTAAAGAGCAACTCCTCCTTTGTTGAGAAAAAAAAAAAAAAAAAAACATTCCCCTCTGCGTGATCTATGTACATTGCAAGGATAACAAGCTTTGTTGGAGATTCCTACCGTTTGTTATTCTGAAAAAAATCTATATGCGTTTGCCTCTGTTCTGAGAGTAATGGGAGTGATTTCATAATTAAGTCTAAGGCCTCGTACACACGAGGGGATATGTCCGCTGAAAACGGTCCGATGGACCGTTTCAGCAGACATCTCCGCTCGTGTGTATGGGCTAGCGGACAGATTTCTCCACCCGACAGATTTCAAAGCATGCTTTGAAATCCATCCGGTGGAATCTGTCCGCCCGACATGTCTGCTGGTTAGTACACTTACCAGCAGACATGTCGTGCCCCACCGCCGCCGCGCCGCCGTCGAATGGATTCGGCGCATGCGCGGAAGTGTTTAACTTCCTGGTGCGGTGACGTGGCGGTGACGTGGCGGCGTCAACGTCACCGCCGCGTCACCGCGCCGTCCGGCGGCGGGGAATTTGATCCGATGGTGTGTACACGCCATCGGATCAAACTCCCGATCGGACATATCCGATGGAAATGGTCCGCGGACCGTTTTCATCGGATATGTCCGATCGTGTGTACGAGGCCTTAAGTGTAGAGTTGAAGGGCACTAATGAGGAAATCTGATGGGCCTGCATTTAGACGTGTTGCTACTGAAAATATCTCTCCAAAAATGTAATTTTTGTTGCACAGGATGCCCGAAATCTGATTTGTATATTAGGCAGACTTCTGGGAAAATAGGTGAGCCAATCACACAAGCAGGAAATTGGGTTTCTGGGGAGTGGTCAGTACACACTGTACAGAACAGCTCCAGGTAGCCATATTACAATGTATTCTCAGAAAATTACATTGACTGCAGATTGAAAAGGGAAGGTAATTTTTAGTAACATTCAATTACAATACAAGTGTTGCAATTATATGTGCTATATTATTTTTTCTTTACTTGTCGTTTACCCATCTACCCTTTAAGCATGCTTATACTCTAAACACCTGTAAATGCATCCCTGAAATAACACAGAGGGCCGTTCAGAGGTAGAGGGGAAAAAAAAGGCATACGCCCTTAACCACTTGCTTACTGGGCACATAAACCCCTTCGTGCCCAGGCGAAATTTCAGCTTCCGGCACTGCGTCGTTTTAACTGACAATTGCGCGGTCGTGCGACGTGGCACCCAAACAAAATTGGCGTCCTTTTTTCCCCACAAATAGAGCTTTCTTTTGGTGGTATTTTTTGCGTTATAAACAAAAAAAGAGCGACAATTTAAAAATATATATATATTTTTTACTTGTTGCTATAATAAATATCCCAATTTTCTTTTAAAAATTTTTATTTTTTTCTCAGTTAAGGCCGATACATATTCTTCTACGTATTTTTGTAAAAAAAAAAAAAAAATCACAATAAGTGACTGCTTTGCGCAAAAGTTATAGCGCCTACAAAATAGGGGACAAAATTATGATTTTTTTTTTTTTATTTATTTTTTACTAGTTATGGCGGCGATCTGCGATTTTTATTGGGACTGCGATATTGCGGCGGACACATCGGACACTTTTGACACATTTTTGGCGCCATTCACATTTATAAAGCGACCAGTGCGATAAATATGCACTAATTACTGTATAAATGTGACTGGCATTGAAGGGGTTAACACTAGGGGGTGAGGAAGGGGTTAAATGTATTGCCTGGGTGTGTTCTAACTGTGTGGGGGGAGGGGGGTGACTGGGGGAGGTGATCGATGCGGTCTCCCTATGTACAAGGGAAACAGCATCTGTCTCCTTTCCCTGACAGGACGTGGAGCTCTGTGTTTACACACAGAGCTCCACGTCCCTGCTCTGTCACCGCCGATCGCGTGTACCCGACGGACATCGCGGCCACCGGGTACACGCATCGAATCCTCGGTGATGCGTCGGGACTGTTTTTCCCCGCCCCGCGCCACAGGGGGAATTACAAGTAAATCACGTCCAAAGACGTGACCCCGGCGCCTCAGGTCCGCGCTGTTGACGTATTCTGTCAATAGCGCGGACCCGAAGTGGTTAAAAGCTGTTTTTCAATGCCTAGTGCGAATGAGACCTTCAAGACTAACAGTATTTTTCCACCCCAAATAAGTTACATAAAAAATAAGCAGGATAGGGGCATATTAGCAGATGCACTTATACCTTGTAAGAAACACAAGTTTCACTACAGCTGATAAATCTTACCAACAAGCCATTGGTTGCATGGACTGTGACACATCTGGAAAAGCTATGATGAATAGACAGGCCTTCCACATAAGTGTTGGAACCATCAACATCTCCACAAAGGTGAAAGTGGACAGGGTAGCTTCCCATTATTTGTTGGCCCATGTTTTTCAGTTCAACGTTGGATAGATGGACAGAAGTAAAATTCTGTACAATCTAATAAATAAAGCATATGGTAAACATTTTTGAAATTTCCAGTAGAATACAGTTTCAATACAAGCTTATTATATTCCTACAAACTTTCCTTATACAATCTAAAAATTAGCCTAAACTGGCCGACCTGTGGGACCAAAACATTTTGTCGCACACATCTAAGGTTTCCCTTCAATTCCTTATTAATTCAAAAATGTTCTTAATGTAAATAATTCAACAGTATAATATATTTTACCACACACACAGACCTTTTCTTCTTGTATTTTTTATATTAAGAAAGGTTATTTTATAAATATTCCTAGAGCCCTACGTATCACGGAGGAATAAGAGGATATCATCTGCATATAGTGATATTGTTCATCGTTAACTCCTCTACAAAAAAAAAAAAAACTCTTAATTTCTCTTTTTGTTCTAATGGCTATGGCTAATGGTTCTATGGCCAGGGCGGAGAGCAGGATGACAAAGGTCACCCCTGTCTTGTCCCCCGGGCCAATGAAAAATACCCTAATAACCCATTATTAATCCTCAGCCTTACTTTAGGAGTCCTGTAAAAGGAGTTCACCCATCTAGTAAACACCAGCCCAAATCCAAACTCTGCCAAAACTTGCCACAAGTAGTCCCGCATAACGCTGTTAAATGCTTTGGCAGCGTCAAGGGAAATGATAGTTTGTGAGCCTCCCTCCTTCGCTGGGACCTACAGATTCAGAAAAGCTTTCCTAATATTTAGGCGTGTTATTCTTCCTGGAATGAATCCCAATTGATCCAAATGGATCAATCTGTCCATTATCCTATTCAGAATTCTTGCCAGTAGCTTGACATCTGCGCAAAGCCATGAGATTGGTTTATAGAACAAAGTTACATGGAGGTCTTTCCCCTCTTTATGTATCACTATAATATTAGCTTCCATCATAGAGGGTGGTAATGTTCCTTTATAATAGGCCTCATTTAGCATCTGTTTTAATAGATGTTATTGTATGCAATTCTGCATTTTGATTTCTAGCCAGAAGAGAAAGGCCTGCTTTTTCCCCTTTGTACCAACGCTGTTTCATAAACATTTTTATTTTCTGCTTTTATAAGGGCACTTGTTCGATATATTTTCTGCGACTCTGTCCACTTAATTAGGTCTTCTTGGGATAGATCATCTATATACTGTATGTTTTTTCCGCTTCTATCGCTCCCTTCATAACCGACAACTCTCAGTCTTTGACTCACCAGATTTTTTGGATTATAAATCCCCAAGATGCGCTTTACGTGTGCCCCAAATTATTCCCAGAGACACAGATTCTTTATTGGAAACTAAAAACTTCTAAGGCCTCCTTCATATACTCCTCTGACTATCAATTGCAGCCAGCTAGGGTTCACCTTCTATTCTGTGTTTTTTGGCTCCCTCCCCTTCCATTATCAAAACCAGAGGAGAGTGATCCGATAAACCCCATGCCATATATTTTATTTATTTTTATTCATGGAAGAATGTCTTCATTCCACATTGCCAGATCTATTCTGGAGAGACTGGCATAAAAGATGTCCTTTTCCAGGTGGCACTCTCTCCAGTTATCTTTCAATCCTGATTCCTTAAATACTCTATGTAAGAGGGGTATATCCTTCCTGTGCCCCTATTTTCCCTACGGGAAATCTGTGTGTTCAGCACCATATTGTAAAATCCCCCACTACTAATACTGGAACTCTCGGATTATCAGCTATAAAATCTAGCACTTTTCTTATTGCCTCCATATTATAAAGGGGGGGATATACACATCAATATACATGGAACACCTCCTAAGAAGCCAAAAATGAATACATATCGTCCTTCGCCATTAATCCCTACCTGCCTACAGGCAAAAGGACTGGCCTATGTATTAAGATACTTGTCCCTCATGAATATGAGGTAGGAACGGAACTGAATGATATTAATGGGAAAATCCCTTGTCCCTGTCTTTGGCAAGGTGCGTCTCCTATAGGCAAATAATCAAAATGTTGATGATGGAAGCAAAATAAAAACAGCTTTTTTGTTGGCTGGAGCTTCTAGTCCCTTCACATAATAGCACATAGATTCATTAATTTACTCATCCAGGAAAACTAAATGAAAAAAAAAAATGCATGTAATTAAACACCTAGCCTGCAAGCAATCATAACCATTTATCCCTTTGCTGCTCCCCATGATCATCCTTGACAGTGCAATCTGTGAAAAATCTGATCTGAAAATAATCCTCCCTTTCCTTAGTGTATCATACCTTCACAAAGAGAAAGTAAAGGAGAAGGAAGAAAAAAAAAAAAAAAAAAGTGTACAGATATATTCCTCCTCCCACCCCCATGCCTTCTAGGGGCGTAAATATACAGATTCCTACTTCTATCATGTGTCAGTGCCAATCCACTAGTGACTCTCTCAATTACACACTTGTAGCTCTACTCTGATGGTCCGGATAACAAAAATAATCATAAAGTGCAAACCATGTATCCCCACACTTCTATTTTTTTAAACTATATCCAAGATAATAGGTGTCTTATGTCGAATTCCCATTATGCTTGCAAAGATTGCTCATTCTTTTTCAGCCAAGAGGCTGCTGAGGCAGGTTCCTCAAAAAAAACAGACGCCTCTGTTTGCTATGACCCTCAGTCGTGCAGGATATAAAAACATGGCATAATGCACATTTAACTGCCTCAGACGTCTCTTAATTTCTGCAAATTATAGTCTCCTAGACTGTACTTCTGTCGAGAAATCTGGAAAAATTACATTCTAACACCATTAAACATTATTTCCTAAATTTCCCTGGCTTACCATAGTATTGTTTCTCCGTTTGTAAAAATACAAAAGAAAAAACAAACACTCATAAGAACTGGTATTGGCATTCCTCCAGGCAGCTGGGCCCTCAGAGGGATTCTATAGGCCCTTTCAATGGCAAACAGAGGATAAAGACCCTCTTTCCCAAAGACCTCCCGATACCACTTTTCCAGAAAGTCTCTCTAATGCGATTTCCTTCAGGTAGGCCTATTATGCGAACGTTAGTTCTCCTAGCTCGGTTTGCCCGATCTCCAGGTTTTCATTTGGTTTCTGTCCTCTACAGAAGTTCAATCTCCTGTTTCATTGGTGTTATATCCTCCACCACACTTAATCTACCTTCTAACTCGAATATGCTTTCCTGTACTTTTTTCAATCATGTCTGACAAATGACATTTCCTCCTTAATGCTTTTCAGCTGTTCAGACCTTTCCAACAGGGCCGTTTTGCACCCTTTTACTGCCTTCAATATGTCTCTTAAGGATGGCTCATCTATGGACTCCTCTAGAATGGAGGACTCCTGTGATCTTACTGCTGTTTGGGTGCAAGGTACGGAGGTTGATTTAGGGGACTCACTATGTAGTCTTTTGCCTTTAGAAGCTAGGGATGGAGAGGTAGAGAGCCATGATTTTTTTGTTTTACAACTGCTGGCTCCCTCTGGACACAGACTGAGGGTCTGTCAAATCTCCCACACCACACAGTACACAGAGACCAGGAAGAATCCTGTGGAGCCAAAACAACATCAAGAGGAGACGGGGAAAAAACAAAGTAAAGCTGTGTTGAGTCAGAGAGAGAGACACAAAAACTTCCAGATAGAGCCAGGAAAAGCCGAGGAGCACCGAGGGACACCAAGTGCTCTCAGGTGGCAAGAAGAGCCAAGGAGTACCGAGGAAATCCGGGGAAAGCCGAGATGTGTCAAGAGCCTTTGGAGCAGACCGCTCCTCCCAAAGCCTCTTCCCTCCTCCTACAGACCTGTCGAGATCAGGTACCTCCGGAACAGAATAGAGCACCTCCAGAATCACCAGGTCAGTCTTGACAGAACTTTGCCCACTCCCGGGTTCGACAAATTTCTGCCTCCGGGACTCCATACTTGTCAGACTCGCCAGCCCGAGAACCCCTGCTACCACAAAAAAGCCAAACAACAGCTCTCAGGGCCACGATTATCTGTCAGGATACCAGAGCACTGGTGAACTATCAACAACCGCTCACATTGGCATTAGGCCACTGCCCCTTCCCTCGCACTGTTTACATGCTGAGCCATCCAGTTTGTAACATGAGAAAATTCAGGAGCAGACCTCTCATCCTCTATGCACTCTATTTCAACATTATTATGAAAGAAAATCACCCAGAGCAATCCTGATGTGCAGAGAGCAGTAAATTGGAGCATCAAGTCGTTAGTTTGCTGAAATAATACACTAAAAATTGGGCACTGGTGCAAAGGTTACAGTACTTTGATCACTGCTCCTTTAATATGCCTGAGAAAGATATATACATTTAAAGGATATCTTAGCAGCTTGGAAACACTTTGTGGCTTATGAGGTACCTGCCGGAATTCTAAATTGTTTGCACTTGCTGTGAATAATGCAGTTTTCAGTTTTGTGTTTAGGTAATTTTGCATCTAAAAATACACTAGCATGCAATATCTGCCAATTTGTTCCATAATACATTTTGGAAACTGTACTTATTTAATACATAAATTTTCGCACGTCAATAAAATTTTCTCTAATAATTGTACACATTGAAATGAATTGCAATGTAAATACACAACCATGGTGCAGGATCTTTGATAACCATTTAATCCCAAAGTTTACAGAAGAGTACAGTACATTATAATGATCTAGCTTGTGTAAATAATCTGGGTTTAACTTCTCAGACAATATTTTTTCCCACTAAAAACTGCGCTGTACGTTATTATCTATTACAAGTTCAGATTCACCACTTAAGCATCCAAGATGTGTTTGGCCTTTGCTTGCTTTCCACGACATCCCACACATTGCTCACTGTGCCTAACATAATACAGCACACAGAATAGAGCACTGTGACCAATTTTCCACAGGGCTAGAGGGAGGGAATGTAAATAGCATGAAGGAAAGAGGAGAATCAAATATTTAAAAATATGAAAGTGTCAATAAACTATACAGACTTTGAAAAAGTTTTCTGCTCTCCCTGCACAGTACATAATGTATTTGATGTATTAAGAAAACAAAAAGTTCTATCTAAAAAGGAACTATATCATACTGTAATGGATTACAGTTCTGTGTATAGATCTTCAGCAACTCATCCTTGTAATAAAACATTTTACACATTAAAATTTTTTTATTTTACACCTCTTTGTATGATATATAATGCATAAAGTGTAGTTTACAAATGCACAAGGCAAATGTTATTGCAAAATCTGGACCCTCTCTACAACCTTAGATTTTTCTCAGTTCAAAAATCCACTTTTTTTTAGGGGGAACCAAACTACCAGCACCCCATACTTTATTTGGGCCTTACCAGCCCTGAATTTGCCAATAGCCATGCTGTAAAAACATCAACTTAACCCCTTCCCAATGAGCGTGCACATACATATGGCCTCAGAAGTGGTTCTTTATCCGTGGGGGTATTTTTATACTAAAACTGGAGCATGCCATATCTAGTGCAGCTATGCATAGAATCCAGTTGGCTTTTAGGCGTTTTGTCAAAACTAAAATAGCTGGAGTTACAAGCCGATTGGCTACTACGCATAGCTGCATCAGATGCCAAGCACTCCAACTTTAGTAAATCTTTCCCATTATATCTTTTGTTTCTTGCTAAAATGAGAAAAGTATAAACATTGAAGGGTGAAAAAAAAAAGAAGAAATGGCTAGATCAGGGTTTGATCTAGCTCAGTGTAAGGGATAGTGTTGGGGTCAAGTTTAGAGTCAAAGGTGAGGTATTTTTTATTATCTCTATATCTCTATATCTCTATATCTCTATATCTCTATATCTCTATATCTCTATATCTCTATATCTCTATATCTCTATATCTCTATATCTCTATATCTCTATATCTCTATATCTCTATATCTCTATATCTCTATATCTCTATATCTCTATATCTATATATATACACACACACACACGTTATTCTGTATTGGTGTATTTTTCTAGGAAGGTTATGGTAATGGCATTTACCACCAAATGAAACCCTAATTTGTCCTTAAAAAAAAAAAAAACAAGATATATATTTAGCTGTATACACTAAGTATGTAAAATTATATCTACAGTTTTAGCAACACATTGCAAAGTTGTAAAACTGTTCAGGCACTAAGATTTGTTTTACCTTTGCCTGAAGGGGTTAAATCACAGTTTCTAGCCCTGATCCACATAAAGGACCTTTGACTGCTGATCCCATTATCTACAGGCAGTGATGGCTCAGATAACATCCTCTATATACAGTATATAAAACCATGGGAGTTTTAGTTTCAGTCTTGGTTTACATTTGTGTAATGCAGGAAACTCTGAATCCAGTGCGGGTTCCCGCATTGCACCTGACTCGCAGGCAGTTTACACTGCCCTATGCAAACCGGTAGGAGCGTCAATACAAAGTTAATGACACCCCTACACCTTAGTGCCAACTGTCAATTGGGACAGGAATCAGAGCACAAAAAAAAAAAAGAAGAAGGGTCCTGCACAAGGTTGGTCTGAATGCGATGCAAAGTTTATATCGCATGTGATTTGCACAGTGCGATGCGAATCACATGCAATGTCTGACATCGCACCAATGTGAACCCAGACTCAAATTTAGTGATATATTACAATTATTACACAGGTTTTATAATTGCACTACACTTTACAAAATAAAGAAAAAAATGCATATGCAATACAATCTGAGGCCAAATTGTCATGAAGGCATTAAAGCAGTTTTATTATACTGGTATTATAATGGAAGGAAAACAGCAGCAGCTATAGATTTTTCTTTATGCTTTCTGTCCAGACCAGACAGAAATTTAACATGCTGCATAAAAATATTTTGTATGGTCTTTTGTGCTGGGCAATAGTAAGCCTTCATTTAGTATTAACACGAAAAGCTTGCCGATATAACCATCTGAATTTTCCATAATAGAACTGAAAATAAGCTTAAAAGTGAGAGTGCCAGTGCTATGACCAAATCAGTATTCAATACATTGTTCATTACATTTATACCAACATGTTTCAGAATTGGGGTGCTGAAAAAGGGGAATTTAGGCATCAGAAAGGTTATCAGTCAAAATGTAAATGTAAAAAAACACTGAAAGACTAAAAAAGGCCACACATCAATAAGTCTGTGACCTTCTTTTACCTGGATTAAAATTTGGCCTGTTCCTGCTGAATTTTGATCTGTCTATGGCTGGATTAACAGCCATATTTAGCCATTTCTACCAATCTGCACATGAACAGCCAAGCAAGTACACAATATTAAAGACCATGACAAGATGTTAACAAACCTTAATATGCCCTCCAAAAGTGTCATAGCTGAAAAACTGACACTGGTTATTTCCATAACAAGCCTTCTGCATTTCACCTTGGATTACGACATTCCTCGTAAGGTCTCCCACCTCCGCTCGCATATCCAGCCCATCTGTGATTTCTCCCATATGGAAGTACAAAGGTGTCTCTAAAAGACCAGAATAAAATAAAAGATGTTGCGATTCTTAAAAACAAACAAAAAAAAGCTACACATATTGGTACCTTAGTAGTGCATTTTTACATGACAGGTTCAGAACAAAAATATTGCTGAGAGGGCAGAGGTCATAAAACACCTTGTAGGGCCACCACACAGGCATCCCTGATAATATCTTTGGGAGCATAGATGCCATTCCAGCATTAACCCTTCTCTGTGCATAAAAGAGCAGCCATTTCTTGTTTTTGTTTTCATCAATTGCTTTTTAAACTATTTCCAGTATAACATTTTTCAAAGAAAGAACTTTTTAAACATCAATTTAGCAAAACTGAAATGGAGGAGGACAGCTTTGCTCACCAACCAGACCTCTAAAAATATGGTTTATTCAGGGTCACTGTCATTCTTTTTAATATTAGTCAAGACTGTTTATATAAACCCCTGTCTGGCATGATTTTGCTTGCTTCAGCTTGTGCAATTCCGTAAAACCAATATTTCTGTTTGTGAATTCCTGCCCAATGTTAAGCACTGGAAAAACAGCATTATAAGAGCGATTTATACTGTAAATTGTTTTAAAACGCTAAGGAACGGAACATTTTTCTTTAACAGAAATCTCTGCAAGTTACTACGGATTTTAAACTGGCAACAAAACGTATTCTTAATGGATTTTCTAAGCACAAAAATAAGCTTTTCTTTAAAAGAAAAGAACACTTAAGGCCATTCATGCCACAATGCTGGTAGTGCAGAAAAAGTGTTTCCATGTGTTGATACATGCTGTGGTGCACTGCAATAGGTAGCCCATTGAAAAAAAATGGGTTCCAATGTACCTCAATACATAAAATACATTTTTTGCACAACAATACAAAGGATAGCTGTGCGTTACAGCACACAAGATTTTTGGGAGGTGAATTAGGGTGTCATTCACATTGCACATGAACACACATTACTATATATTCCCACATAGTGATTTGTGTGAATGGGCGCTTTACCACCAATTTTGCGTCTCTATTTGGCTGCTAGTGGGGTTGTTTTACCCAAGTCATTTATGGCTGCAGACACAATCTTCACTTGCAGGGTTAATAACTATGCAGGGTTAATAACCCTGCATTGTACATATTGATGCTGAGAGACAACCTACTGGCCAGAGCTTTAGGGAGAGCGGTGGAGCCTGCTGAAATGGGAATATGATAATGCAGCCTGTCCCTTAACCCCTAGATATAGTCATTTAAAAATATTGAATGTCTCCGAATTATTTTGAACCCTCGTCATTTAATGGCCATCAATAAGGCTGGGCAAACACACTGTGCACATTCTGTACACATGCATTCCGCCCATCTTCAGACCGTAGGACATTGTTATAGGATTATATTTAGAGATTAACCCAGGTCTATAGTTAGAATTTAACTTTCTTCTTGGGCTGAAGAGTTGTTCTTCAACCTGCATCACCCCACTAATGGAAAAGCTCACTATACAAAGACAATTACATTTAGCAAAACCTTCCACATTGGGGTAGATGGGGGATTGTATTTGGGGTTAGAGGGTGTTTGATTCCCACTAATTGGTGGGAGGGGGATGATAGCGAGTACCCCGTCATCCCATCTTTTGGTATCGCACACCATGTTTAGTTTATTCTGTATTTTTGACACTTGTATGTATTTGTTATATTTTTCTTCTAGAGCAACATTATATTGGTTACATCCTATTCCCCTGAAGAAGCCAATGTCTTGGCGAAACATGTAGGGAAGACTGGACCCGTCACTATAACAGGCCTATATCATCCGGGCCATTAGTAAACTTTATGTGTTCCCTTCTTGATTGTTGTTTATTATGAATTTTTGTTTGACATACAGTGCAGAAAATAAGTATTTGAACACCCTGCTATTTTGCAAGTTCTCCCACTTGGAAATCATGGAGGGGTCTGAAATTGTCATCGTAGGTGCATGTCCACTGTGAGAGACATAATCAAAAAAAAAAATTCCAGAAATCACAATTTATGAATTTTTAACTATTTATTTGTATGATACAGCTGCAAAGAAGTATTTGAACACCTGTCTATCAGCTAGAATTCTGACCCTCAAAGACCTGTTAGTCTGCCTTTAAAATGTCCACCTCCACTCCATTTATTATCCTAAATTAGATGCACCTGTTTGAGGTCATTAGCTGCATAAAGACACCTGTCCACCCCATACAATCAGTAAGAATCCAACTACTAACATGGCCAAGACCAAAGAGCTGTCCAAAGACACTAGAGACAAAATTGTACACCTCCACAAGGCTGGAAAGGGCTACGGGGAAATTGCCAAGCAGCTTGGTGAAAAAAGGTCCACTGTTGGAGCAATCATTAGAAAATGGAAGAAGCTAAACATAACTGTCAATCTCCCTCGGACTGGGGCTCCATGCAAAATCTCACCTCGTGGGGTCTCAATGATCCTAAGAAAGGTGAAAAATCAGCCCAGGACTACACGGGAGGAGCTGGTCAATGACCTGAAAAGAGCTGGGACCACCGTTTCCAAGGTTACTGTTGGTAATACACTAAGATGTCATGGTTTGAAATCATGCATGGCACGGAAGGTTCCCCTGCTTAAACCAGCACATGTCAAGGCCCGTCTTAAGTTTGCCAATGACCATTTGGATGATCCAGAGGAGTCATGGGATAAAATCATGTGGTCAGATGAGACCAAAATAGAACTTTTTGGTCATAATTCCACTAACCGTGTTTGGAGGAAGAAGAATGATGAGTACCATCCCAAGAACACCATCCCTACTGTGAAGCATGGGGGTGGTAGCATCATGCTTTGGGGGTGTTTTTCTGCACATGGGACAGGGCGACTGCACTGTATTAAGGAGAGGATGACCGGGGCCATGTATTGCGAGATTTTGGGCAACAACCTCCTTCTCTCAGTTAGAGCTTTGAAGATGGGTGGAGGCTGGGTCTTCCAACATGACAATGATCCGAAGCACACAGCCAGGATAACCAAGGAGTGGCTCTGTAAGAAGCATATCAAGGTTCTGGCGTGGCCTAGCCAGTCTCCAGACCTAAACCCAATAGAGAATCTTTGGAGGGAGCTCAAACTCCGTGTTTCTCAGCGACAGCCCAGAAACCTGACTGATCTAGAGAAGATCTGTGTGGAGGAGTGGGCCAAAATCCCTCCTCCAGTGTGTGCAAACCTGGTGAAAAACTACAATTGCAATTACAACCTCTGTAATTGCAAACAAAGGCTACTGTACCAAATATTAACATTGATTTTCTCAGGTGTTCAAATACTTCTTTGCAGCTGTATCATACAAATAAATAGTTAAAAAAATCATACATTGTGATTTCTGGAATTTTTTTTTTTTGATTATGTCTCTCACAGTGGACATGCACCTACGATGACAATTTCAGACCCCTCCATGATTTCCAAGTGGGAGAACTTGCAAAATAGCAGGGTGTTCAAATACTTATTTTCTGCACTGTATATTATAATAAAAATTGTCATTTTAATACCAATTCTGATTGAGTTGTTCTGGCACCGTAATAATCCCCATCGCTTCTACTCTTTCTTCCACAAATTCGGCTGCTATACAGTGAACTTTTGGGTGAATTGCAATCTTTTCCTTTGCATAAAATCTAATTCATCCCTTCTGGGCATGAATTCCATCCTGCTGGATGCTCTGCGACACAATTTCATTCACATATATCATGAATTACCAAAAATATATTTTTTCTTTAACAAATATATATGAGCATGTGCAACATGGCTGGTATGCAGAGCTTGGCCTCCACATACTGTACATACAAACTTTGTTCACAAACACTTTATTCAGCGTCATGTGGACACCATTCATGAGCTAAGTGCGTGCAAAGATATGAGATGAACAAGAAACTTTGCCCTTGGACCCTGCCACAAAGGCCTTAATTATGGTATGCTTTGAAGACAGACATCCCATGTACATTTTCTTCAGTAGCTGGCACTAATAACTGTCTTTTATTCAGTGTCACAGATGGCTTCACAAAGTAGGAATTTTGCAGGTCAAAATAGCAAAAGCAGACTAAGTAACTGTCCCGAAAGCTGAATTTTTTTTTTATAGGAAGCTATGAAAATGTATTATTCTCTACTGTTTAAAACTTATATGATCAATGTTTATTTTTCTGATCGCTGTATTAGTGTCGCTGTTCCCGCTAGGTAGCTAATTTTTTTTTTATTGCGATTTTTTTTTTTACTAAAGACATGTGGCTGAATTAATTTTGGCCTAATGTTTGACTAGAATTTAGTTTATTTGATTTTTCTTATAACAAAAAGTAAAAAATATTGTTTTTTTTTTTCAAAATTGTCGCTCTATTTTTGTTTATAGGGAAAAAATAAAAAATAAATCGCAGAGGCGATCAAATACCACCAAAGGAAAGCTCTATTTGTGGGAAGAAAAGGATGCAAACTTTGTTTGGGAGCCACGTCGCACGACCGCGCAATTGTCAGTTAAAGCGACGCAGTGCCAAATCGCAAAAAGGGGCAAGGTTATTTGGCAGCATTTTGGTCCGGGTCTTAAGTGGTTAAAAACGCCCCACTAGTGGACCGAAAAACACCGCCTCCACCCCAGTGTGAAAGTAGCCGAAATGTTGGTAAAATACGCAAGGAAAAAAAAAAAAAAAAAAAAATGTATTTTATACATCAGAAAAGTCATCGATTCAAACTTCCATGGTGGTATCTGAAAGCCAGTAACAACTATAACAATTAAGGGTTAAAAGGCATCAGATGCAAACAAAAAAAGTGAAATCTAGGTTCACATTTATGCGGCTGCACTTGATGCGTTTTTCCATGCATGTTTTGCAGTGCCTGGAAGAAAGAAAAAAAAAAACCCTGCTGGACCTGGGGGGGGGCCACGCCGTTTTTTTATTCATGATTTTTGTCAACAATTTGAACCTCACTGACAGCTGATAACTCAACCAGCTATATACACACTACGCAAAGAGCGTAGATGTTAAATGCACTGTAGTGCGTTTCTGCAAAACAATTGCATTGCTTCACTGAGCTAGGCTGAGAGCACATTGAAAGAAAAAAATAAATGAAAAATAAATGTATCGATTGTACCAGAAGAACAAGCCTTTCAAAAGGGGGTATATTCGTGAAGCAATAAATGTGGCATTCACCAAAAACTCACTGCAGGTAGATCTTCCTGGGGAATGCATTATGTAGTAAATTATTCACCACCAGTAGATATTTGGTGAATCTCACATTCACAGTTTTATAAATATACCCAAAAGTGTACCAATAAGGCAACAAAAAAGTACTACGATGAAGTCACCACAAAAAGTAAAATGGAATTCGTGTGTCCCTTTTGTCAAAACACCCTCTTGCCCTAAGGGAGGATGATAAAATTACTTTAATAGAAAAGAAAACAAAAAAAAACAAACACACAGACATGTACCTTTTACTTTGACTTGAAATTTGTTACATTCAGGACAAGGTAGTAGTGTAAACTCTTCAGCTTGATACATGGAATAATCAGTGCTAGAAACAATTACTTGATCCCCTGGTTGCCAACTGTGAACATCTTCCATCAGATTCAAAATAATGCCATCAACAGCTTCTACAACAAAGCCGGAAAAGGCTTTACCTGCAGGAAAACAGATAAACAATTAAGAATAACAAGGAATTACTCACAACGGGACACTTGGAAGATGGTTCAGACCCCTACCAAGCCAACCATAACAAACACAGTCTGCTAAAGCTAGCCATACACAAGGTGAATTTCAGCGGGTTCATCAGGAATTTAAAGTGGATGTAAAACCTTTCACAACACTTTTACCTAGAGGTAAGCCTATAAAGAAGGCTCACCTGTAGGTACCCTGAATATCTCCTAAACTTGCACCGTTTAGGAGATATTTATGTATCAGCATGTGCCATCATCATCACATGCACACTGAAGAAACTGCTCACTTGCGCCGTTTCTTCAGCTGCTGTGCCTTTACTTACAAATGCCGCATGCATGCTCGGGAGTGAAGTTTTTGCAGCTCCAGAGCCTGCGATACCCGGAAATAACTTGTGGCTTCGAT
The DNA here is from genome assembly GCA_029574335.1 of Rana kukunoris. Lineage (NCBI taxonomy): Eukaryota > Metazoa > Chordata > Amphibia > Anura > Ranidae > Rana > Rana kukunoris. The sequence continues at coordinate 306,998,041 of CM056049.1, read as the reverse complement.
CTAAGGTATTTCATAATGTCCTAAGAGTTGTTTGTTTTTTCATGGGTTTACAACCACTTTAAGCCATGTATGGCCCTGTCCCATCCTCCAACTTTGATGTTGGATGAGATGGAAAAACACAGAAATCAAAAGTGCCAATCAGTAGAACAGCTGCTTTGGACATTCAGACAGCTGCAGGTGCCAGCTTTCAGAATACAGTAGCCAGCAGGAGAGATTTTTTTCATCGATGTATTTCTAATAGAGGTATCTAGTGATTTCTCTTGTTCAGCCTGCGGGGCTTTCGTTTGGATAAAGTGAGAAATCTACAAATGTATGGCAAATTTAAAAATGTTGTTTTATGCATTAAGATAAAAAGCCTTCTTCTGTGTGTAGCAGCCTCCCCAGCACCCCCTAATACTTACCTGAGCCCCATCTCTGTCCAGCAATGTGCACAAGTCCCTCGGATGTCCAGGACTCTCTCTACCAATTAGCTGAGACACATCAGTGGCGCCATTGGCTCCCCCGGCTGTCAAAGTCAGTTAGCCATTTAGGAGAGAGGGGGGGCAGGGCCAAGCGGAAGCTTAGTGTCTGAATGGACACACAGAGCTGCAGCTCGGCTCAGGTGCCCCATAGCAAAATGCTTGCTGTGGGGGCACCCAAAAGGAGGGACCTGAAAAGAGGCGGCTCAAGGCTTCCCTGTGCAAAACCACTGCACAGAGCAGGAAAGTATAACATGTTTGTTTTATATATATATATATATATAAAAAAGAAAAAACACAAGAGACTTTCAAATGACTAAGTCAAATCATTACACATATGGATGATCAGTAGGTGGTGCAGTAAATCAGTCCAAGTGCTCTGTGCAGGATCTGAGGTTTGTCTATACATTAACTGTAAGCATAAATTCCACAAATGAAACATGAAACAAAAATATTAAAATAAAAAACATAATGAAATGCAACGGATGCACTGATGCCCAAAAACGAACATATGGTAAAACAGCCTAATACATAAATTTACGAATAAAATGCAGCCTATACTTATAACAGTTGACTAGGTTTGTGCAGAATGTAATGCAGCAATTTTAATTGCAATGCAAATTAAACTGTATAATGCTTTAACCAGCCAGATTATCTATTCCGGTTTGAAATTGTGCAAATAGGGTTGTCTGTTCGATTCCCATCCACAGCACTATCTGCCTGGAGTATGCATGTTCTCCCTGTGCTTGCATGGGTTTCTTCTGGGTACTCTGGTTTCCTCACACACTCCAAAGACATGCTGGTAGTTTAATTGGCTCAGTAAGGGCATGTATGAATGTGAGTTAGGGACCTTAGATTGTAAGCTCCTTGAGGGTAGGGACTGATGTGAATGTACAATGTATGTAAAGCACTACGCAAATTGACAGCACTATATATAAGTACCTGTAATAAATAAAATAAAGTTGTTAACATTAACTAGTCTTGAAGTCTCCTTGTTGGCTTCACAACTTCTTCTTTTCCCATACAATTCTATAAGAATGCTAAAGCAGCTTAACGTTGTTCAAATGTAGGACAAATGTACCTGCAAAGGATCTTGGAAGCAGGCCAAACTGAGGTCAATAGTAAGCAGCATTTGTCCATCAAAGTCCTTCAACACTAGCCCTAATAAGTTCATAAATTTGTAGGTCACAATCTGTAGGCCAATAAAACAATTCTGTCTGGAAACTGCACGCTGTGCTTGGCATACCATGTGATCCTTTTATAAAAAAATTGTTACCTTTTTACCTCACCCCTCCAGGTTATATATGAAAAATATGAAAATAGAAATATGCATTTGTGCACAGTTAGTACATACCGTCTTTCCATTCGCTGTATGCTTTCACAGCAAACTTCTGTCCGTCCAATGTGGAAAAAACGTTCATGGCCTCTGCCTTTCCTCCAGTGCTATGATTCTCATAGTCTCTAGTACTTTCACTGCATGAAGTGTTACTGCCACCAATAACACCAACAAGAGCCCAAGCCTGCCTGCATTGGAATGTAAATAGAATTACAACAGTTATTTTTTTAAAGAAGTTAGAACTGTACAATCCTATTTAATGGCCAGGTCCCTGCACCAGTCAAAATCATTCTGCATTGTGAAGTTAATCTTACAAAAAAAGTGCCAAAAATTGTATACCAGTCAAATGTAAACTTGATGGAAGAGGGCTTTTAGGCATGTTCATGAATAAGCTGGAAAAAAACATAATCGGTAAAAAGAACAGTATATTTACCGTACAGTGAGCCCACCATGGTGGAATTGATAAATATATGTCTCTATAGTGTTTCCAATGAGACCATATGGTGTACGCACATTCCTTTGGTCAGGAATACACGACAATCCACAAATTTAGTCATACCTGCATCTAATGCTTTAGAACAGGGATCTCCAAACTTTCTAAACAAAGGGCCAGTTTACTGTGTAACAGACCTAACCAAGATAGGGGCTTCTGGACAAGACTAGGAGAAAGTCTCTTACCCACCGACTATTGCCCAGGAAGAGAGCAGATCATTCTCCAATGATGTGCCACCACTTAATGGACACAGAATGTGGTTTGGATTACTGCAGGTGGGACAGTAATATTTATCAACAATATCCCTCAAGAAATCTATGATACATCAATTCCACTGTATCAGAATGATGTAACATTCTAGGAGCTTTGCCTCAGACTTTTGTAAGTAGGAGATGATAAGTCTGCTGCTGGGGTCTCCTGCCATTGTCTGTTCAATAAGGTGCTCTGTGTTTAAACTTAAGATAAAATGTATAATGTACTCTGCTTTACCCTTGTTGCTGGGCAGTCTGTTCACCTGGGCTGGTTTAAGTGCTGCATTGATAAGCATGTTAATTATATAATTGTCCGCTAGTAGATGCTAGAGAATGAGGGGGGGGTGAGTAGGTGAGTAGCAATGAGTCAGCCCCATCTCCTAATCAAACCCATCGTGTGATGTTTTGTGTAAATATTTGGGTCAATGTGGGGGTCTGACAGATATTTCACCTGTATAAAAAAGCCTGTATCCTTGTACAATATAACATTCCATGTTGCAGTTTTTAACTGAGCTAGTCTCGCCTGGTTCTTGGTTACCACATATGGCTGTAATATCTGATATCTGAAGGTCCAGACTGGAGGAAGCAGTGTACCGAGGGAAGCAATCAAGCCGAGTGGAGGCCAGACTGTGGCCTGTGTAAGTAAAAAATGCCCCATTCTTAATATCAGTGAAGGGGAGTCCCATCTATGGTGTCAATGGGGAGGAATGGTGCACCAAGGGCTGTATAAAGGCAAGCAAAAGGCCACATCCAGTCCTTGGCCCACAGCTTGAGGGCCTCTGCTTTAGGACTATAGAGATATCTGCATATTATACAGTTTTTATGTAAACACTAGTGCCAATATAGTTATGGTGTTTTCCCAAAGCCTGAATAAATCTTCATGTAAATGTTTTGAGCATGCAAGGACTTCCATGGAAAGCAAACTTTTAATACACATTTTTTTTTTATCAATCCCTTTTAACCCGATAGCTCAAGGATATCCATTTTAAGATTACATTTTTTGAGAAGACATGCAGATACTATGATTAACAATACCTATAATCCAATCCTCGGACAAGATTACTTCCAAGGAGACGCTGGATCGTTAACCGAGTGCCTTCATGTAGATTCCTTTCTGCAGAATCCCCAACAGCCATGGAAACGATACTACCAGATCGCAATCCATTGAGTAATTCCTGTAACCTAATGCTTTCATTACGAGATTCATAAGTGTCAAATCTGTCAGAAAAGAAAACATGTGCAGTTTCTGGATCGACAACTCTTACATTCAGCCCTCTGGAAAAAGTCTTTTCAAAACTGTAAGATCCAGCTGTAAGCCCAGAAGAAGAAAGAGATTTGGTCAACAGAGTCCAAGATGATTTTTGGGATCCATGCAATTCCAGTGTTCCACCAGATGACACACCAATGAACTTCCTACCAAATATCGGATGACTGTCTCCTTCATCCGATTTACCATATAAAATAATATTTGCCCTTGATTTATAGCGGCATTTCTCTGCTCCAATATGGAGCGCTCCCTCATCCTTAATCAGGATAAAACGAGTCCTCAGTGTAATGTTTTTGGAACCATTTGGACAGTCTTCAAATACAAGTTTTCCTAAAAGAAAAAAACGCATGCGATTAGTATTGGATACGATTTCAAACAAATCAAATTGGCAAGGTCAAAAAATAAATAAAAAAACATTAGCCAAAAAATTGATTGTTTTCTTGAAGAGAATGCAGACAGCAAATAACATTCATGGTTTTCCCCATTAACTTTAGTTCTAAAAATATACACTCTTGATTGAAATAGTTCCATCTACCTGATGTCCCCGATAAATCATCTATGATGCAATGAGAAGGGTGGTAGCTAGGAGATGTGAGAAGATTCTAGGCTGCATTGCAGTGAGTCTATGTTAAGCACTTGGCGTTTGACAGCAGAGGCTCTGCTACACTAAAAACGTTATAATAACCGCAAGCTTTCAATTGTATGCACAATTTGGCTGCACAGTATGCAACTGAAATCTTTGGTTTGTAATAAATTATTTTTATTTTATAGTAAATACAATGTAGCATTTTCTTTCTCCTACATGCTTGCTGAGTATTTGAAAGTGAAACAGATATTGAAGAAGCAAACATTTAAGGAGTCTGATTGATTTTTGGTGTCTAGCAGCTTTACTTTGGACCGAATTGACGTGGGAATACTTTGTTAAAACTGTTAACATATGTTCATGAGCTCTTTTACATTTGTCACCAACCATTTACTTTATGGTATAATGTTACATATATGATGTAGTAAAAGGGTTTTTAGTGTAAGTCGTATTACATTTACAGTGTTATATATACACACACACACTATATATATATATATATATATATATATATATATATATATATATATATATATACACACACATATACACACACACACAAGTAAATAAATATATTTCCTAAATAATGTTGTATTTGTGTGTATAAACAAAGAAAAAAAAAAAGAAGAGCAAAAAGCAAAAGAAAAAAAAAAAAAGAAGATTGTGTGGGGCATAGCAGCCATATGTTGCATGTACATTGATCAACCAGAGGGGAATGCTTTTTTTTTTCCACCCCTCAATAAAAGTGGAGTTATCTAGGTTCATTTACTAAACACAAATGTTCCTAGTAAATGAGGTGAAACTTCACCACATTCACTAAACTCTAGAGCAAATCCCCTTGCTAAGCGAACAGCTTTATGGGCTTTAGTAAAGCCACCCCAATGTCTTCAGTGTCTGCCAGTGGAAAAATTATTTCCTGTATAATCATAATAAAAAAAAAAAAAGGCAACGACAACCCGTGCTCATTCCCATATCCTTTGCAATTCCAGGCAGTCATGTGCAGAAAGGACATCATATGTATCCCCGATAGCTTTGTTGTCCACATTAAGGTTCTGCAGACATTTGCTCTGTACAATGTAGACAGGCTAAATGCAAATAAAGATTTACAATGGAATATGTAGACCACTCTCCAAGCACAGAGAATAGACAGAGATAAGTTATATTTGCAAAGTTGCTTGTAATACCAGGTTGTAAAAAAATACCCAACTTGGTTTAAAAGTACAATTATCTTCGGGCTCTTGCAGCTAAGCCTATCCCCAAAATGTACTCCTTCACCTGCCAACTTAAATATACAAAATATTTACTTGATTAGCCCAACCAAGCATATACCATACCCAGTGTACCTTTTTTATATATGCAGGTTTATATAAAAGGAGGGACTGAAGAAATATAAAATGAGCAAAATAAACATAATCAAAATAATAAAACTGAGGTTTTTTTTTCGGAATAACCATAATCAACAATCAGTTTGTGACAATGACAAAACCATAATATTTCTTGCATGCTCAAGTTAAACCACATAAATTTCGGTCTTCAAGGTTTCATTTACAAACAGCATTCTGCAGTGTGCAGTGTCAGCCGTGGAACGGCTGGTTGTTTTCCTGGCATCAGATTGCCTAACAAGCATCAACAGGTGAGATTATATGACTTAATCCTGCAATTACACTTAAACAGTATAGCAGGATATAAATATTTCAATTACTACTTATGTAATGCTTAAACAGCAATGGACAAAACACACAGTCATCACAGGCAGAATAAAGTTTCATGCAATTAAAAGAAATCTGAATCAATTCCTTTAGATGTGATTTGCTTACTACAGTCCCTCAGTACATTAGCAGGACTTTACACACCTCCATCCTGTATGGTTATAGAATACACCGTGGCATCCGATTGCAAGCGAAAGAGGTCCCCTTTTTTTATGACTACCTTCTTTGTGGCGTCATGCCCAGGATTCCAGTTGCTAAGAAAATAGTTCTGGTCTGGACAATTTTCTGTAAATATAAAAATTCAAGGGCAAGAAAAAAAAAAAAAAAAAGTTAGGATTTTTTTCTACTTTTCTTTTAAACCCCTTTAAATTTACATTTAAAACCACCAAAATACCATTACATTTCCATTGGGCACAGACTAAAATAGTGGCAGTTATTTAGTCAGGCATTCTTTTACATCGCACAAAAATGATTCTAATGTTTCTAAAATCTATTTTCTAATACACTCAAATTTTAGCACACAATGTCCAATTTTTGGGTAAAATATACAAGATGAGGTTTAGTTCACGTAAATGTACTGTATACCAAATATGTCAAGCCTATAAATTGGTACAAAGCTACAATACCGGAAATTGTCCACAGGTGGCGCTTACAAAATTTTTACAACTCAATTTAGAGTCATTAGTAAATGATAGTGCTGGAATTATTGCCCTTACTCTCCCCAATATGCAGTCAAATTATCATTCAGCACATTTGCATTAATGTGTGTGTATAGGGCATGGGGGCTTTCTTAGTCCATCAGAGCCCTAACATGCCCTCTGCACTCTATTGAAGCTGTGATTAGTCAGCTTCTTCACCAGCCAGAGCAGCCCAAGTTAGACAGTTCTGAACCAGGAAGTGCTCCGAGATGAGGATTTCTGGGTTCATGCTGGGAGATCAATAAATAGATGTTTGCTGACTCTCTATGTCCCAATGAGGGACGGACAGGTTGGGGTACCCAGAGGGACAGAAAATCCCAGGTCGGGTAGGGAGGGGCTAAGGGTCATTTTACTGTATATGTAAAAAGGCATTGGGTCAACTGAATAACTTCTAGCCACTAGAATTCTTATAGGAGCAAAAAGGAAAACAAACTACCAGCTGCTATAGTTTTTACATGCCAACGCCGCCACCAATGCAACACTTAATGATGGCAGCAAAAGGGTTAATGGGTAAAAGTAGAGACCCAACAGGAATTAAGGGGTTGGAACAACTAGGACTGCAAACTTTTTCCGGAGCTTAGTAAATGAGCAGAAGCTCTGCGGACTGCCCTCATTCAAACACGTGCAAGCAAAACTTTTTATTTGTTTGTTTTAACTGGTTTGTGATTGGGTATGCTCATTTACTAAGCTCTGGAGCAAATGCATGGAAAGTCTACTTGCCTTTAACCACTTCAATACTGGGCTTTTAGATACACCTCAATACTGGGCCTATTCTGGCACTTCTCTCCTACATGTACAAATCATCATTCTTTTGCTAGAAAATTACTCAGAATCCCCAAACATTATATATGGGTTTTTTAGCAGACACCCTAGGGAATAAAACAACGGTCATTGCAACGTGTTATCTTGCACGGTATTTGCGCAATAATTTTTCAAACGCATTTAACAGTAAAGTTAGCCCAATTTTCTTGTAAAATATGAAAGATTATGTTACACCGAGTAAATAGATACCTAACATGTCACGCTTTAAAATTGCGCCAAACTTCGGTACTTAAAAATCTCCATAGGCAACGCTTTGAAAATGTTTACAGGTTACCAGTTTAGATTTACAGAGGAGATCTAGAGCTAGAATTGTTGCTGGCATGCCAACGTACGCGGCGATACCTCACATAAGTGGTTTAAACGGCGTTTACATATGTCGGCGGGACTTACGTGTGCGTTCGCTCCTGCGCGCGAGCTACTGGGGACAGGGGCGTTTGAAATTTTTGTTTTACTTATTTATTTTTTAACACTTTAAAAAAAAAAATGTATCACTTTTATTCCTATTACAAGGAATGTAAACATCCCTTGTAATAGGAAATGTGTGCGACAGGTCCTCTTTATGGAGAGATGCAGGGTCAATAAGACCCCACATCTCTCCTCCAGGCTGGGAAGCATGAGATCGGCGAAAAAAAATTCACCGATCTCATGATCGGTGTTGCTCACTAGCCGCAATCGCGGCTTTGTTTACTTACTGCCAGCGCTGGACGATTCCTTCTCCGGAGCCCCCGATGGCACGGGAGAGCCCGGAGAAGCATCGGATGGCGGCGGGAGGGGGGGGGGTGTCCTTTCCCGCCACCTATAAGAACGATGAAGCGGCAGAACTGCTGCTATGATCATTCTTATGGTGTGCAGAATCGCCGGCTGGAGACATGGATATCTGAATGATGCCTCTAGCTGCAGGCATCATTCAGATATCCCCCGGCAAAGCCCAGGACGTCATATGACGTCCACCCAGAATGGGAGATCCCATCTGTGGACGTCATGACAATAGGCTGGTATTGAAGTGGTTAATAAATCGTCCCCAATGTGAAAGCGTGTACATTTAATAGCATCTATCGCTAAAAAAAAAATAATAATAATAATTGTATTTGATAGAGTTTAGAATACCGGATAGAAATATTTCCCCTTAAGCCTCTTTCACACAGGAGGTCAAGTAATTTTTCAGATGAACCCAACCAGACCCTCCATTCTCCTCTATGGGCAGGTAGATAAAAATGGATTTGTGTCCATTCCCCTGATTGGATCAGATGGCAGTTAGATGTAAATGGACTGGCTGGTTGTTTGCACCCCACTGCCCATAGAGGAGCGTGGGCTGTGTCTGTGTCAACTCTGCATTAGCAGAGTGGACACTGACTTGTCATCTGCTTGCTTAGTTAGAGATCAGCAGACAGATTCACTGCTGAGCAAGTGGATCGCATGTGGAGTCTTCCCCATGTGAAAAGGGGCCTTATTCATTCTTTTCTGAGGACACCGTTCTCACCAGACAGGAAATGAAGGATCTGTTCCACCGTAATACATTAAGGTTCTTTTTTTTTTTTAAATAACAAACATTGCATACCTACCTGCTCTATGCAACGGTTTTGCACAGAGCAGCCCTGATTCTCCTCTTCTCAGGTTCCAGGGATGGTGCTCCAGCACCCTTCCTCCTGTCTAGTGCCCTCAGCAAGCAGCTGGCTATGGTGGCACCCGAGCTGCCGCTCCATGTGTCCACTCACACATGGAACGTGGCTCGGCCCTGCCCCCAGGAAAAAAAATCGAACAGATCTCCAAATAGCAATAAAAGTTGGTTTGACTATAGATATATTTTAAAGTCCAAATTCAGCAAGACAGCTACTAGGCTTGAGCAACGTAATAAACTTGACTCAACCAGATCAGTATCGCTTCCTTCTTAACCGAGGCATCATATCACAAAATCTAGAAGCTCTGAGCTTTTACCAATGAAATTATAGCTCTTTAGAGAAGAATAGAAAAATTAAATGTTTATGTACTTTTAATATGCAAGCACACATAAAGCAAAGACTAAAGAATAACTTATTTTCTCCATAGCCCTGGCCTTAGAGATTAAATCATTATACTTTAAGAAAAATACAATATACTTACATATAGTTAGTTAGCAAAAAATGTGTGAGGTTTAGTTCAAAATTATTTTATAAAAATTACATCTGAGGCTGGATTCACACCTATGCATTTTTAGTGTTTGCATTTTGCAGATTTGTGCTACAGTCCATTTACCATGGTTTCTTATTGAACACTTTCTGTAGTATAAATCTGCAAAATGCACTAAAAATGCATAGGTGTGAATCCAGCCCAACTAGAGTACCTCCAATGCAATTTAAAAACAAAAATAACTATACATCTAGGATTTAGAAAACAGCAGTTATAACACGCTGAATATGCACTGGTAGTAGCATCAGTGAGGGGTCCCGTCTAATGTTTTTTTTATAAAGTAACAGTTCCCAAATCTTTCCTCAAGTGTAATACCTAAGCTATGGAGCCCTGGGCTTGGTGGGTGCCAAGGCATTATATAGAGTAAATTGATAGATTTTTACACACACACACACACACACACACACACACACACACCAGTCCCTGCCCTCAAGGAGTTTACAATCTAAGGTCCCTAACTTACATTCATACTAGGGCCCATTTAGACAGGAGCCAATTAACCTACCAGCTTGTCTTTGGAGTGTGGGAGGAAACCAGAATACCCAAGGAAACCTACACAGGCACAGAAAACATGTAAACTCCAGGCAGGTAGCACCCTGGTTATTTGAACCATCAACGCCAGTGCTGCTAGGCGAAAGTCCTAATAACTTAGAAGCTGTGCTGCCCTCGAGATGACTGAATTTAGAGTTTGTATCACTTCATGTTCCTTTTTGGCTCCACTGGCTTGCTCAATAGCAGCAGTACCATTTGAGGACAGCACAGAGCCTATAAAAATACTGAACTCTTCATTGCAGCACCATCTGACACTGCCAGGCGAATCATCCAGGTATGTTTTATCAAAGTTAATCCTTAAAATATTTTTTTTTTATTGATTATGGGTTATGTAAACCTAGGTTTCTTACTTTATATCCTATACCTAAGAATTCACAACAATGAACCCGGACTTGAAAAAATGTATTGATGGAAACTTACCATCAGGGGCATACTTTGAGGATATTCCTAGAACAATTGCAAGGATGATAAAAAACGACAGGCTGGAAATAGCAAAGCATATTAAAGTGTTTTTATGTCTTCTCCTGCGAATGACCTGTGCATGATTGTTTTGTTCGTCTCTAGAAAAACCAAATGTTGCATGTGCTTCTTGCCCCGCAGAATTAAATTTGGCTGATGCTTGAGTCTTTGGAAGAGGTGGTGGGCGTAATGGAACAATTCTGCCAGGCACGTAACCTGGAGAGCGCAGGTTGCTGCCATTCTGTGGCTGGAGGAACAGCCTGGAGCCCCCTCTGTAGTCACCTGAATGCATTGTTATGTGATGTCAAATCTGCCGAAACAAGAAAGTATTGAAAAAAACAATTAATAGCAAGACAATAGAAAAAAAAAAAAAAAGGGTACAAGACACACATCTGGAAAATCTATAAGTACAAGGTATAACACTCGGCTTTATAAACGGTATGCAATACCCATTTTGCCAATTTTAGTACTATCCAAAACGCCCAAGGGAAAAAAATATTTTTTTTATAGAGGTCTCCATTCAGGTGTCAACAATTTCCAGGTTTTCTTCTGGTATCTACATAGCAAGTCAATTCTTCACGAGGCAACCAAATGAACAAGCACAAAGCTGTTGACAGATACTGGGGTCTGATCATTACAGCCAGATGATTAGACCCCAAAATCATTCTCCATTAATTTGGGCATCGATTCTTCAATGTATGTTGGGCCGTTTCCCTCATGACCCCCAAGCATTGGATTATACTTATTCATCTGCCTAAAAGCAATTTCAACCTACTGCTCACTAGAAATGTCATATCCAGTCTCCGGAGTAGACTCTTCTACACCATACACGGAACAATTAACTCATGATCTACTGTAGCAATTAAATCTGCAATAAACTACTCAAATTCTGTCCTATTTAGATGTTTTAGCCGAAATGCAATACATGGGTGGCCTTGTTGGCACTCCCTGGCTCAACTCAAAAGTTGGCTTTTTAAAGCAAGTTTTTTTCAAAAGGAGCTAGGTGAAAAATGGTCAGCCAAACCTGACTGCCTCCAAGCAGATACAGTCAACGTTCAGGCATTAATTGCCACACAATAGGCGACAGGGAAGATTCCTATATCTCATGCTGTTTAATGTGGATGGAGGAATCAATTGGATTTTGCACATTCAGACCATGTATACAGCGTATTGCTAGACTAAGAACATTACAAATTGCTTTCAATTACTGACCTCTAAGATGAACGGTTCCCCTCCGTACACCTGGAAGTCACAGATGTTAGGCTGAGTGATTTGACAAAACAAGAAAAAGTAGCAGACAAGAGGCAAGCTTTGGCAGGATCTGCAGTGTTGAATGGGAGCTTTGAACAAACATGACATTCCATTTGTTACAATGAATGCTGATTACAAGGATCCCATGATTGCAAGTTGGCCAGGTATTGAGAGCTCAACAGCAGACAGTTATTCTTACAAGCAGTAGAAAGAGGGGGTGGAGGACAGATATATAGTAGTTATTTAATAGTGAATGCAACGCATCAATATAACCTACTGTAAATTTTCTGGAGAATTACTCGATTTTAAAAAGATAACCCATTATTAGAGAAACATGTAGACTGCCATTGATGCTAAAAATGACAGCTACCTGGCTTTCTTCCTGACTAGCTGCCGACCAAGGCTTCTGACTTTCCTCTGCCTTTCCGGATTGGTATACTAGCTACAGTTCTGCGACTCAAAGTATTTAGGCTTTTAGATCCAAACATACAGGTGTTTGACATTTTCAGAAAGATCAGCAATGGAAACCCTCCATTTCTCACAAAAGTTTTACTCTAAATCTTTCCCATACCAGTGAACATAGAGGTAAACCCCAACGAAATGCCATTTTCTTTGCCAGAAAAATGGGAGTTATTTACTAAAACCAGAGCGCAAAATCTGGTGCAGCTCCGAGTTGATACCAATCGGCATCCAGGTTTTATTGTCGAAGCTTAATTGGACAAGCTAAAAGTTAGAAGCCGATTGGCTACCATGTACAGCTGAATCAGATTCCGAGTGCCCCAGTTTTAGTAAATCTCCCCCAATGTGTATAACAAACTGCCATTCATTTTGGACATAATTTACATCCTTTTGTTGCATCTCGCTGTTATAGATCTCATTCTCTTTGTAGCCACTTCCTGTCTACATGCACTCTAGCAAAGGCTGCATGCTATTTCTCAGGGTGGGCTTCTGACAGCGAATATTGACAGTGTCTGTGCACCTTCATGGCAACACAGAAGTGCAATCTGGAGACAAGGACAGAGCACTGTCCCCCTCTAAAGCAAGTGTCTGAACAAGGACATTCATAGGAGGAAGTTCTGAAGAGTATTTTAATGAAGGGTTTAGATTTAAAAAAACATTCAAATTACTTTCAAAATGTAATCATGGTAAAGCTTGTATACAATTTTAAAAACTTGGGTTACATATAGTTGAAATACATACAGCGAAAGCTTCTCATATGGATCACAGGAGTGCAGTTATTTCTAAAGCCCACTTTCAGATAATGTCACAGCGAATCCAAGCTCGGGAAAGATCCCAACCATATGGTTGGTATCCGCCCAGAAGGCTGGACCGCCACCTGGCTCAGTTTCACAGCAAGCTGCCAAGAGCCTGAGCCAGCCCCTTCCACAGCCCAGCTCTCCAGTGAGTGCTGGAGGGGAAAGCAGAGAGCCAGAAACTGACAGTTACAGCTCTCTGCTCAGAGCAGAAGAGGAAAACTGAATGACTGCTGTGTTTGATTGCTCATTTCTCACTACAAAGACAGAAAGGAACAAAGGCAGCATCGTTTTGATGCTGCATCCACCTAGTTAAGTATACATTTTTAAACTAGCAAAATATACTTTTTGTAGTTAATGAAAGTATTTTCCAACTGTAAATAGAAAAAGGTCTTACTTTTTTTTTCTCCGTAAAAAAAAAAAAATGTAGCGAGAGGACAAAAAAAAAAAAAAAAAAAACTTTATTAAAAACAAAATTCCTTGGGTTTATGGGGCCCTTGGACAGCGAGTTAGGCATCATTGTGCAAAGCCATGAGATCACCGTTTCAATTTCCACCTTCAATACTAGAAAAATTATCCATATGATACCAGGTCTTTCCAGCTGCAGCACACTGATGTCTCAAACACACACTCTGAACATCTGGGTATAGGGATGCCCGCGGCACACTACCACTCAAGCTGCTGGTAAATGAAACCAGATGGACAACCTCAGAGAAAAAAGGAGTGGTACATTCTTGTTAACACTGCTATAAACATATCAGTTAACAAGAAACATACTTACTCTACCATATATTTCCTTTTTTTTTTTTATCCACTCTAGGAAAAAAAAATTAAATACTAGGGCTGTGCAAATTAACTTTTAATCGATCGATTAATCTTTAATTTTTTTGATCGATCAAAATCTTTTTGATCGATTAAAAAATTCTTATGACTGGTACTCACCTCTCTGCCGGCTTCTGGGCCTTCAGGGAGTTCTGTCAGAGATCCGATGACATCATGGACACCGGCGGGGCTTGCCGTGTCCATCTGAAGGGCTCCTTTGCTGTGCCTTCATATCTGCATGCCGGCGGGACCTTACTATCTGCCACACGCAATCCAGGGCCGTTTTAATAGCATCTTGGGCCCCTGGGCAAAGAAATGCTCTGGGGCCCCTACAATAATGACAGTGCAGGTAAACAGACATCAAGTAGGTAGAAGGCAGACTGCCTCCCCTGTGTATCTATCACTCTCAGTGCCATCATGGGGCCCCCAATTTCGGGGCAGCGTAGGCTCAAGGACCAGCTGCTTTGGGCAAATTGCAGGGGCCCCCAATGCAGCTGGGGCCCCTGGGCAGTGCCCAGCTGTGCCCTCTCATTAAGACAGCCCTGACGCAAGCGCTGTTACACTTCCCTCTATTACTTCCCTCTGTCAACCTGGGATTCTACAACCATCCAATGGGAGTTGTGATAGTTCCCTTCATGGGACATCTACATGCCGATGGACTGATGTTAACCCCTCCTCATCTGGATTCAGCAGTGGCATTGTTGTACACATTTTTATACCAGTATCATACTTAGCTACAGGTTTTTATGACTGCTTTTGGTACCATTTGGTATTACTCGTACCATTTTTACAGTTTATGTAGCTACATCGATTTTATCTCCAGTGCAATATTTATTTTGTTACCTACTTGAAGACTATAAAAGTTTTAATGCTCTTCCCATCGAGCGCTGCCTTTGTGTGTTTTTTTGTATCCTGCTATCCATTTTTCCAGTGGTTGGTAGCTGCACTGGGAATCAGCCTGCAAGGAGATCAGCTAAAAGTAGTTGGATCTGTATGTGTGTTATAATTAATCGAAATTAGTCGATTAATCGATTAAAAAAAAAAAAAACGATTAATCGAACACAAAAATTTTGATCATTCACAGCCCTATTAAATACAAATTATATATATATATATATATATATATATATATATATATATATATATATATATATATATATATATATATATATATATATATATATATACACACACACACACACACACACACACACACATTCACTGCTGCGATATAAAATAATCATTGTCATTTTACAAGACTGACTGACTCTTCTTGCCTGCAGTAATAAATCAAACAATCCTATTTATCATGATGAAGAAAAACAACTGGAAAGTTTATCTTCTGTGCTTCCCTTCAGAGGAAATGCTGTAGAGGAAGAAGGCCTAGATGACCATGAGATAATTGTACATTGAAAATGACAGAAATAAGAGAAATAAATCATTTGTAAAATCAGACATGCCTAGTGTGAACTTGCATGTTTCGATAAGTAGTGCATATTATCGTTTTTTTCTGGTGTAGGGTTTTAACAGCCGCCAAGTAAAGAAATCTTACAGGACTCAATAGCCTTCTGATACTAACTTGGTCTGCACAGTTGCCAGGGTTAAAGTCCAACTCCGGGGAAAGTAAAAACTGCAAGGGTTAAATGCTTGTTCATGCCTAGATGACCGGGAAAAGCATTTTACTTATTGGATCCCCACCAACCAGCTCACCAAATAAATTTTCCTGCTCCCGACAATCGCTGCTATACTACATATGTGTATGTTAGTTGTTGCTTGTACTCCTACACACGATCATTTTTCGGCATGAAAAAAAAGACGTTTTTCAGCATGTAGAAAAAAACTTATTTTTTTCCCAACTTCATAATAAAAACGATGTTGCCCACACACTATCGTTTTTAAAAAATGCTCTAGCAAAGCGCAGTGACGTACAACGCGTTACGACGGCACTATAAAGGGGAAGTTCCATGCAGATGACGCCACCCTTTGGGCTGTTTTAGCTGATTCCGTGTCAGTAAAAAAGACGATTCACGCTATTCTGTCTGTTACAGCGTGATGAATGTGCTTACTCCATTACGAATGGTAGTTTTACTACAACAAGCGCTTCCATCTCATAACTTGCTTCTGAGCATGCGCAGGTTTTTAATGCCATTTTAACATTACGGCAGGCTTCACAGTGACTAATCACTGTGGTAGGCTATCACTGCAAACATGTGACCTGGAATCGGGTGTTCCAGGTCCCAATCTTTAGTGCGTGGCCCAGGGCTCTAGGAGAGACCACAGCCTCTGTGCTTAAGGGACATATTCAAATAAGCGCCCCCATGGAAAAAAGCCCAGTCTAGTGGGGCCGCATATTTGTGCGAGTTCAGAGTCAACGGTTTAAAGTGGTTGTAAAAAGGTACAATTTGTTTTCCTAAATAGCTTCCTTTACCTTAGTGCAGTCCTCCTTCACTTACCTCATCATTCGATTTTGCTTTTAGAATGTCTTTTATTTCTTCTGAGGCATCCTCATTTCCTGTTCTGTCTGTAACTCCACACAGTAATGCAAGGCTTTCTCCCTGGTGTGGAGTGTTGTGCTCGTCCCCTCCCTTGGACCACCAACACACAGCTCCTTTCTCTTCAACGTAGAGACGTTTTGACTCTCCTGTAGTCCAAGGGAGGGGACGAGCACGACACTCCACACCAGGGAGAAAGCCTTGCATTACTGTGTGGAGTTGCAGACAGAAGAACTAGAAGTGAGGATTTCCCAAAAGAAATAAGGACATTTAAAAACAAAATGGAAGGATGAAGTAAGTGAAGGAGGACCGTACTAAGGTAAAAGGAAACTATTTAGGGGGGGGGGGGGAATTGTACCTTTACAACCCCTTTAAAGTGGGTAAAGACCCTCAGCATGCAGGTCCCCCAGCAGCCCCCCCAATACTTAACCGAGCCCTATTGCAATCCAATGATTTGCACGATAACGGCTGCTCTCCCAGGCCATTGGCTCCTACTGCTGTCAATCACAGCCAGTGAGGAGGGAGCAGGAGTGGGGCAGAGACCTGTCCTGTGTGTCTTATGAACACACAGGACAGGGTTGGGAGCAAGCATGCACAAGTGCCCCCATAGCAAGAGGCTTGCTACGGGGGCACTCAGAGAAGAGGTGGAGCCAGTCGGCAGGGGACCCGAGGAGGAGGAGGATTGGGGCTGCTCTGTGCAAAACTACTACACAGAGCAGGCAAGTATAAAAAAATATAAAGTGATGATTCAAGTGAAGTCTACCTTTAAAATGGTCTGCATCAGATTTACAACTGCACTTTGTTTACTTTAATTCTGGAGTAATTTATTTTCACAATTAAATTACTTTAAAAACATTAATATAGCGTATTATACAATATAAAAATAATAGTTAGATTGTCAAAAGCGCTTTAAGGAGTAAAAAAAATTGCTTTATCATGCATATAAGCTGTATAATAAAAAAACATAGATAAAATCCTAAATTGACTCAGGAATGCTATATATATATATATTTTTTTAAAGTTCATCCTGTTCCTTATTTATGCTTACCCTGCACATCTTGGTTTCCTTGTGTTGTGTACTGTTATTCCAGCACACTGTGGTGCAAAAATCCTCAATGTTTCACAATATCTTGATTTTCAAACAACTCTAGATTCTAAAACATCCTGGCTCTGTGCTTGTGTGTCATACAGGATGTGTGCACCAATCACCAACTCAAGGGGCTGATAAATATTTAAAGCAGAAGTAGCTTTCTAAAAGATGAAATATTGTATACTACATTACTGGTCTATCAATGCCATCAGTGGAAAAAGCTCAAAATGTAAAAAAATGACACACAATGTCATAATACACGATATTCCAGGTTCTGCAGTTCTAAGAATTTTCCCATATGCTGTACAGGAGAGGGGGGGTGGTGTCCATTAAATGCTGAAGTTGTGAGCAGCTGTTAAAAGAAAACTGACACTTATTTTGGCCTTGTTGGATTTCAGTTGTTACTTTGGCTTCTGTCTACAGCCTATAAAGATTTCAATAAGATGTGTAGCTCCTGTGATGACCCAAGAACATAAATCAGCACTAGCACAGTGTTAGTGAGTATAGGGCCTCACTTACATGCAGTGGAGCTGGGTTGTAACTACCCCTTTACTTCCTGTTCTTTTTTCTCACACTGCTATCCGCAGTTGACACAAAAGACTGTGATTACCTGTGGTTAAGTGCATATAGCTGAGCTAAATCACACCTGGACGCATTCAATTCTATTTTTTCTATTCACACCTGAAATCGCAGCTAAAACGCAGTATGTGAATGGGGCCATATGAAAGCATTGTGTGCTTTTAGCTGCGGTAGAAAACTAGAAAATCTGCAGCTAAAAGCACCCTTCTATCCTTCCGTGTGAAAGGGGCCTAAATGCATGAGCTGTGGTGATGGCTGCTTGCTAAAAGGGCACGTGTGCGTGCATGATCCTGAGCCCTGATCTATGTGTCCTTAAAGGGGTAGTTCACCCAAAAACCTTTTTTTTTTTAACATTGATTGAGGCTCGTTTTGTCAAGGGGAATCGGGTGTTTTTTTTTAGAATCGAAGCAGTACTTACCGTTTTAGAGATGCATCGTCTCCGTCGCTTCCGGGTATGGTCTTCGGGAAAGGGCGTTCCTATTTGATTGACAGGCTTCCGACGGTCGGATACATCGCGTCACGATTTTCCAAAAGTAGCCGAACGACGGTGCGCAGGCGCAGTATAGAGCCAAACCAGCGCTCGGCTACTTTCGGCTACTCGTGACGCGATGTATGCGACCGTCGGAAGCCTGTCAATCAAATAGGAATGCCAAGACCAGAAGACCATACCCGGAAGCGACGGAGACGATGCATCTCTAAAACAGTAAGTACTGCATTGATTCTAAAAAAAAAAAAAAAAAAAAAAAAAAAAAAAAAACACCCGATTCCACTTGACAAAACGAGCCTCAATCAATGTTAAAAAAAGGTTTTTGGGTGAACCACCCCTTTAAGAAATGTAGAGCCCCGCCCCCACTACCTCCTCACTTCCTGTGATTGACAGCAGCCAGAGTCAATGCTGGGACTGCAGCTGCTCTCGCACACATCACTGGATTCAGATTGAGCTCAGGGAAGTATTATGGGGGAGCTGAACTCTGAGTTTTTTTTATCTTATGCATAAAATGGCTTCAGGCTTTGCAACCAACCATCTTAAAGAGAAACTGCATATACACACACACACACATACACACATACATATATAATAAAAGGGGGGGACTGCAATCTGCTCACAATTTGTAACAACAACATCTTTGCCGTTCTAAAGCTTTCCTCTAACCACTTTGCATATTATTTTAAATGTACTGTGATTCTATATTTTTCTATATTTGCCAAATATGGTGCAGAAATCTCCCTATACCAAGTCTGGCTGCAGCCATTTTAACTGTGGACAGCTGAAGCTGCTGCCTGTCCACTTCCTGGATTTACATAGATGCTCTGCAGCTTTCATTGGCCCTCTTATGACTAAGGATGAGCTCTGGCATGTTCGCATGGTACACGTGCAGAGCCCGCCAGAAAGTGTGCACGCCGCTACGCTAATCACAGCCAGGGAGACATTTCCTGATGCTCGGCTACAGAGATCGGGAAATGTCTCCCTGGCTGTGAATAGCACAGCGCCGTGCACACTTCCTGGCGGGCTCTGCACGTGTACCATGCGAACATACCAGAGCTCATACTTACTTATGACCAATCCCCCTCCCTTCCTGGCAAACTCTCACAAGAGTGAGAGCTGTGCATGATGTCATAAGCCTAGGCTAATGACCAGACAAGAAAAATATTAGGTTTTAATAACCAAAGTTAAAACAAGGGCAGAAGATTAGATGACATTTTAAAAAAATGGCTGAAAGTCCACTCTAAGTATAGTCATCAGACACCACACTGAAGCAGTGTGCGCTCCCATGATTACAGTTGCAAATATCTTGAAGATGTTTGAAGATATATGGGAGTGGCAACAAAAAAGAAAAAAGCCAACCCAGACTAAACGGCCGGATAGAGTGAATAGTAGACAGAGCTATGGAAAGACCACATAGATACAAGCCGAACTTCAACTTACATCAGTGTTTTATTGCACCATCCATACCTTTTTGAGAGACTCTGGGCTCGAATGAAGACATAGAAGAACTCCACCGTTAAAAAATTAAATAAAAAAAATCCAGACTTGAATTTTCTAATATGCATATTGAGAGGCAGCAATGCTTTTAGGAGAGGTGAAAATACTGGAGCCTTTTGTGGTAAAAATAAATAAATAAAAATTAAGATTTCAGAGAAAACACCAAAAACGTACTGGCCAGTGTCAGAAAGCTTAGTTCCAATCACAAGTCATGGGTCCCCCAAGGAGGATAAAAAACTAGAGCTGCAACTAGGACTGAAACAACTAATCGATTAATTTCATAATCGATTACCATTTTCATAATCAATAAATCGGTCAGTAACATAATGGGGTTAAAAAAAATATATCCCTTTATGGTACAAAAAGAGAAAATTGCTACTGTAAATATAACTTTCACTGTACCAACGTGAAAAATTAACCCCTTACAGTAGCAATTATTTCCTCTTTTTGTACAATTTCTTTTCTTTTTTTTTTAATCCCATTATGTTACTTAACATCTTGGGCCTGGGTCACACCTTTTTTGTTGCTTTTTGCAGAAACACACTACAGTTCTTTTACATGGTTTCCTATAGGACATGTTCACATCTATGCTTTTTTCAGCTGCTGCATATTTGGAAATGGCAAAACAGCGCCATTTCGTTTTTTTGGTTCAATATACTTCAATGGGGAAGCTGCAGAAGAGCATATAATGCGTTTTTGCAGCAATTTGTGTTATTTAAATTGGGCAAAAAAAATGTAAAAATACAAATTGCAAAGTTATTAACCGATTAATCGAAACAATAAATCGGCCAACTAATGGATTATGAAAATAATCGTTAGTTGCAGCCCTAGGCTGCAACTAACTATTATGAAAAGAATCGATTAGTTGGCCAAATATTTTTTTTGATTAATCGACTAATCGGATGATCTTAAAAAAAAAAAAAAAAAAAGTGTGGTGTACAATTTAGTTAATATGTAAATAAACTAAAGAAAAAGTATTCTTAAATATCCATATTCAGTGGTAAATATAAATAACCAACTACAGTTATTGTAATGCCTTCTATTACCTCCACTTTCTCTGGGTTCAGATGCTGATCTTCCCTGTCTTTAAAAAAGAAAAAGAAAAAAAATCACTTTAAAAACAAACTTGTTATACTTACCTGCTCTGTGTAATGGTTTTGCACAGAGCAGCCCAGATCCTCCACTTCTGGGGTCCCTCACCGATGCTTCTGGCTCCTCCTGCCTTCAGAGTGCCTCAATAGCAAGCCGCAAAGTATAGTATAGAGCGCCCACTATAGCAAGGTAAAAAAACTTCTGCCTTTAGAACCCAGGACTACATGTCCCATGAGGCATTGCTCCTCACACTTTCACAAATTCTCAGGCACTTAGTGACATGTATGGATGGTGTACTGAGCTGTATGTGTGCTGCACTGTATTTCCTGATATGTAAACAAATAATGCATTCTATATGCAGGGCAACTAATCAACTGGCCGATTAATCGATTATGAAAATAGTTGACAACTTCTTTCATAATCGATTAGTTGTCGATTAATCGATTAGTTGTTGTTGGCCCCAATAAAAACCCAAAGCACACAAAGCTAAAATCATCCTTGAATAGATAAAAAAAAAACATTGGACTATTCGGAAGTGGCCTTTTATGAGCCCTGATCTGAATTTATTTAACATCTATGGAAGGAGCTGAACACCTGGAGAAGGCACCTTGCAACCCAGAGACTGCCAGAGTTTTCTCAAGAAAAGTGGACAGAATCCTCCGCGTTAGAGAACTCGCTTGTTTGTAGCGATTCTCCTCTACGCATTGCACAACAAAATATTAGGCCAAAGGAAAAATTTATTTTTGTCCATGCCATTGCCATTTGTTTTATTACTCAAACTGTTCCATTCAATCGAAATTCTTAAAAAAAAAGTCTATTAAAATATGGAATAAATGATGGATGCCAGTTACTTTGACCGGTTTAAAGCCATTTCAGAGAAAACTGAGTTTTTATTACATGATGGGGTATCAAACTAATTTGTCCACATTTGTAATAGACCATTAGTCAAAATGTTATCCAATGTTCTGATGTTGATGTCAAATATTTGAATGCCCAAGAGAACATGCAAGACGTAATGGTAAAGCAGCGCTATGCGCTGGAAAACAAGGCAACCACCACCCATTGATGTACATTATTCTTCAGATGAACCATGTCCAGTATTAGAACTTGCCATCTGCTGTCTTATTTTGCCATGTCTGGATAATACACAACCCACCAAACCCACTCCCTGACTGCTCATAAAGTTGTGTAGTATAAAAAATGTGTTATGGAATAAAGCGCTAACATCATGTTGTATGGATTAGAACCGAATCAGATGAGGTATCAAATCCATTCTGACTTAGCTGAGCATTAACCACTTAAGGACCGCCGCATGTACATTTACGTCGGCAGAATGGCACCGACAGGCACATCAACGTATATATACGTTGGTGCCTTGGGGGGGATCGGGGGTCCGATCGGACCCCCCCGTACATGCGGCGGTCCGCGCGGCTGCAGGAGCGATCCGACAAGTGGGGGCGGCTATCCGTTTTCACCCGCCCCCTCCGGATCGCTCCCAGCCAATGCGCGCGCCCGCCCGCCCTGTCACTTCCTCCTCCTGTGTAAACACAGGAAGGAGGAAGCGACGTGATCTCTCCCTCGGCGTTTGTTTCAAGCGCCGCTGAGGAGAGATCACAACACAACAAGTAAGTCTGCACCAACAGCACACTTACACATAGACACAAACACATTTAACCCCCGCGATCGCCCCCCCCCCCCCCCCCCCCCCCCCCCCCTGTCACAGTGTCACTGAATGCAGTAATCATACATGTATGATTACTGTATTTAGTGTCAGTGTGACAGTCAGTCAGTGTTAGCCCCCCCCCACCCCCCCAATAAAAGTTTTAACCCCTTGATCACTGCCCTAGTTAACCCTTTCACTCCCTATTGCCAGCATCACTAAGCGATCATTTTTCTGATCGCTGTATTAGTGTCGCTGTTCCCGCTAGGTAGCTAATTTTTTTTTAATGCGATTTTTTTTTTTTTACTAAAGACATGTGGCTAAATAAATTTTGGCCTAAATGTTTGACTAAAATTTAGTTTATTGGTTTTTTATTATAACAAAAAGTAAAAAAAATTGATTTTTTTTTCAAAAATTTCGCTCTATTTTTGTATATAGCGCAAAAAATAAAAATCGCAGAGGCGATCAAATACCACCAAAAGAAAGCTCTATTTGTGGGAAAAAAAGGACGCAAATTTTGTTTGGGAGCCACGTCGCACGACCGCGCAATTGTCTGTTAAAGCGACGCAGTGCCGAATCGCAAAAACCCCTTGGGTCATTTGCCAGCGTATTGGTCCGGGTCTTAAGTGGTTAAAGATGAAAAAAAAAAAAAATAATGAAAAAAAAAAAAATGTGTGTATTTTCATTGCGTATGGTTTTAGTTGTCACCAACATATTTACCTTAAAGTGCATCTAAACCCAAAAAGAAAAAAAATGGAATATATTGCAGCTTGCCATTCCATGTGGCTGCATTTTTATTTATTTTTTCAGGCTAATTAACACCCCCCCCCCACTTTATTCAGTAACCCCAGGACTTGTCCCCATACACACTATTAGATTGTATGCAGATTTTGGTCTTAAGATTTACCAAAAGGGCCTGCCTGATTGCATACAAATTAAAACTCTTAAGGTTTGACCTCATATTATATGGTTTTGGTAAATATGAAGACAAAGATCTGCAGAAAATCTAATATGTGTATGGGGTCTGCTCTCTGTACTGTATAAAGAGGCAACATTGTTATCCAAGGGCAGTACTACAAAACACCTCCCCGTCCATAAAGGTGTAGTGTTCTGTAGTCCTCAGAAGTGTTTGGGAACAATGTAACTGATAAGAGTGCAGCACAGGCAGTTTGCACAGAAATCTAATTAGATGACAAGATTTCTGAAAGGATCAACAAGTATTTTTGCAACTAAACAGATATTCAAACACAATTCTAATAGTGTTGTCAAACGAAAGTGACCAAATATAAAAAGTGAATTTTTTGGGTTTACAAATCCTTTATTTTTATGAGACTTTCACCTTCAGCCCTGGTTCACACCACAAAACTACATGCGATTCGCACAGAAATCACTGCAATTCTGTATGGTGCAATTTGATCCCATTTTGTAGGACTCGTACCACATCAGCACTAAAAAGGTGCAGCACTGGAATCGGATCGCATTGGTGTTCATACCCATGCGATCCGATTCAAGCAATTTCGCAACTTGCTTTTTGGGTGTCATTAAAGTGGTTGTAAACCCCACTTTTTGACTTTTACCTACAGGTAAGCCTATAATAAGGCTTACCTGTAGGTATAAAGAATATCTCCTAAACATATACGGTTTAGGGCAGGCATCCTCAAACTACGGCCCTCCAGCTGTTGCGGAACTACAAATCCCATGAGGCATTGTGAAACTCTGACATTCACAGACATGACTGAGCATGATGGGAAATGTAGTTCCTGAACAACTGGAGGGCCATAGTTTGAGGACCCCTGGTTTAGGAGATATTCCACTCGCTCCCTGCATGCGCAAGGGAGGATCCTCGGCTGCTGGAATAAAATCTCATTTCATAATGAGCTAGTATGCGGTGCATACTAGCTCATTATGGCTTTTGCCTTGCAGGTGTAAAAAAAAAAATTGTATATGCGGGTTTACAACCGCTTTAACATGGGCACCCATGGTGTGATTGCTATGCGGTGTGGGTCAAGTACAGGAATCGCTGTGTTTCCTGCATTGCATCAGTGTGAACAGGAACTCAGGCATGTATATTCTTTCTCTGCATTTCCTATAGATATATGTACAGAAGCCAACAAACGGCTCTCTGTATCCCTATAGAATCTCACTACTGTAGATTGACTGACATTGTGAAACATATTGAATGGGCTGTAAATCACGCCGGAAAAAAAAAGTGTATGCACTACTTTAAAAATGTCACACCAAATTGCATGGTACTGCAGATTGTGCCTGCAAATGAACAGTGTTTGAGATCTGCATTATTTGTGTTGCCATTAACATTACATTGGCCATAGCAGAAAGCAGTGCGTTTCAGTGTGGTGTGGGAACCGTGCACGGAACATGCCTTTCCTGCACGTTGTGGTGTGAAGTGGCACTCAAACATGCTTGGAACAAATTTATATTTTATATATATTATATTATATTATATATATATATATATATATATATATATATATATTTATTTATTAGACATTATACATACATATATACACACACACAATATATATGTATATATTATTACACACAGTCAGGAAAAAAAAAAAACACACAATGAATGTTTGGCCAGAAAACTGTCTATACGAAAGTGTGTTGTAGCAACAAACATTCCTTCCTCACAGAGGTGTGTCCCAAAGAGACAAACGTATGTCACCAGCATCCTGCCTTGACACACCTATCTGTGTCACACTGTGATGTACAAAAGGGTGTTCAAGCAACACACCTTCACCTTCCTCACAGACATGGGCAGAGGTATGGCACTGGCATCCTGCATTGACATATCTATCGGTGTCACACTGTGATTTACAGTAAAGATCCTGGGATCTCTGTGACCTTTCTGCAGGAGTCCATGCTAAATAACTCAATGGTCGTTAACAATGACGTTCTTTTGAGGTATACATCAGCTTATGGAAAAATATCATGGAAAAATATGGGGGAAAAAAAGGAAACTGACACAACCTGCCTTTCAAAACAATCCTTTGCATGCCACTGTCACAGAATCAGGAACATAAGTAGTAATAATTGAAAGAAGAGAGATATTCATACATTACCAATGTAAACGCTATGCAAGTGGATCAACTATGCTGTGTTTTCCAAGAGCAAACAAACAGAATCAATGAACACTCTGGAGCCCCCTAGGGAAACCCATTACCAATACTGGGATATTAGCTCACTTAAGCATGGCTGGGGGAAGGGGCTTCAGAATTAATCTTTCACTCAGAACAAAAGAATCGCAGAGGTTTCATTTTCACTAATGTTATGGAGTATTAATCGCTACTCAGCTCCAGGGAGCTTCCTTTATGTAGAAAGCCCAAAGTATGAAGAGCTTATGTGGCTCTAAGGCTACTTTCACACATCTCCACTGCAAAAAGGCATATGCGTTTTTGTATTTGGCATCTGTGGGGGGGGGGGGGGGACACACACAATTGCAAGTGCATTTTCCAGTCATTTCAATGGGGAGGTGCCTTCTGGGTGCAGTTTTCTTATAGTATCAATCATACACCAAAAATGCAGCAAGCAGAACTTTGAAAAACACAACTGACCAGTGTGAAGAGTTCCATTGGATTTAATTGGCATGTGTTTTTATTCTGCTTTAAAACACACAAAAAAACGGATCAGTGTGAAAACAGCCGCTGCCCTAATCAACTCTTCTTGTGTTAACCTTAAATGCCTTAATAAATTACCAGTTTTCTGTTCTTATCAATCTCTTCCACTATGAATAATCAGTCTATGGTTGGGAACCCATTCATTCAATATTCCACACACCAGGGAGTGGCTGTCGATCTATAAAATTACAAGCCGATTGTAGCTTAAGTTTGTAAGTTATCAACTGAACCTTTGTTTCCACCATGAAACCCCATAACCTGATCAAAATAGGATTGTATTTATGATCCCAGTGCTGTCAAATCTATGCAGAACAAAAATCGATAATTTTCCACACTGGCTGATCGACTCAGTTTGATCAGGTTCAATTGAATCCAAGTCCAAGTTGATCAGAAGGGAATGGCTACATGATCATATGCCAATTTTTGATCAAACTGCATATCTATTGGATGCAAGAAAGGAAAAAAAAGCGAAGCATGTATGGTCATCATTAGTTTTCTACTATGGAACCTAAAATATTTATAAAGGCCAATGGAAATGGAAGGCCAATTAGCACTGGATAAAATCAAAGCTCACACACAGAGTCTGAAAGAACAAGTTAAACCTAAGAGTCGGTTCACACTGGGGCGACTTGGGATCCGACTTGAAGTCGTCTCAAGTCGTCCCAAGTCGTACTGTCCAGAAAAGCAATGTAAGTGAATGGGAGCGGTGTTAATACACACTACTCATGTCGCTCCGACTTCAGAAGAGGTTCCTGTACTACTTCAATCAGACTTCTAGGCGATTTGTACCCATTGATTTCAATGGAAGTCGCTTCCAAGTCTGATCACTGTTTTAATTGAAGCTACTTCCCAGCAAGATAACATACATTTCTCAGACAAACCCCTCCCTCCCCTTCCCTCTCCCAGAGCTGATTGTTGTTTTATTGGCCACTGGAATGTCTCCTGACCTGAAAAGGACTTCAAGTCGTGTTGTAAATCACCCCAGATCGCCCTGTGGTTCATGCTCAAGTCGTGTTGAAGTTGCTTCTGAAAGTCGTGCTGGAAGTCGTGTCGCCCCAGTGTGAACCGACTCGTCTGGGAGAGGGAGGGGGAGGGAGGGGTTTGCCTGAGAAATG
Source organism: Rana kukunoris (assembly GCA_029574335.1). Classification (NCBI taxonomy): domain Eukaryota; kingdom Metazoa; phylum Chordata; class Amphibia; order Anura; family Ranidae; genus Rana; species Rana kukunoris. Next base: position 306,970,271 of record CM056049.1, on the reverse strand, counting down.
TATGTTACCTTGCTTGAAAGTAGCTTCAATTAAAACAGTGATCAGACTTGGAAGCGACTTCCATTGAAATCAATGGGTACAAATCGCCTAGAAGTCTGATTGAAGTAGTACAGGAACCTCTTCTGAAGTCGGAGCGACATGAGTAGTGTGTATTAACACCACTCCCATTCACTTACATTGCTTTTCTGGACAGCACGACTTGAGACGACTTCAAGTCTGATCCCAAGTCGCCCCAGTGTGAACCGACTCGCTCGTGGTCAGAAACTACAATGATAATCTGAGGAATCACAATATTTACACAATACAGAAAGACCTCTCAATACACAATATGTACACAATACAGAAAGACCTCTCAAGGTAACAAGAAGTTTCCCCAACTAACTGCGAAGTACTTCCAATCAAGCAGCCCTTTAATCAAAAGCAAGCTGTTCTTAATTGTTTGGATCTTGGTATTTACTAGATGAAGGGGGTGACCCAGCCCAGAGTTGAAGGTAGGCAAAAAAAGGAAGCTTAGACAGGTACACAGGAAAGGTAATAGTATGTACCATCAAGACTTGTCTGACAAGCTCACTATAAGCCTACCGACGACCAAAAACAAAGGTCAGATGTGCAAGTACAATCCAGTCATTGGCCAATTTCTATTGGTGTAGCCTCTGCCTTTTCCAGTCCCAGCATTGACTTGTCATTGGAGAAAGAATGGCAAGTGTAATTTGCTTGCTCTCTCTTGAAAACCATTTCAGCTAGATACGTCTGTCTGCATTCAGACAGACATGAGTTTGTCTCCAGGTCTGGTTAAGAACAGCCTGCAAATGTTCAATTTATGTCTATGGGCACCTTGGGGTACTTGCACACAGTGATGTAGGAACATAAGTTTCCTTCATAAAATCTCAAGGATGGGCAGTACAATAAATAGGCTGGGATATGTCATGTACATGAGTCCAGGGTCAATCATCTGCATGTGATTGCTGCTTTAGGCTGGGTTCACACTTGTGCGGTGTGAATTTCAGCTCTGTAATGTCTCTGCAAAGATAAGGGAAGTGTTCAGCAGATTAGCTCCATTTTTGCTGCGAATTTGGAGACCTGGGGGAAGTTCTGAGTGAGAGGAGAGTGGGGGAGAAATGTATTGAGCTGAATGAGAGAAATTCCTGAAGAGAACTGAACACATCTGCGAATCAGCTGCGTACCCATAGAAGATAATGGGAAGGGAAAGGGAACAGCCATTTAGGCTCTCCTTTCCTTATGGGACCACAGCAGGGGCAGCTAGCAGAAAGCTTAAGGGAAGGGGTCATAGTAAGGTCAGGAGGTTTTAGAAGTTTGTGTGAGTTAATTATTTGATTCAGAACAGCTGGGCTAGAAGGTTTGGGAGACAGGGAGGTTGTGGGCATTGATTGGCCGGTAAGAGGTCAGGTGACCCTCAGAAGGTTCTGGTAGCTGGCCCAGAGCTGATACAAGTAATCACGCCAGGAAGGCCTGGGCCGTCTCTTTAAAAAATCTGCAGCCGGAGGAGCTCCCCAGTCACGTGTCTCGGGATGGAAGCCTTACTACATCAGCTATTAGCTAGAGCGGAGAGTGCGGGTGGAGAGGAGTGGATTCGCCACTGCCTTTCGGTACCTTTGGAGCCTCGGTCGGTCCCGGAGTCGGAGCGGTTAGCAGGCACCAGCGCGGACGCATCGCAGCAGCAGCCATGCCGGTCGGTGGATGGAGGAAGTCCCTCGCTGTTCGTGGACGAGTCTGCGCAGCCCGATGACGTCGCAAGGGTGGATGACATGACGCCCGGAGGAAGCAAACGGAGGCGTTCCACGAGGAGTGCCAGCCCCGCTCTGTCGGAAGGAACAATGGGCGGATCGTATGTTTCTCTTTTTTCTTGCAGGAACCAGCAGCCTAGTCAAGCGGCGCCCCCTGCAGGCAGTGGACGGAGAGGCAGAAGCGCTTCAACCTCGGCGAGGCAGCCGTCACCACAACCCACCTCTGCCAGTGTCAGCCAGCCAGCTCGCAAAGGCAGTAAAAGCGGCAAGTGCAGCCGCAAAACCAAAAATGTGGAAAAACAGCAGCAAGCCTCACAGACTGGTAGGATACCGGTACGGTGTGAAGTCCCAGCAACAGCCCCTGGAGTTGGTCCTGCTCAGGCGGCCGATGGTGAGTGCAGTAATACGTCTCAAATGCATGTTTTATCTACTGCAATTGAACAATTAGTGTCGGTAATGCGGGCACAGGTGGCTCCGCCAGTGGTTGCCAAGGAGGCGAGGGTCTGGGCAGTGGACTCGCTTCCTGGGCAGATCCCAGGTGATTCATCCAGAGAAAGGTCTGATGGTGCTAAGAGTATACCTGAAACAAGTGTTAGAGAATGTATGCCATGTCTGATGTCACCATTAGGGTTCCATTTGCCTGTCAGTGTTAAAGAGAGGATATGGAAGGGTGAGTATATTGATTTTGCGACAATACTTCCTCCTGTCAGGGATAATTTAAAATATGATAGGAAAGATGAGAAATCTGATGAGCGGAAGCCAGTGATCAAATCTTTTTATGGTTGGTTGCAGGCTTTTCTCATTTATTCTAGTGTGCTGTGTGAAAAATACCCTGAAAAGAGTTCTTTGCTGTTCCAGCACATTGACATTATTTTGGAGGCATACAGGGGTTTCAGTGGCGTGGCTTGGTTGGTCTATGACGAGGCTTTCAGGCAGAAATTGGCGGTACAGCCATCTTTGCAGTGGGGTTCAAAGGACGTCGGCCTCTGGCTGAACTTATTTTTGCCCCAAAGGCAACCGTTTGCTCGTCAGAACGCGGTGCCGGCTCCACAAGCCCCGCCTCCTGGGAGTTATAAGAAGGGATTGTGTTTTGCTTTCAATGACTCCCAGTGTAGGTGGTTGAATACATGCAAGTTTAAGCACGAGTGCGCATTTTGTGCAGGGAGCCATCCTGTGGCAAAATGTTTTCGGAAATTACAGGCATCCGCCAGGGAGGGTTTTCCCAAAAGCATTTACCCCGGTGATGCTCCCAAGAATGCTACCATGGTTGCAGGGCTACCCAAACCGGCGGATGGCTGCCCTGCTAATTAAAGGTTTTTCTGAAGGTTTCGTTATACCAAATTTCAATGGAAATGGTTGTGTCATAACGAACAATTTAAAATCAGTTAGCGAGGCCCCGTGGGTGGTAAGAGAGAAGTTATTGAAGGAAGTTGGAGCAGGTAGGATGGAGGGTCCGTTTCCCCACCCCCCGTTTGAGGACTTCAGGATCTCCCCGTTGGGCCTGGTCCCCAAAAAAGAAACAGCCGAATTTAGGTTAATACACCATTTATCATTTCCTTTTGGGAGTTCTCTAAATGACCAGTTGGACTCGGAGGCGATATCCGTGTCTTATTCATCCTTTGATTTGGCTGTTGATAAGCTTCGCATTCTGGGTAAGAATGCGTTATTATCAAAGGCCGACGTGAAATCGGCTTTTCGGTTGCTTCCAATAAATCCAGCAGGTTTCAACTCATTGGGCATTTATTTTGAGAATCAGTTTTATTTTGACAAAGCATTACCAATGGGTTGTTCAATTTCTTGTTTTTATTTTGAAGCATTCTCAACTTTTTTGGAATGGGTAGTTAGCAGGATAGCGGGTTCGAGTTCTTTAATTCACTACCTGGACGACTTTTTATTTTTAGGTCCGGGCGATTCGACTGAATGCGCTTTCCTGTTAGCAGTATTTCAGAAGGTCTGCGGTCATTTTGGGGTACCCTTGGCGCAAGAAAAAACTGTGTTTCCCACGACATGCATTGAATTCCTGGGCATAACTTTGGATTCTGTCAGTATGGAGTTTAGACTGCCAGAGGACAAGATCTACAAGTTGTCTCAGGTTTTGCATTCATTCATGAGGAAGAGTAAAGTCACCCTGAGGGAATTGCAATCCCTTCTAGGCTTACTGGCTTTTGCAACAAGGGTCCTACCTATGGGAAGGGTTTTTTCCAGGAGGCTATATGCAGCCATGTCAGGTTTAAAGAACTCGACAGCGCATATCAGGCTGACCTCGGATATCAAGCAGGACATGTTGGTTTGGCTGAGATTTCTGGAGCATTTCAATGGTAGAGCTATGTGGCAGCAAGAATTTGTTTTGGACAGTGATCTTCTGTTAGAGATGGATTCTGCGGGCTCAGTTGGCTTTGGGGCCATTTTTGGTTGCCGCTGGTGCTCAGGAACCTGGTCGGACAGGTGGGCCAACAGTGGTTTCACAAAAAACATAGTTTTACTTGAGTTGTTCCCAGTGATTGTAGCGCTAGAAATATGGGGGGTCACGCTTGCAAACAGAAGGATCTGGGTTAGCACGGATAACAGGGGCGTTCTGTTTGCTGTAAATACGCTGTCATCTAAGTCCCCACTGGTAGTATCCTATCTTCGGCATCTGGTTTTCCTCTGCCTAAAATGGAACATCTGGCTAAAAGCAAAGTACATCCCGGGTAGAATGAATAATGTTGCCGATGCTCTCTCCCGTCTGCAGATGGACCGTTTTTTCGGGCTACTTCCCGGGGCAGATCCAGTGGGGGCAGTTTGCCCCTCCCATTTGTGGACTCTGATATAATGCTTCGCTATTTCAAGGATTCTGTGGCTGTTTCCACGTGGAAAAGCTATTCAGCATCCTGGTTTCAATGGTCAGCCTTTTTGGGGTCTTTGCAGTTGTCTGTATCTGAGTTTTCGGAAGAACTGATTTTATTATTTCTGGGTTCCCTAATTCAGAAGCAGCCTTCCTGGTCTCACATTAATAAAACGCTCTCGGGCATTTCTTTCTTTTTACGCCTTCGTGGGCTGCCATCATGCCACAGTTTCTTTTCGGTCAAACAGATACTGAAAGGGTATAAAAGAGCTTCTTTCAAAAAAGATTCAAGGTCACCAGTTACCCCGGCCATGCTGAAGAAAATTTGCAAGGCAGCTTCAGCAGTCTGTTTTTCAGGATATGAGGCTGTATTATTTAAGGTTTTATTTGTAATCACATTCTTTGGTGCTTTCAGAGTGTCCGAATTGCTTCCGGCCTCTAGGAACGATGCCTCGGGAATTTTATTATCAGAGGTATCCTTTCTGGAGGAGAATTTGAGGTTATTCATTAAGTTCAGCAAGACAGATACGCTGGGAGTAGGAGTATGGATCTCACTAAAGAGGTATGTGATTCCTGATATCTGCCCATTAACCAATTTTCAGGAGTATTTACGTGTCCGGCCACCGGCCGCTGGTTTGTTGTTCATTCATGAGGATGGCTCTCCGGTATCAATTTATCAATTCTCATCAGTATTGAGAAGATGTGTGTTACACAGTCGCCTTGGTCATTTTAAAATATCATCCCACTCGTTCCGTATAGGTGCGGCTACAGAGGCCGCCAGGATTGGGTTGGAGGAGAGTACCATCAAGAGAATTGGCAGATGGAAGTCTAATGCTTTTAAATTATATATTCGTCCCTACTAATGATTTAAATTTAATTTCAGGTTTGCAACGGTCAGTGTGGATTGTAGGCCATTCCTTTATTTTTTGGGCACAGAAGAGAGCAGCACTTAGAACATATACTGAAAATTTGGGTTTGGATCCTTCAGCATTCAGCATTTCTTGGTACGGTCGTAGAGGGATGCTATGGGAGGATCTAGTTTTTGAATTAGGTAGATTGTATGCGACTCTTTCCCCTCCGGACATACTAATTGTACATATTGGGGGAAATGATATAGGTAAGTTGAAAACTTTTGATTTGATTAGCAACATGAAGGATACTTTTAAGTTCCTGAGGGTGGCCTCGCCGAATTCTTTTCTAATTTTTTTCAGAGATAATTCCGCGATTACGTTGGTTGGTTTCGCCAACCTTCAGGCCGTTGGAGAAAGTTCGGAAGCGGATAAACAGGGCTATGGAGAAATTTTTGTCACCTAATTTTGGTTTTTCATTTAGGCATCGGGAGTTGGAGGGTGGTTTCCAGGGTCTTTATGGGGCAGATGGGGTCCATCTGTCCGATATAGGTCTCGATATTCTAAACATGAACTTTCAAACATGCATAGAGGCGGCCGCGGTCTGGGGGTGTGAGGGACAGAGGGGGGGCAAGGGTTCCCCCCCTCTGTCGCTTGGGGAGAGTTAAGAAGGCTTGGAACAGGTTGGTGTATCAGCTCGAGTCTCAGTGGCTGGGTTGAGGTTGGTGTCGGAAAAGTTAAGTGTTGGAAATTTTTACGGTGAATGTTCTAAAAGTTTGATATCGTAATATCAAGTTACTATACATTTTGTTTTTTATTAAACCAGTGAATCAGGCCGTGGCCAATACTAGTCCAAAGAATTATATATGTTATGTTGTAAATGTTTGTATTTACCATTAAAATGTTTGGAAAAGAGTTAATGGTCTGTTGTGTCTTTCCTCTATTGCATGTTTTTTGGAAGAGGGGGGATGTTGTTTTTATGGCATCATGCTTGTGGTCCCATGGGAAGGGAAAGGGAACAGCCATTTAGGCTCTCCTTTCCTTATGGGACCACAGCAGGGGCAGCTAGCAGAAAGCTTAAGGGAAGGGGTCATAGTAAGGTCAGGAGGTTTTAGAAGTTTGTGTGAGTTAATTATTTGATTCAGAACAGCTGGGCTAGAAGGTTTGGGAGACAGGGAGGTTGTGGGCATTGATTGGCCGGTAAGAGGTCAGGTGACCCTCAGAAGGTTCTGGTAGCTGGCCCAGAGCTGATATAAGTAATCACGCAAGGAAGGCCTGGGCCGTCTCTTTAAAAAATCTGCAGCCGGAGGAGCTCCCCACCCTACCCCCCCCCCGTCGCGGCCGATTCATGTGGTAGGCTCCCTCAGGTAAGTCACCTGAGGGGAGAGTTAAGAAGGCTTGGAACAGGTTGGTGTATCAGCTCGAGTCTCAGTGGCTGGGTTGAGGTTGGTGTCGGAAAAGTTAAGTGTTGGAAATTTTTACGGTGAATGTTCTAAAAGTTTGATATCGTAATATCAAGTTACTATACATTTTGTTTTTTATTAAACCAGTGAATCAGGCCGTGGCCAATACTAGTCCAAAGAATTATATATGTTATGTTGTAAATGTTTGTATTTACCATTAAAATGTTTGGAAAAGAGTTAATGGTCTGTTGTGTCTTTCCTCTATTGCATGTTTTTTGGAAGAGGGGGGATGTTGTTTTTATGGCATCATGCTTGTGGTCCCATGGAACTGAATTCGCACCCGAGCCGAACCGCAAGGCCTCCAAAACGCATACAGATTTCCGGCAATGCGCAGTGCGAATGCATCGCACATATGTGAACCAGCCTCATTGAAAACAATGTATTTAGAAATGTTCTGCGTTTTGGATGCGGTTGAAACCGCAACCAATTCGCATAGGTGTGAACCCAACCTGAGGGTTTACAGTGCCTTGAAAAAGTATTCATACCTCTCAAAATTTTCCTAATTTTGTCATGTTACAACCACAAACATAAATGTATTTTATTGGGATTTTATGTGATAGACCAACACAAAGTGGAACATAATTTACACATAAAATATATTTGGAAAGTGTGCCATACATGTGTATTCAGCCCCCTTTACTTTGATACCCCCAACTAAAATCTAGCAGAACCAAGTGTGTTCAGAAGTCACCTATTAAATAGTCAACCTGTGTGTAAATTATTCTCAGTATAAATACAGCTGTTCTGTACAGCCCTCAGCAGTTTGTTTGTTCACTAATACACACGATCATTTTTTGTGATGAAAAAAAAACGACGTTTTCTGTGAAGTAAAAAACAAAGTTTTTGAAAAGTCACTTTTCAAAGACGATGTTGCCTACACACCATCGTTTTTTCACAAAAAGCGAGGTTACGTTCACCACTCTTTTCCATGGAAGCTCGCTTCATAACTAGCTTCTGGGCATACGCGGGTTGAAAAACGTCGTTTTAAACGACATTTTTGCTACACACGGTGACTTTTTGTGAAACAAAAAACAACGTTTTGAAAAACGACACAAAAAATTCAAGCATGTTGGAATTTTTTTTGGGTCGTTTTTTTTAAGACAAAAAACGACGTTTTGCCCACACACGATCAATTAAAATGACGTTTTAAAAAACGTTTTTTTTCATCGCAAAAAACGACCGTGTGTACGCGGCATAAGACTGAGCACCATGAGGCTGGGTTCACACTTGTTCTACAAATGCTCCTACATTGGGAGCTCATGTCGCATGACATGTGAAAATCATGTGAAAATCAATGTTTCCCTATGAGAGCCGTCTTAACTGGTCCTACACAAGTCGGTCCGACTTTGAAAATGCTTCCTGTACTACTTTGGTCCTACATTGATCCTACTTCAGCCCATTGAATAACATTGAAGTCGGACCAAAGTAGGAGCCTTGTTCTAACCATCCGACTTTTATTTATTTATAAAAATGCTTTTTGGGAGCGCAGTCATTACCCAAAGGCCTCGATGCGCTCAATCCGACATGTGATTACAGCACCAGTTAGGGCTCTTTCACACGGAGCAGTCTGTTTTTTCGCTCCGTGTGTCTGTCGGCTAAGCGGGGGGTCTGTCCCTTTCATCCGATGCCGGATGGAAGAAAAATAGGACATTCTTCCGTCCGAAAAAACGGATGCGGATCTGGCGAATGTTAGCGGATGCATCATCCGCTAACGGATCCGCTCCCATAGGGGTTCATTACAAGTCCGTTAACTGACTTGTAATTAGCGGACCGTTCGTCCGCTAGTGTGAAAGGGCCCTAAAAGGAATTTATCTCACTCTGGGATTGTTTTGATTGGTCAAAGAACAAGTCAAAGAACAAGTCAGACTATCACAAAGTCGGATCAAAGTAGTATCCTGTTCATGAAAGTAGGATGGATGTAAGACCAATGTAGTACCAATGTAGGACAGATGTCGCAGAGCAAAGTAGGATGAAAGTAGTACTGCTGTCGTGTAGTATAGTGTGAACCCAGCCTGAAGGCCAAAGAACACACCGGACAGATCAGGGATAAAGTTGTGGAGAAGTTGAAAGCAGGGTAAGGTTATAAAAAGATATCCCAAGCTTTGAACATCTCATGGAAAGCACTGTTCAATCCATCATCCCCAAAAAAAAATCTGTCCACAGGACAACTATTAGTTGAGCGCTCCACAAATCTGGCCTTTATGGAAGAGTGGCAAAAAGAAAGCCATAAGAAGTCATATTTGCAGTTTGAGAAGCAAATATGTATAAGAAGGCGCTCTGGTCAGATAGGACCAAAATTGAACTTTTAGGCCTAAAAGCAAAAAACGCTACTGTATGTGTGGCGGAAAACTAACACTGCACATCACCCTGAACACAACATCCACCGTGAAACATAGTGGTGGCAGCATCATGTTGTGGGGATGCTGTTCTTCAGCAGGGACAGGGAAGCTGGTCAGAGTTAATGGGAAGATGGATGGAACCAAATACAGGGCAATCTTAGAAGAAAACCTGTTAGAGTCTGCAAAAGACTTGAGATTGGGACGAAGGTTCACCTTCCAGCAGGACAAACAAAACAAACATACAGCCAGAGCTACAATGGAGTGGTTTAGATCAGGGGTGTCCAAACGTTTTTCAAAGAGGGCCAGATTTGATTAAGTGAACATGCGTGAGGGCCAACTATTTTGCCCCGAAATTCGTTGAACCATTAAAATTCGGTCTAAGTGTGTTCGTCCGAGCACTAATACACTGCCCAACAACAATTCTCTTGCTTTTGTGGCTGTGTGTGATGAAGAGATGAGGTTGGGACTGTTATTTAAAGGGGTAGTTCCCCCAAAAACCTTTTTTTTTAACATTGATTGAGGCTCGTTATGTCAAGGGGAATCGGGTGTTTTTTTTTTAGAAATGAAGCCGTACTTACCGTTTTAGAGATGCATCGTCTCCGACGCTTCCGGGTATGGTCTCTGGGTCTAGGCGTTCCTATTTGATTGACAGGCTTCCGAGGTCGGATACATCGCGTCACGATTTTCCGAAAGTAGCCGAACGACGGTGCGCAGGCACAGTATAGAGACGCACCGTCGCTCGGCTTCTTTCGGCTACTCGTGACGTGATGTATGCGACCGTCGGAAGCCTGTCAATCAAATAGGCACGCCCAGACCAGACGATCATACCCGGAAGCGACGGAGACGATGCATCTGTAAAACGGTAAGTACTGCTTCGTTTCTAATAAAAAACCACCCGATTCCCCTTGACATAACGAGCCTCAATCAATGTTAAAAAAAGTTTTTTGGGGGAATTACCCCTTTAAATATACTGTATATATTTTTTTTTTGTGGCCCCAACGAATCCCAGAGCGCTGCTCAGGACTAAGCATGAGCTTAGGCGTGTTATTTGAAAATGCCGTATTTATTGGCGTACAACAAGCACAGGCTTATCATTGCCATGAATGCAGCCTCACATGTGCCATGAATGCAACCTTACCATTGCGACCAATGCAACCTTACCAATGCAACCTTACCATTGCGACCAATGCAGCCTTACCATTGCGACCAATGCAGCCTTACCATTGCGACCAATGCAGCCTTACCATTGCGACCAATGCAGCCTTACCATTGCGACCAATGCAGCCTGATCGATGCCCATCTGCAGCCTCGGAGGGCAGAGCGAGAAGGGCGGGACGAGTGCCAACATATTACAAACAGGAGAATCTCTTGTTTACTCTGTGGCCTCTTTCATACAAAGTCCCGCCCCCTATGATAGACAGAACAGTCGTCCAATGGCATCCCAGGAGACGGGACTTCCAATACAGACGCTGCTGAGTAAACAGGAGATTCTCTTCATGTAATCTGATGGCGGTCGTCCTCTCCCCTCCAAGGCAGCGCCGATAAATATGGCTTATATCTTTTGTGGCCGGGGGGGGGGGGTCACAAATAATATATATATCCAAATCCCCAGGGGGGCGTATTAAATCAACAGGGGGGGCCGCATTTGGCCCGTGGGCCGGACTTTGGACATGCCTGGTTTAGATCAAAAGCATATTCATGTGTTAAAATGGCCCAGTCCAAACCCAAATCCAATTAAGAATCTGTGGCAAGACTTGAAAATTGCTGTTCAGACGTTCTCTATCCAATCTGACAGAGCTCGAGTTATTTTGCAAAGAAGAATGGCCAAAAATTTGAAACGTTTGAGACATCCTCAAAAAGACCTGCAGCTGTAATTGCAGCGAAAGGTGGTTATACAAAGTATTTACTCAGGGGGGTTAAATACAAATGCACAACACACAAAAAATAAAATTTAAAATACAATTTTTGTTTTACAGCTCTGTATTTATTACTGTATTACCGATCTTTGCTCAGCTGCATACATCGTTCCATAAAAAACAATTGTTCCAATTTCTAATCAGTAAAAATTTGGTTATATTTTCCCCCCGGGGAGACCTTATTCTGTAGGCAATTTTAAATCAGAACTAAAAAGTAAACTGTACAAAGCTGTAGCCAATAGTGACATTTCATTGAATTCCTAGAATAATCAAAGTATAATACAAGTTTGGATCTGTCTTGTTGAGGACCTTTCAGTTTTCTAAGTAAAAGTCAACACTTTATACAGCTTCACCCATTACATGAATATGAGCCAGCTCATTCAGACCAAACCTATTCCCAATTCTATACTAAACTGCTGCAAACTCTCCAACTATTGTCATAAGGCAATGCAAAGGACAGAAAAATAGCAGCCAAATATGTTTTACGCATTTAAGATTATTTGCCTTATCAATAAAGGCAGGCGCATTGAAAAATGTAAAACTATGACTAAAAAATAAAATATATATATATATATATAGAGCTTTTTTTCTCAAAAAATAGGTGCAGGAACTCAACCACGACCCGTTCAGATTTCACAAACAGTAGAAGGGTCTTAAAGGGGCATTAAATACCAGAATTGCATTACATACAGTGTGCAGAGTTCAGGGGGTTACAAAGCAGTCACTTGTAAACACAGAAACCAGACTTCTGTGTTCACAAGTGATTGTGGTGAGCGGGCACCAAAGGGTCTGAGCCAAAGGTGGCGGAACCGAGTTCCACCAAGTTCCCCCAGAAAAAAAGCCCTGTGTATATATATATATATATATATATATATATATATATATATATATTGTGACAGTCTGGGTCTGTCTCTCCTGAATGATGGTGGGTTTTCGCCATATTTTGGAGAGATTAACACCTTAATTATACAGCTGTGTGGTCAGCTTTTTAAGTCTGACCTGAACAGCACTCAGGGCCCCACCCACAGACAGGAAGTCTGGTCCTGGGAGCCAGGTGTGAGCTCCCAGTTGGAGACAGCTCCACAGTAAGAGACAGGAGGTCTCTTGGAATGAGAGAGGCTGTAGGAGACAGCCAGAATATTGGTAAGCTGCAAGAGGCACAGCTATAGATGCTGAAGGGAAGCCATCTATGTTGAGGAGTCCGCTGGTCTGGGTGACCAGGAAAACATACAGAATTATTGCTGCAGAAGAGTACTGCTACAGAGAGCCAGGTGGGCTAGCATTTTCTGTTGTGTGTTTTTTGGAGAAGAACCCCCTGCGTGGGAAACCTTTATTTGGACTTTTATTTTGCCTTTTTAATAAAAATGGGCTACCATGCCCTTAAACATACTTCCTGGCTGGAGTGAATCACTGAAAAACGCCCATACCACGAGAGCTAAACAACCCCAATATCACAATAATATATTTATATATTATATATATATATATATATATATATATATATATATATATATATATATATATATATAAAACTGCCACAGATCATTCCAGTTCAATCCAACAAATTCTTAGAACTTTACAACGTGGCTTAGTTATAGTCATAGACAGACTACTAAAATGGCAACGTAATTGAAAAAGAGTTTTGTTTACATAAACCACCTGCCAATATCTGTAACTTTCTTTTCAGACACTCTTGCGATTCATACCTCCCTACCACACTGCAAAGCCAAAAATGTCACGTCACTATTATTGCAGATGTGCAGTTTATGGTGTCTTACACACACGCTCCGTATTACAGGCATATGTCCCTATACAACAATAAATGTGACAGCGTTTAGTCCTATCCAGCTGCCTCAGCCTGCCATAGTCTTGACAGGCTGCAGGTAGTCTGGGTGCTGGTGTTGGACATACCCGAGATAAACGAGACCCTGCAAATAATAATATTAATAATAAAGCCAGGAATAACGGGTAATAAAAATCGCACCACTTTGCGCTAAACTTGCACAGGACCCTTTTTTGACCCGCACCAGAATTGTGCTGCATCTATATCAACAGCTTTCATATGAAGCAATGTATTTTTTCAGTTGACATTGTGAACCTATGCCTTCTAGAAGGCATCAGCGCCACATCAGATTCGCAGAAGTGTGAACTGGGACTCAAGGATTTAAAAAGCTCTGCAGGTTTACAGTTTAATTGCCAGCTATAAAGGCATCTTGACGTACATGCATAACTACTACCATCAGTCTGTCCTAGAGAGCTTAAAATTTTAATGTACCGACATCTGGTAGCACAAAAAAAAAAAAAAGAAAGCATTACAACTGAAGCCCTAATGGCATCAAATACTCCATAACAAATCTGGCCTCATGACATTAGACTAGACCAGGGGTCTCCAAACTTTTCAAACAAAGGGCCTCTTTATTGCCCTTCAGACTTTAGGAGGGCCGGATTGTGGCCAGCAGGGGAAGAAAATGTCATGGGCCCGGCATCAGTGAGAACAAATATGGCCTCAGAGTTGGTGGTCATTAGGAGGAGGAGTATCCCCCCTATTAGGAGGAGGAATAGTATCCCATTATTGGTATTGGTGGACGATACCGTGCCCCATTGTTTTTGTCAATGGGAGGAATAGTGCCTCGTATCAGTGGGAGGAATTGTGCCCAAGGGCCAGATAAAGGCTAGCAAAGGGCCACATGTGGCCCTCGGGCCGCAGTTTGGAGACCCCTGGACTAGACAATTGTAAAAGTATTATTTAGAACCAAGGTATAGAGCAATACACAAAATGTTAATTATTTTCATACATTTTATTTAATTAGTTTTTTTCTTTGGATTACAATTCTAAATACTTCCCACAAAAACAGTACCGTATTTATCGGCGTACGAGGCCGCGTACACGTCCGAGAACCTCGTTGGGCTAAACCCATCGTTCCGCTCGACGAGGTTCCCGATGAGCGTTCGGAAAAGCTTGTCGAGCCAAAGTCCTCATTGAACAACGAGGAAAAAGAGAGCATGCACACGCGATCGAGCTTCTCGTCAGAATATGTCTCCCAGCGAGCTTCTCGCTGGATTCTGCCGAGAAGCTTGGTCGTGTGTAGGGGCCTAACACGTACACAGGCGTATAACATGCGCCCTAACTTTAAGAGGGAAGTTTCAGGGGAAAAAATAAATAAAAAATCTTTCCACAGTCCCCCCCCCCCCCCCCCCGGGTGTAACAGGCACAGTTTACCCTCTATTTTTAGGGTAAAAAAAGTGAGTGTTATACGCCAATAAATACAGTAATCTTGCCAATATAACTGTCAGGAGCTTTATGAAAAGAAAACCTGACAAAATTCCTTTTAAGCAATTGTGGGCCGATGACAACAATGTGCTCTGGTGGACTGGAGCCAGCTACTAAACAATGGGCCCTGCATGTCTGGGCTGCTTGTGTTTAACAACTGGGAGGCTTTTCCTCAAAAAGGAAGATCCTGCACATTTTCCATAGAAATACATGATAAAAACACTGGCAACTGCATATGCAAAGCATACCTGGGAAAACCACAATGAATAAATGACAGAAATCCCTAAAAATATCCCTGCCTATTAAATATGGTTTACTGCCCCATAGCCAAGTATTACATATCCTTTAGTTCCTCCACACTTATTTTCTTCTAAATAGGTATGCAGTGTTCATTTCTAGAAGAAACCGAGACATCTGGCTTTGTAATTAGGCTCCATGTTCCAAGCTGCAGGCTTTCCTACCTACACATACGGCAGGTTATATGCCTTTGTTGTCTAGTCCCCATCAAATTTTACTACTAAAATGGAAAACCAAAATTGTAATCTGTACTAATTAGCCACACGGAATTAAACAATGTGACCCATTGAAAAAAATGATTACTCATTGTAAAATCACTTTGAGTTCAGTGACTGACATGGCTGAATCCATGACTATATGGTTATATCGACACCTACAAGAGTAGGATACTAGGAAGAAAATAACTCCACACTGCCTATAAGCTGTCCCTTCTGGCATAGAATTTCTCTGCCATAGGCATCCAGTTATTTTTTTACTAAGTGTCAGAAAGCATAAAAAGAGCGGTGGGTGCTGTATTCGACAATGGCAGGCAGTGCAGAGTTTTTTTCTGTGTAGTGTCCTCCTGTAGGTGGCTATATAGCCCTATGGTCAAGATTCAGAAGAGCAGTGTCTGTCATTGAACAAAAGGGGGGGGGGGGGGTAATCAATTCTAGTCATTAAGGCCTGCATTTAGAGGGCATTTCTAAATGCATGTAATCATTTTCCATGGCACCCTTTCACACTGCATTTAAGTACACTCAGTTTAGCTATATTTAGTGAAACTAGAATTCCATGTGTCCAGAATCTGTATAGAAAAACTAAAAGCAGCCAACTGTCCCCAAACTTGCCTTAAATCAAGGACCTTAAAATGCAGCAAAAATTGATCCAAGTACAAGGCCTTACTCACAATGGACACCAAATCCCAGCATTTTTGTGCGACCTAGAGAAAGGTGAAGCATTCTGTCCTGCTGCCTGCAACCTTTCAGAGCCTATGACTGACTGAAATACACTGCGCATGCACACCTTTTAAAGCCAGTATGCTCGGGAAGCATGTTTTCTGCATGGAAGATTTTGTAAAAGCTGTTTCAAGGGAAAAAAATAAAAAATTGTGCCATGAACTACTTATTGTACAGTGTTGGAAACAACTTGGGTCTATGCTCATATTTTCTCATAAGCCCTTGCTGAACTAAGTCAATGGCTTTCTATTATCAGGACATGTTCTCTATAAAAATAACAGGTCAATAGTGGGTCTACATGGCAATTTTCTCCTGCAGACAGAATACATCTACTTTGATATGGAGCATTGCCATAGCACCTGGCACAATAGTTTTAAAATGGGATGGGTCACAGGGACAAGGTGACATCTGTTCTCTTTGCACAGTTTGGTCCTTTGGGATTCTTTAAAAAGTAGAAGAGTAAGGCTTGGTTCACAATAGTGCAACTGTGATTAAGCCCAGGTTCACACTGGGCTGCGGGAGTGATTTCACTCCCGCTGGCAGTCCCGATTT
This sequence comes from Rana kukunoris, assembly GCA_029574335.1. NCBI lineage: Eukaryota > Metazoa > Chordata > Amphibia > Anura > Ranidae > Rana > Rana kukunoris. Next base: position 306,954,081 of record CM056049.1, on the reverse strand, counting down.
CGGATGCGATTTCAGAGATTCATGTTTCTGCACAGATGTCAATGTAAATTGCGGCCCGAAATCGCAAAAAAAGTAGTACAGGAACTACTTTTTGAAATCGGTGCTGCGCCGCAGATGTGGCGTCGCACCGATTAGGACGGTGCCATTGCCGACAAATGCCGCTGATTTGACATCTCAAATCGCATCTCAAATCGTGCCAGTGTGAACCAGGGCTTAAACCGATTTCCAATGTGATTTTGTAGAAGTATGTATTGCGATTTGGTGCATTTTTTTTTCTTTATGCAATTATCTTACTACTGCAATTTCTGGAGGTGGAGAATAGTTGGGAAGGGAAAAATGCATGTAGATGTGTTTATGCATTTCTATTGAAGTCTATTGGGCACAAAATTGCAGCCAAAGTAGCACAAGACCCTGTGTCGAATTGATGTGAACAGGCACTATTGAAATTAATGTGATTTACAAAAGCAATTGCTTCTGTGCAACCCAAGTTGCAACTGAAATCACACCAGTGTGTTCCAGGCCTAAGAACATATTTACACTAGCCCTCTTTTCTTCAATACAAACAATCATGGAATCAAAATATATTACAAACAAACAAAAAAAGCCCTTTATTTGGCCAACAACCTAAAAAAAAAAGAAGAAAAAAAAAAAAAAAACTAAGAAGTACCTAGAACACCCTCCTCATATTTAAATTAATTATAAAGAAGGCACTGCTTAGGCCAGGGATCCTCAAACTACGGCCCTCCAGATGTTATAGAACTACACATCCCATGAGGCATTGTAACACACTGACATTCACAGACATCACTAGGCATTATGGGAATTGTAGTTCCTGAACAACTGGAGGGCCGTAGTTTGAAGACCCATGGCTTAGGCCATATGGTCCTGGATTTGCACACCAAATCCACCTAATACAGTGCTACAGACAATAGAAAATTTAGAACAGCAGGGACAGCCTTTTTAAAATGCCCAACAAGGATTACAACCTTCAGTAGAAACGCCAACAATACAGCATGAACATGCATTTTAGGTAGCAATCATATCCTTTCCTTTGTAGCTTGATTTACATTTACTGCAGTTTAGTGTGTTTTTGAAGGGAAACTATGAACATACTTGCATGTAGGGGCGTAAATGGGCCAAGAGGGAAAAACTGAAAAGGGACTACTATAACTACATGCTACACTATTCAGTGACTCCATTTGGACCCAGGGTCACTGCCCACTGGGGTCGTGGGGATGTGTGTAGATGAACTAGAAACCGCCTGTTATCTTATTCCCATGCATATTGACCATCTTGACTTCCAATGCCATGGAGGGGAAAAAAACTAAAATGTAAACAAATGAGTCATTAGGATACTTCACAATGTGCCCCCATGCTTAAGGCCTCATTTACACCATATATTTTAAATGGGACTCCCTCCGCTTCAAAAACATGCCAAAGTTCATGTACTAAATCTTGCCACTTCTGTATTCAGTGACATTATATGACCAAGTGAGCAGAAGTTTCCCTCTTTAGGATCTTTACTTTCCCGTGCAGCCCTGCTATGAACTATATGAAATTTCAGATCACACATCTCCCACCACTGCAAGTTTTAATTATGGGCAATAAGCCTAGGTTCACGTTGGAGCGCTTTGTCAAGCGATTTGAGATATATCAAATTGCATGACAACTCGCAGCCTATTGGAGGCAATGGCACTGTTCCAACACGGATTTTGTGGCGCTGCACAGATTTGTAAAAATAGTTCCTGCACTACTTTTTCCGATTTCAATAGACATCTGTGCATGAAGCCACACAGATGTCTATCAAGTAGCAGTTGATATCGCGCTGACCTTGCTACTTTGAAATCGCGCTACTTCAAGTGAACTAGCGCGATTTCAAAGTAACATCAATGTGAACCAGGGCTTAAAGGATGAAGGAGGAGTGTACCAATTCCAGACTTTGCATTGGCCTATATGTGCAACTACACAACTGGAAGAACAAGTAAAAAAACAAACCCAAGACGTCTAATGCTCCTAAAAACCGGCCTGACTGGCTTCTATAGTCATCTGTCCTCTTTTGGCTGGAAAACTGCTGGTGTAAGGACTACATGCCATCATTTACATTCAGAGCCTCAAAGAATTCACTGGATAGAATAAACCATTTTGTCCTGCTCTCCAATATACACCATTAGTATACATTTAGTATTAGCAACAGGTCTACCTTAAAAGCCTTTTCCATCCTCTCATGGATGCGGATACTAATAATCATATTAATGTACATTACAGGAATTAAGCCTAACAGTAGACATGTGGAGAGAAGTACAGCCACAGAGCTGGAATTGTATGCTGTGGTTGTAATACACACCAGCTCAGGCCTTCCAAGCAACAACTTCTATTTCATCATTCTCAGCATGCTGCTATTACCATATTGATGGTAAATGCGGCTCAGGTCAGCAGAAGCACTTTTTACATCTAATCTTCCAATATAATAACCTTCCCGAGTGCCTGGGAGGGGGACATCAAAGTCTCATATAGAAGAGGCAGCGCTCAGTGTGTTGTAAAACAGGTTTCCTGTCCTGATTGCAAGCAGAAGCGACTATTTCATCACACCTCAAATGGCACCCAGGCGCTGTAACAAACATACATTACTGGTAATGCTAAATAAGAAAACATCCACATGACTTGGAAGAACTATTGCAGAAACAAAAACACAGGCAGCCATTAAAAAAAGATGACAGGGACGATCGCCTGATAATGCTCAAAATGCATTGGAGTCAATGGGGAAGACAAAATGAAAGTGTTTGACATTTCTGCTAGATTTATTCTCTCAATAAAAGAACCATTTCTTCAACGAAAAAGTAAAAAAAAAAAAAAAAAAAAAAAAAACACTAAATAAAATAATTTTAAAGACCTACAAAAAAAAAAAACTACCTCAGATACACAATTTCACCCAAATCACGGTTTACCCCTATTGTTCAGCTTGCGATACCAGAGGATTTATTTTGCCAGAGTGGACCATGGATAAGCAATGCCCTCTGGCGATAGTGTGCCTCAGGATTTCCATAGGGAATATAGATAGGGGTTCTGCATATAGGTTTACCTGCTGTCTATAATGCTAGATTTAATCCCGAGCCACTTTCATGCTGTCTAGCAGCTGTAATCCTGCCTTGCAGTCAGATGTGACTTTTTTTCTATTTTTCTCAGTTCAGTGCCAAAATACACTTGCTACTAAAAAGGGAGTTCTGCAGCTATCACTTTACAGGGCACTTCCTTTATTTCACAGGAAATCGTGCATAGCAGTTACACAGCCTTTAAAAAGCGGAAAAAAATAAAGCCAAGCGAACACAGCAAACTTTGTTTTGCACATACACACTCTACACTTATAAGAAAGAAATTGTTTAGCCTTGGGAAGACACAAATGTGAGGCAAACGCCCAACTATTGTCAACCTTTGAGATTTCCAAAAGGCTTGTGTGATCTGCCTTTTTTTTCCCAATAGGCTCATTGGAACCGAGTACACATAAATAGTACCCAAAATAGTCTGAAAAGGCAAGAAAATATCGCTATCAAAATTGTCATTATAAATTTTATTAGAATGCAAGTTATTTGTTGTGATATCAGTGTATTTAGGTTTTGTGCTACCCTAGGCGTGACTAAAAACGTACCCTATTGTTTAAATATGACACACCCCCTTTTCAAGTGGGGACACTAGTTTGGTCTAATTTGCATAGATTTCTTCTCACTTCCTGTTTGGATATGGGGCAGGAAGTGAAGGGAAATCTCTGCAATAGGACAGGGATGGTAAATAAACTGACAGGGGCTATAACCCTCTTTTACTCTATCCAATTTTTTTTTTTTTTTTTTAAGTGTTGCCTATAGTTCTACCTTACCAAAAAAATTCTGATAATTTTTATGGAGAGGACTAAAAATATAACCATGCCAAGGGTGCAGTAGAAAACATATAGCACAGTGAGGAAGGTTTGTGGTCCAGGATGATAGGACCGTCAAAATTAGAAGCAGCTTGTGTTACACCAACAGTGTGGCACAAGCCGGCGGGGACTCTTTCTGTGCTGCCCCCCTGCAAAGTGCTGGCTTAGGCCTGGGCCAGAATACAGCATTGTGTGATATATAGGGGGGGGGGGGGGGATTTGGGTTACATAAAGTAATTGCAACACAGGTCATTCTGTATCACATTATTGAAATTGCTTTTACATGCCGTCTCAAACCAAATGGAATTTTCTGCTAAAAAGATCAAAATGTGACTGTTGAAACACTGGGGACATTTTAAATACTTTGTACAGTTGTGCTCATAAGTTTACATACCCTGGCAGAATGTATGATTTCTCAGAGAATACAAACGATAACACAAAAACTGTGTGGATTAGGCTCTTTATCTTCTTGGCAAAAAGCCTTGAGTTCCTGTAAATTCTTGGGCTGTCTTGCATGAACTGCACGTTTTAGATCTCCCCAGAGTGGCTCAATGATAGTGGAGGTCAGGAGACTCAGATGGCCACTCCAGGTTGTATTTTGGATCATTGTCATGTTGCAATGTCCAAGTACTTCCCATGCGCAGCTTCCTGGCTATTGAATGCAAATGTTCCTCAAGTATATTTTGATAACACACTGGGGGTTATTTACAAAAGGCAAATCCATTTTGCACTACAAGTGCACTTGAAAGTGCAGTCACTAGATCTGAGGGGGACATGCAAGGAAAATAAACAGCATTTTAGCTTGCACATGATTGGATGATAAGATCAGCAGAGTTTCTCCTTATTTCAGAGCTTCCCCTCAGATCTACAGTGATTGCACTTTCAAGTGTACTTGTAGTGCAAAGTGGATTTGCCTTTCATAAATAACCCCCACTGCATTCATCTTGCCATTTCTTGTGCCTTTTGTAGCTCACACAAACCCAAAACATCAGTGATCCACCTCCGTGTTTCACAGGAGGAATGGTGTACCTTAAATCATGGGTTTTGTTGACACCTCTCCAAATGTAGCGATTATGGTTGTAGCCAAAAAGCTAAATGTTGGTCTCATTACTCCAAATTACTTTGTGGCAGAAGGTTTGAGACTTGTCTCTGTGCCGTTTGGTGTATTGTATGCGGGATACTTTCTGGCATTTGCGTAGTAATAACTTTCTTCTGGTGACTCAAACATGCAGCCCATCTTTTGAGCCTCCTTATTGTGCAATGTGAAACAGCCACATGTTTTCAGAAAGCCCTGTATTTCACCTGAAGTTATTTGTGGCTTTTCTTTGCACCCCAAACAATTTTTCTGACAATTGTGGCTGAAATTTTAGTAGGTCTACCAGACCGTGGTTTGGTTTCAATAGAATCCCTAATTTTCTACTTCTTGATTAGCGTTTGAACACTGCTGATTGCCATTCTCAATTCCTGGGATATCTTTTTATATCCCTTTCCTGTTTTATTCAGTTCAACTACCTTTTCCCACAGATCCTTTTGCTTTCCCCATGACTCAGAATCCAGAAACGTCAATGCAGCACTGGATGCAAGATGCAAGGGTCTGTCAGGAGTCCAAAAACGCAATGAGTGTGTGTGTGCGATATATATTAAAAAAAAAAAAAACACACCACACACGCTACAAGCAAACAGATCACAGGTGAGGATGGTTACCTTTTAATAGCCATTCAAACCCCTTTGTGTCAACTTGTGTGCATGTTATCAGGCCAAAACCAAAATCTGTTGGGTATGTAAACTTTTGATAAGGGTCATTTGGGTAGTTTCTGTTGAGATTACGATAAAAAAAAAAGTGGAAACACAGTTGATTGCTAATAAATGGCTTCAGCCAAACACTAGCCTTGTATGAAAAATGTTTGTGTGTTATCATACATACTCTCTGGCAAAGAAATCAAATTCTGCCAGGGTATGTAAACTTATGAGTACAACTGTGCATTGTACAGGGTCCTCATAAATCAAATTTTCTGCCCTTGTATCAACTTGCTTCTCTTTTTTCCTTATCAAACCAGCATTTAAACAAAGTGAAAAAGACAAACGGTAGAGAAGGGGGAGGAAACCCCCACAGGTATGGAGTATTACCATAAGAATGCACCTTGTGTGATTCGGAAGTGTATTTTAGGCTTTAAAAGAGAGGAGTATAGGAAAAAAATATATATATATATATTGTATATACCAATGCAGCAGCTGTCCCCATCAGCTCTAAGAATGAGAACTGAGCAATCACATGACCACTCTGCTCAGAGCCAAGAGTGGTGACCGTCAGTCACTGGCTCTTTGCGCTACCCCTCCAGCACTCACTGGAGCGCTGGGCTGTGGAGGGATATGTGGGGCTTAGTGTCCCAAGAGGCTGAGCCAGCTCCTGATCAGGCATTTGGGTGGATCCTGACATTGTCGGGATCCCTGCAGAGCCCAGACCAGCTCTGTAATGTCAGCTGATTCCGGATCACAGGAGTGCAGAAATAAGTGCATAAAAGCTTTGGCGATACTTCTCTTTTAAATTCTTCTGATCTCATGAACATTATCCACACAAGCCATAGGTTCAGAAAGGGTTCATATACATCGTTTTTTGCAAGACAGGAGGCATTTGGTTGAAATAGCTGGCATACTAATCATTTAGCTGTAGTGCGTTTGTGATAAAAAAAAAAAAAAAAGTGCATTTTGTTGTTTTACAAACCGCTTACATGACAAAAATACACCACCACACCACACCACACCACACCACAGAGTGATGCAGCTATATTTGGCTACAATAAACTGCCTCATACTTTACTACTTAATTTCCTGAGCTAAACTTTAAAATAGTTTAAAGGAAATGTCAACAACTTCCTGTTCAGTATTATTATTTTCTAAAGCACAATCTGCATTGTCTTATCTTCATCAGGACTATGAATGTGAAATGTATATACACACACACACATTTTCAGACATTTGTACCGATTTAGAACAGCATTTAAAATATAAAACTGAACAAGGCCAGCACACATAATGAAATTCAACTGTAAGAAAATCCAGCGATATTTTATAGAGTGCTTTCACACTCACAGTGCCCGGGTGTTGGCAGTAAAACGCTGCTATTTTTAGCGGTTCTTTGCAAAGAGCCACTACAGCTACATTGATTTAAATGGGCGCTTTAGGAGCGGTATATTCACCCCTCCTAATGCGCTGCAAAGAAGCTGCTGGCAGGACTTTTTCTGACGCCATGTCAGCGCACCTTTCCAGTGTGAAAGCACTCAGTCTTTTACACTGGAGTGGATAAAGCAGCTCTTTCAGGGCGCTTTGCAGGCACCATTTTTACCGCTATATTGCCTGCAAACCGCCTCAGTGTAAAAGGGGTCTTAGTTAGAAGTAGAGCATGTTGGCCTATGTCAGGCCCGAGCATCTTATTTGTTTTGGACATACCATCTGTGAGACATCCTGCAACTTCCTGTTTCTCTAGCCACTTCCAGACCCCAATACAGGTCTGTATATATATGTTGCGGTCTTCAAGTGGTTCACCAGGTTTATGGCTATAGCTTTTTTTTTCCTCTCTCCTCAGCTGGCTCTCACGAAAGCGGTCCGAGTGGCTCATTAGCCGCTGGATCTCTTTAAAAAAAAAAAAAATATTTTTTGGATATTTTTGACCCCAGATCTCTCCATAAATAGGACCTGTCCTCCTTTTCTATAACAAGGGATGTTTACAAGTCATACACGCATATGTAAACGATGTTCACACCACATGTGAAGTATCGCCGCAAACGGAGCAAGAGCAATAATTCTGGCACTAGTCTTCTGTAACACAACAAAAAGGGTAGCGCCGTCTATGTTTTGTTTTTTTTGTTTCGTTTTTAACCACTTCCTGTCTGGCCTATAGCAGAATGGCAGCTGGGTGGTGGTTGTGTTATCATGACTGGACAACATATGGCGTCTTTCAGGATGACCCCTAGCATGCGCATGTACAATCACAAATGTAAACACAGGATAGCAGGTACTATCTGATCCCTGCTCTCTCCTCACACACCGATCGTGTGAGGAGAGAGCAGGGATCAGATAGTGTAATCAGTGTCTACTACTGTATTACTGTGCTCCCTGCCCCCAATAAAAGAGAACCTGTCAGTCACACAGCCCATCTGTCAAAGGGCCACCACCAGGTACCGCCATACAGGCCCCACCACTAATACCACCATCGGTATATCTGCACAGGTCCATCACTAGTACCACCACAGTGGCTCGCCACCAATACCACCATCTGTACCGCCACACATGCCCGTCAATAAGTACAGCCATAACGTCACAAAGGGTTTACACACCAGAGGAGGCATATGCTATCCTTTCCATGTCAGATCATTAGCGCAGCGGGGAGCTCCCATCATCCGATTCTGGCTCGGAATATGAGCCAGTGGAGAGAGTGGATCAGAGTCCGAGTCAGCTCGGAAACAGTCCCTCCTAAAAGAATATCAGAAGACGTGCCCACCACCAGCAGCGCCAGACCCTAGTACAAGTACTGGAATTACACGCCCAACCAGAAGAATCCAGCCCTACCTTCCTGATGCCCTGACAAACCCATTATGGTTGCCTGCCAACTCGGGATGCGCTTGAATCCCCCCTTGTACTGCACATCCAGGTGTGCAGCCCAACACTACAAATTTTTGGCAGATTATTTTTCCCTACAATATTTGATGCAGAATATGATGGACCAAACAAATCTGTATGCATTCTAATTTATTGCTGCCAACCCCAATTCATCCTACGCTTGCATGTTCCAGTGGCGATGCCTCACACTGGACGAATTTAAATTGTTTTTAGGCCTTACGTTCAATAAGAGGCTAAAAAAATTGAAACTCCATGCCTATAGGTCCACCAACCCCATCCACCACATGCCAATATATTCTGCTGTCATGTGCACTTCAAGCAGTATATACACCAAGTAAGAGCCAGGTATGGGTTGAAATAAAAAAAAAAAAAAAAGTGTGGTCGAGCCACTGGATATGTGTACACGTTCCGTATTTATGAAGGCAAAGATTCCCAGCTCCAGCCCCGTGAGTGCCCCACATATATTGGAACCAGTGGGAAAATAGTCTAGGAGCTGGCATCGAAAAAGGATACCACTTATATGTCGACAACTATTATATCAGCCTGTCCTTCTCATGTCACCTTTACAGTAAACAAACCCTGGCCTGCGGTACCAAAGAAAAAAAAAACACACATGGAAGGGCTTCCCACAAAATCTGTTAACAGAAAGATTGCAAAAAAGGGGAATCTGCATTCATGGCGGTACGACGAGGTGTTGTACCATCCAAGACAACTTGGTGGAGATCCAGAGAAGACTCGGTCTACGACTACAATCTGTACATAGGGGGGGGGGGGGGATTTAAAACCGATCAGATGCTATATCCTTATTCGTCAACCCGAAAGTCCCGCTATTGGTATAAAAAAAGTTGCATTTCATCCATTTCATATGGCCCCGCTTAATTTGTTTGTCTACTTCCAAAAATCAACTGAAAACCAACAAATCACTTACCTCAAGGATATTGAAGACATCGTCTCTGCCCTGATTTACCAACAAGGACCCACCACAAGAAGCATTCGCTCTGATAGTGTGAGTTGACATCATGAGCAACATTTTCCCTATAACATTCCCCCTATAGAATCTGGAAGAAGACGCCAAAAGAAATGCAGTGTATGCAGCAGAGGAGGAGTTAGAAGAGATACCAGCTATTGTCCCCAATGTCCCTCCCAACCTAGCCTTTGCATTGGAGATTGCTTAAAAAATTATCACACATCAGATATTAGTTTCCCTTATTATTAACAGACTGCCATTTCAAATACCTGTGTGGATCATTTGCTTGCTAACATGTTTCTACCTTCAATGTTAATTAATGGCCTGTTTATCGACAATGTCTTTGCCTGCCGGTTTAAACCATGTTTCTGACTCCCACGTGCCCCGACCTCAGCCTTTTAATCGACCATGTTTTTGCCTGCCACTTAGATGGATTTGCCCTTCTTTAGTACACAAGGGTTTCAAATATGTGAGGGGCTTCTGAATAGCGTTCTGGGAGCACATAAAAAAATAAAATAAAAAAAAACTCAGAACAAGGTCTGGTTGCCCGGGAGGCTTCAAAGAGATTTTGGTGGGAGAAGCCTCTACCCCTGTCCCCCTGTCCCTAAGCTTGATGGTCCTGCCTGGACCAATACTTTGGCTTTGCTGAACATATTGCTGCCTGTAATGACCCAGGACATTATGGACCATGTTTCTTCCTGTTTGGACCAATAATTTGGCTGTGTTGACCATATATCTGTCTGCTGCCTCTATTGATTATGGACAGTATTTCTGTCTGGACAACTCTGCCTGCTACCTGGACCAATGCTTTGGCTGTGCCCACAGTATCTCGGACTGTACAAACTATGGACAGTATTCCTGCCTGGATGATTGCTTTTGCCTGCTGCCTGGACCGATGTTCTCCTCTGTGGACCACTGCACTTCTAAAACCACAGGTAATCTTTTGTTATTTGGTATGTAACTGCTATGTGTTAGAAATATCAAGGGCCTTCAAAAATGTAATCGGTAGTCAGAAAATGTATATGTGCAATTTATGCTCCAAGAACGCCTGGATGTGCTACTACTGTATTTGGCCAGGCTGTGTAAAAGTCTCAAACATGTGGTATCGCCATACTCAGGAGAAGTAGCAGAATGTATTTTGGGGTGTAGTTGCAATTATGCATGTGATCTGTGAGATAAACTGTTAATATGATAAGATTGTGTAAAAATAATATATTATACACACACAGACACACACACTTATAAATCTTGATGTTCCCAAAGATTGTGGGAAAAAAAAAAAAGACTCAGCATGCCTCTTAACCACTTAGGGATCGCCTCACGCCGATATATGTCGGCAGAGTGACATGGCTGGGCATATTCACGTACCTGTACGTCTCCTTTAAGATGCTTAGCCGTGGGTCGCACTTGCGACCCGGTCCTGACACTGACTAAATAATATTCACCAATTTGGGTTAATTTTACCAAAGATATGTAGCAGTAAAAATGCTGCCCCAAATTTATGAAGAAAAATTACTTATTTGCTAAATTTTACAATAGAAACTAAAAAAATTCACTTACATGGCAAAAAAAGCTCAGTGGTGAATACCACCAAAAGAAAGCGCTATTTGTGAGGGGGGGGGGGGGAAATTATAAAAATGTTGTTTGGATACAGTGTAGCATGACTGAGTAAGGCCTCTTTTACACGGAGCGTGTGAACTCGCGACGCGCTGTATGCGCCCGTCGGAAGCCTGTCAATCAATTAGGAACGGCCAGCTCCGCAGATTATACCCGGAAGCCGCGGTGAACATATACATCTAAAACGGTATGTACGGCAAGGATTTTTTAAAAAAACAGCCGATTGTCATTCTAACAACTTTTAACTGTAATGTTTAAAAAAAAAAAAATTGGGGTGAACCCTCGCTTTAAGAATTGAAATCTTTTTCCCTTCCCGATCTTCAAAAACAACATGTCAGGATCTCTCTAACAAGTGCAGAGAGTTCTCACAGCTGGGGAAAAAATAAAATAAAAATCCAGGCAGCCTGCCAATATTTATAACACCTAATAAGTGGGAACAAAGTATCTCTTCGTTCTTTAATCAAAGGAAAGAACCTGGTGTAGATGAAGGAAGTTTAACCATTTAAAGACCCAACCTTTTCTGACATTTGTTGCTTACAAGTAAAGAAAAAAAAATTATGCTAGAATGTTACTTGGAACACCCAAATATGATATATATATTTTCTGGCAAAGACCCTAGAGAATAAAATCGTGATTGTTGCAATATTTTATGCCACATTGTGTTTGCGCAGCGTTTTTTTAAATGCAGAAATACATAAAAATAAAATTAACCTTTTTTTTGTATAATGAAAAGGACGATATTACACCGCGAGAATCGTGATCATTATTCTAAGCAAAAAAAAATAAAAATAAAATGTGATTCTCATTTTAGCCAGAATCGTGCAGCTCTTCTTTAAAGTATCACATTTAGGTGCCACTGTAATGGCAATTTACCTCTGCATAACCTGCCTGTATACAGTTGCAGTCATTTTTACAGAACAGTCTTATAAACCTTCAGCGTCCAATGTTTTAGATTCAGCTAGAAAGTCAGCAACCCGATAAGCTGGAAGATCCAGTCATGCAATGATCACATCCGACAGTGTATAGAGTCATTTTTCAATCCATGTTGCAACATATTACAGAAGTTCAATGTGGGTACCACCCTTAGTCTGTAAATGATCATTACATGTTTATTTGGCTGGAATATATATGGGGTCGATTTGCTAAAACTGGAGCACTCAGAATCAGCTACACAAGGTAGCCAATCAGCTTCTAACTTTGGATTGTTCAATTAGACTTAAGCCCCCATTCACATTGGTACGATTTGACATGCCAAATTGCAGCCTATTGCCGACAACGGCACTGTCCCAATCAGTGCGACGCTGCACTGATTTCCAAAAATATTTCTTGTACTACTTTCGCCGACTTTGGGAGCGCGTTCAATAGACAACTGTGCATTAACCTGAACAATGTCTTTCAAATTGCCCCCAAACTCACACTGAAATTGTGCAAGTTCAACTGAACTCTCACATTCAAACCTGCCTTCAGTGTGAATGAGGGCTAAAATCTGGAAGTGGATTGGTTTCTACAAAGAGATGCATCAGATTTTGCACTCTCCAGGTTTTAGTAAATACACCCCATATGTTGGAACATAAAAGTAATCAAATTACACTTTCCTAGAATATTTGAGCTTCTCTACAGTTGGCTGATAACAGAACATTCTCAGAGAAAGGTGTGGTGTCGTTTTTGTCTGTCTATACAAGATCTGGCTGCCAATGGACCTGGCATGCTCTTGTACCGGACTCAACCAGGTTAATGGATGGATGCAGTACATGCTCAGTGAGAATTTGAAGGGGTGTGCACATTTGCCAATATGTATCCAATGTCTCAGAATAATGCCGCGTACACGCGATCACTTTATGTGATGAAAAAAAACGTTTTTAAAAACGTCAATTTAAATGACCGTGTGTGGGGGGAATTGTTTTATGTCTTGTGAAAAACGACAAAACATGCATGCTTCAATTTTTTGTGTCGTTTTTTCTAAACGTCGTTTTTTGTTTCACAAAAAATCACCGTGTGTAGCAAAAAACGTTGTTTAAAACAACGTTTTTCAACCCGCGCATTCCCAGAAGCTAGTTATGAAGCGAGCGTCAATGGAAAAGAGTGGTGAACGTAACCTCGCTTTGCTAGAGCATTGTGAAAAAACGATGGTGTGTAGGCAACATCGTCTTTGAAAATTGAAGTTTCAAAAACGTTGTTTTTTACTTCACAGAAAACGTCGTTTTTTTTCATCACATAAAGTGATCGTGTGTACGCGGCATAAGAACTCCCAATGCTCATTCTTGCCCCCCTGCACAGTTACATTGAAGGCAATGGCTGAAACATGCTGCTTGTATTCATCAGGCTGTATACAGCCCCCCTTTGTCTAAGAAAAATTTTGCAACTTGACCTGAGTAAACTTTATTGCATGCCAGGCATTGTTATGACCAAGTGTTTGGCTAGTAAACATTGTCCTGTTTAGAATGCACTTTAACATTCTGTCCGTGAGTTTGGCAGTTTATGAAGTTCTGAATGCCTTTCAAATACCTTTGGCCAATGCAAGCCAATTCTTTTGACCTCTTGTTGGTATTAGCATAACAAAACAGTCGAATCCTGCTGATATCTTTATGAGCATCTATCTTATAGCCTATAGGTTGTTGTGGAAAAATACAATAAAATCCTGACAAAAAGAAAGAAGTTGACTACAAACAATACAGAATAGCATTAAATTCTTCTGAATTTGTAGCCAGTTGTTAAAGCGGGATTCTAATGCATTTCCGACAGGAACTAACAATCCAGATCTATACAAGTAATGAATATAAAACTAAACACAGACATGTTCATTGAGCTAGAGATCTTCCTAATGCCTTGTGATGCAGGAAATATGGTTGTAAGCACACAGTCCAAACAAGAATTCCACCCAAATCTCAGACTTTGGAGGGAGGGGGGATATGGCAAACAGGGGTACCTCCAATCAAGCAGCCAATTGGATTAAAATGACCCATAGAAATGTTTACATGCCTAAATATTTGCGAAACAGGAGGACAATACAACTTTTCAGAACCCTTCATGCATGCCTCATGTCTGTCAGCTCTCTGGGTTATATTTACAAACTCATCATACCAAGTCTAAACTATCTAAAGCTACACACAGATATGAGAATATAGTTAGCAGGTCACTTCTGGGAGATGTCCGGAGTGACAGTGTTGGTACAGTAATCTGAGAGGTTGGATAACATGTCCTGATTGGTGTCTCTCTCTCTTGAACACGACAGGCAAACCAAGCAATTGCCTGGGGCCCTGAGCTGGCCAGGGGCCCCAGCAGGGAGGGCCCTTGCCACACCACTGCTTCCTCCTGCAGTCTGGTCGGCCGTGTACCATAACCGCGCGGTACAGGAGATTCAGGTTCCTGTTCCCGGCCGGACTGACAGGAAGTGCACACACTGAGTGTTCACTTCCTTTCAGTCCGGCCCCAGGAACAGCAAACTGAATCTCCTGTACCGCGTGGTATGCTTGGGGCCCCCAAATTTCTTCAAACGGCCCTGCTTCTACATGTGCATAAAACATACCAGATTTGAACATGAACATGGGACACACACACACACACACACTAGAACAAGGTTTTAGAAGTGCATCATACCTCGGTTTATGGGTGTTTATCTGGTAAGTCTCCATGTATACACTTGTTTGTGAGAAACAAATGGATAGTTTTCGTATGGAATTGTACAATTTGGAATTTTAAATTAATCACTTTTGGACATTACAATTGCACAGTGGACAATTTAATTGTTTCTCTTTATTGTGTGACATTGGTATATAGTTTTTGTATTTTTCACTAATTATAGAGTATTTGATCTAACTTACTGGTGCTGCAGATTTATTTCATGTGTCTTTCAGCCCAAGTTCACACAGAGCTGCAAAAAATTAAGCTGTGTGAGTTCAGCTAAACTCGCACGATTTCACTCCCGCTCGTCAGGTTTCTGCACAGATGTTAACGTAAATTGCGGACCGAAATCGCAAAAAGTAGTACAAAAAAAGAAAAAAAAAACTTTTTGAAATGGGTGCAGCGCCGCAGATGTGGCGTCATTGCCAGCAATCGCCAACGATTTGACATGTCAAATCGCACCAGTGTGAACCAGGGCTTAGTGGATTTAATGTAACCACACTTCTTGGGGGAATGTGGAGGGAATTCAACAGCACCTCCATTTCCTGATCCAACATCCTGGCACGATGTCATCGAGATAGGCACTCACGTCTTGGTGGTATGCCATCTTTCTGGAAGTAAAATTGCTCATCCACACAAATGGCCAGTAAAATGGATGTGCGGAGCATGTCAAGGTACACTGGCCAGTGACCACGCCTTCCAAAAATAATGGTGGTGTACCACAGAAAACCAACACTGACTGCATTATGGGAAGTAATAGAAAATTTCATGCAGAGAAATTCCTGTGGATACTCTAATCATGCAGGAGTTCGCCAAAATCAAAAAAAAAAAGTGTCTGGATGCTAATGGTGACCACTTTGAGCACGAATTGTGAGATTGCAGAATTCAAACATGACTTACAGCTACTCTTTGATGTTTATATAAATCTAGTAAATAATGACATTTTTAGATG
This sequence comes from Rana kukunoris, assembly GCA_029574335.1. Taxonomy (NCBI): domain Eukaryota; kingdom Metazoa; phylum Chordata; class Amphibia; order Anura; family Ranidae; genus Rana; species Rana kukunoris. The sequence continues at coordinate 306,938,400 of CM056049.1, read as the reverse complement.
TGTGGATACATTTTTTTGGCCCCCTCTGTATATCGTTCACATTGCTAGCAGTCAATCATTTTTTTCCAAAGACACCAAATGCAGATCTTTTTCAGGTTATTTATACCCGAGTGGTTGTATGAAGATAAACCAGACCAAAACTTTAGTAGACAGAAAAATTTAATCAAATGTGCCCCCTGAAGGAGAAAATGTTCTCTTTTTTTTTTTTTTTTTTTTAGCCCATAAAACAAAAAACAAAACAAAAAAAAAAAAAAAAGCAGCTAACCACTTTGCCACACTAGTATCAATAAAAGAAAAAAGGCTACATCTAGATGAGCAGTCCCTAGGTAGACATTCTGAATGGCCTGCTTACTATCTTGTTTCAATGTTCCAACCTACATAGCTATGCAACAATGTAACTCGATAATGAAAACATCCATGTAGCAAAGTTTGCAGTATTACAAAAGCTTAGCGTGATAATTGCAGAATCATGAATTCTTTTTCTTTCAGTAACAATATCCATTTTCTGGATGTGTCCAAGTTTTTATTAATCATGGACAAACACACATCTGCAAATAATTTGATATAAGGAATTCTGCCATTGCTCCAATACTTGTGGGTAAGTGAACCAGAGCTTGCTGTGCCAAGACCCATCAGGAAATGTATATATTCAGGCAATGGAATATTTATACTGCAATGCTTACTTCTATGTATATAGATATGCATAGATGTCAAAAAGAGGTAGGCATAATCTTTAAAGGGTCACTAAAGGAAAAAATGTTTTAGCTAAATAGCTACCTTTACCCTAATGCAGTCCTGGTTTCATGTCCTCATTGTTCATTTTTGCTGTAATCCTTCTCTGTTCTGCACACTTCCTGGTTGTCTGTTTCCTTATGAAAAAAAGTACTGGGAGCTTCTCTCTGTGGTCTCTAATCAAGGAGGTGTGATTACTGTGTGTCTAAAACCCCTCAGAACCAATCACTTTCATTTTAAAAACGAACACTGCCCTGTATTGGCTCTGTGTTTCTGTCCGTCACAGAAGCATGAAACTAGATGAAAACGAAACTGAAACTGCAGGCACATTATATGATTGATTTTTTTATCTATTTTTAAAATGAATCAGTTAACTATTATGTCTATATACCCTGTAAACAGTCATTTCAGCAAAAAAAAAAAAAATCCTTTACAACTCCTTTCCTTGAAGCCGCCTATTAACCAGCAAATCTTTTATGAACCTACAAAAGTTCCAAATAAAGCGTTTAGTGATAAAATACCAAACTGGCATGTCCCTCGTCCAAAAAAGGGCAGAAGACAAATCACCCTTAACCTCATCTGACTCAAAGTACAATTGTAACGGCAAGCTGCACATTTTCCAGTATGCTGGAGATTTGCAGTAGTTGTTACTGATGTATTAAGAATCATTCTTTAAAGCGGACCACCTCTGACTTCTCGGTCCAGTCCAAGCTTTCGGATCTAGTGCCATCATTTTTAATCAATATAGCTGCTTCTTCCTGCTTTTTGGGACCAGTCCACTAATGACATTCACGCCACATCTTGTGCATGTGGACATAAGCGATCTGGTATGGAGTGAGAAGGTTCATACCAAGAGTTTGCAAGAACTTGCATTTCATGCCAGAGAACTGCCTGGAAGGTACTGGTGACAACCTTCCCAGGAGGCAACTAGAATAGTGGCTCAGTCACCAGTGCCTAAAAGTTCATGCACACAGCCACCTGGTGTGGTGCAACGTAAAGAAGATTGGGTCTGTTGTTTACATGTGTCAGCATGCATGAGTGTGTATACCCACATAGCCATTATCCTAGACTGTAAGCTCCAATTGTATTGTAACTGTACTGTCTGCCCTTATATTCTAAAGTGCTGAGCAAACCGTTGGCGCTAAATAAATCCTAATATTAGGAAAGACCTGTTACCTTAATGTTCTAGAAAATAAAAAAAGTAATTATACACATACATACATATATTATATATACACATATATATATATATATATATATATATATATATATATATATATATAGATAGATAGAACATTTAGGTACACACACACACACACACATATATATATATATATATATATATATATATATATATATATATATACATATATATATATATATATATATCTCTTTCTCTCTCTTACACTCATTGCCATGACCTTTCGTATCGTATCTAATCATTTCAGCAACTAAAGAGTGTGTGCCAAGTACACGCCATACTAATCTTTTGCTGAGACCACCAAGTACAAACGTCTGCCTGACAGGGAGCAAATGGTTAAAAACAGTAGAACAAAAGCCCTGAATCCCAGCTGCTACCTCTACCACACACATACAAGCCTGAGCACACAACAATCTCACACTCCATAAGTACACAGAGACAGGAGCAATCACTGCAAACCTGAAACTTGCCAGAAGCCTTGTGATCTCCAGCTCCTGCCCATGTACTGCTACCCTTGGTGCCCTGCAGCTGCCAGTGCTCAGGTGCCCTTTGGGATCCGCAGACTACATGCAGTAAGCTGCAGCCCACTTTACTTCTTATATGGACATGAAACTTGTCCTTTTCTAATGGCATGCATTCCAACAAGTCTCTTGTACCATGGCAGCAATCTTTACCTGAATCCATTTATGAAAGAATCCTAGATGTTACCATTGCTGATCTTTCCCTTCTGAACATGGTAGGTTGCCTGGCTGTCATGTTAACCCTCTTGTTTCATAACTTTGGATTTCCTGACTCAGAACTAGTAAGTAGATAAGGATTTCTGATTTTTTTTTTTTTTTATCTGTGTATATTTGTTCCAAGCCAATGACTCAAAGTACTAAAGCCAACTGCATCAGAATACCAGGCTGACAGCTGGCATTGAGCATGACTGACAGGACAGAATAGAGAAGCTCTCACCCTTGTAATGTGGCAGCAATGGAAATCCCGGTGTCCCGACAGCTCTCCTGTAACTCTCTCTGGCAATTCTGTGCCACTAAAGGTTTATATGAAATTCTGAACTATGATCTCATACTGGAGCAGACTCAACTACTAGGGGTTCCTAGAGCAATTAGCCATGTCAGCCTCTCAGATATATTGCCATTGACACGTATGTTCTATATACCAGTGTTTTTCAACTCCAGTCCTCAAGGCACACCAACAGGTCAAGTTTTCAGGATTTCCCTCAGATGAAATGGCTGTGGTGATTACTAAGGCAGTGAAACTGATCAAATCACCTGTGCAAAATAATGGAAAGCCTGAAAACATGACCTGTTGGTGTGCCTTGAGGACTGGAGTTGAAAAACACTGCTATATACCATCTGTAAGGCATCATTATTCCCACTGGCCATCAATGTAAGGAGCATTTTTAACACTGACCACCAATGCAAAGGGACCTTCTTCACAGGCCCACCAATGTAAGGCAAAATTTCTTTCACTCACTACCAAAGAAAGAGGGGGGGCTCTGTCATGTACCTTCATTCTAAGGTGGTCCAGACCACCAATGTAAGGAGCATTGTTACCACAGAAGAAGCCCTTCTTCCAAAGACCACCAATATAAGATGGCGCTTCCCCCACTGACCACCAAAATAAGGGGTCTCTTCTACTAATGATCATCATTATAATGTGTTCCTTCTCCCACTGACCACCAAAATAAGGGGCCTCTTCTACTAATGATCATCATTATAATGTGTTCCTTCTCCCACTGACCACCAAAATAAGGGGCCTCTTCTACTAATGATCATCATTATAATGTGTTCCTTCTCCCACTGACCACCAAAATAAGGGGTCTCTTTGACTAATGATCATCATCATCATAATGTGTTCCTTCTCCCACTGACCACCAAAATAAGGGGTCTCTTCTACTAATGATCGTCATCATCATCCTTCTCCCACCGACTATCAATGTAAGGAGCGTTGTTCCCACTGACAACCAACATATGCAGGTCCTTCACCTAATGACCAACACTATAAGGTAGTCCCTCTCCCACCGACCACCACTGTAAGGAGCATTGTTTCCACTGACCACAAATGTAAGCAAGCCCTTCTTCTGATGACACACACTATAGGGTAATCCTTCTCCCACTTACCAACAATGAAATAAGTATTGTTCCCACTGACCACCAGGGCAGGGGGGGGACACCTTCTTTCAACGACCACCACTGTAAGGTGATACTTCTTTTACTGACAACAAAGTAAAGGAGCCCTTCTTGTTCAAAGTAAAGGGGCCCTTCAAAGACCATCATTATAATGAGTTCCTTATCTTACTGACCACCAAAGTATGAAGCATTGTTCCCACTGACTACAAGTGCAAGGAGGTCCTTATTTCAGTGACCACCAATGTAGGGTGGTTCTTGACCCACTGACCATCATTGTAAGCATTGTTCCCAATGACCACAGATCTAAGCTGGTCCTTCATCCACTGACCTTTAATGTAAAAAACATTTTACCAATAACTGTAGGTGAAAGGAGGTCTTTCTTTCAATGACCACCAATGTAGGGTGGTCCTGTAAGGAATATTGCTCCCACTGACAACAAATGTAAGTTAGTCTCTCTCCCAACAACTACCAATGTACAGGAAATTTTTCTCATTGACTGAAAGCAAAAAGAAGGAGATCATTTCAATGACCACCAACCTAGGGAGGTTCTTCTCTCACTTACTATTATTGTAAGGAGTATTGTTCCCACTGACCTCCAACGGAAGGTGGTTCTTCTTCTGCTGGCCACCGACAGAAAGTGGTCCTTCTGCTGGCCACCGACAGAAAGTGGTCCTTCTGCTGGCCACCGACAGAAAGTGGTCCTTCTGCTGGCCACCGACAGAAAGTGGTCCTTCTGCTGGCCACCGACAGAAAGTGGTCCTTCTGCTGGCCACCGACAGAAAGTGGTCCTTCTGCTGGCCACCGACAGAAAGTGGTCCTTCTGCTGGCCACCGACAGAAAGTGGTCCTTCTGCTGGCCACCGACAGAAAGTGGTCCTTCTGCTGGCCACCGACAGAAAGTGGTCCTTCTGCTGGCCACCGACAGAAAGTGGTCCTTCTGCTGGCCACAAATGTCAGGAGCATTTTCCCACAAAACTAAAGGGGATCTTTCTTCCAATGACGACCACCACCATAAAGGTGGTCCTCCCACTCAATGCTCTACAGAAGCCCTTCTCCACTCACCACCAATGGAAGGGGGCACTTTTCCATAGACCAATAGCATTCTTTCACTGAACACCAGACTTACAATCCAAGTTTAACTTTCTACATAAGATGACTAATGGATTTCACATGACTGTCATTACTGGAAACAATGTACATAGCATGGTTGTGAAATACATCCCATTCCTTAGTATTCATAGCCATGGACCATGAGCTCTTTGGAAGTTCTGCCAATGGTTCCTCACTGACGAGCAGGCTGACAGGAGAATGCTTTCACTTATAGTTCACCAGCAGCACCTTGTTGGAGGCGCAGGGATAGCAGGTCATGTGATCCGAGCTCCCAGCCTGCTGTGCCCATACAAGTCCTCAGCGGGATGAATCACATGAGACCCCTCTGCCCTCCCCCATATACACACACACAGTGACCACTTACCGGGGCGGAGGATGGTCGGCTCACACGTGCACCAGGCTGTCTGCTGCCTTCCTATCCATGGCACAGTCCCCGGGCTCCTCTTCTCACATAAGGCACCGGTTGCTTTATAAGTGTACAAAGTTTTCCTCCCAGAGATGACGTCTCGGCCGCCTTCCCCACCCCGACCTGATGGAGCCTCCTTCACACAACAAAGGAGCTGCTGCTTTATTATGGGGCGGCCGCTTTATTCACTTTGTATTGTTTGTGTCCCCTGTGCAGGAGCCGGCCACAGGCTCTGTCACTGAGAGTGGGAGGAAGTAAAGAAGAAGAAGACACAGAAGGGAGGGAGGGGGAGCGCGCTACACAATGCTCTCCTATGGGATCCTCAATCCCTGTATCTACATTACAGCGGACAGGGCTGACCATATATATATGTCTGCTAGAGCCCGGGGGGAGGAGCCCGGCATCATCATCATCAGCATCATCATCGGCTGTGCCCACACAGCGCCTCTACTGGAACAGCTACACACTGCACCCTGCCTCTTCTACTCTACACATGCTGACACTTCTGTGCTCCACACATAGCACATCTCTTTACCAGTGGTGGTCAGTGCAACCTCGGTAGCAGCTGGATCAGAGAACATACAGCAGGGCAGTGTCGCTGGTGCTCAAAAGTTTAGGGGGGGCTTAAACAAACTGAAAGAAAAAAAAAAAAAAACAATTGCAGCCACTGTGCACATCAATTGCAGCCACTATGCACATCAATTGCCACCACTGTGCCCATCAACCGCAGCCACTGTGCCCATCAACCGCAGCCACTGTGCCATCAAACACAGCCACTGTGTCATCAATTGCCACCACTGTGCCCATCAAATTCAGCCACTGTGCCCATCAATTGCTGCCACTGTGCCCATCAATTGTTGCCAGTGTGCTCATCAATTGCTGCTACTGTGCCCATCAAATGCTACCAGTGTGCCCACGAATTGCCCTGACTGTGCCCATCAATTGCTGCTACTGTGCCCCATCAAATGCTGCCAGTTTGCATCCCCCACCCACCCGGCACTTAACTGTCTTGTGGGTCGCGGCGGTGTCCTCCATGCTCCTCGATGTCACAGCCACTGTGCCCCCCCCCCATCAATTGTAGCCACTGTGCCAATCAAACGCAACCACTGTGCCCATTAAGCCCAGCCACTGTGCCCATCAAACGCAGCCACTGTGCCATCAAATGCAGCCACTGTGCCCATCAAACGCAGCCACTATACCCATAAATTGTCACAACTGTGCCATCAAACGCACTGTGCCCATCAATTTCTTCCAGTGTGCTCATCAATTGCCGCTACTGTGCCCATCAATTGCTGCCAGTGTGCCCATCAATTGCCGCTACTGCGCCCCATCAATTACTGCCAGTGTGCCCATCAATTGCTGCTACTGTGCCCCATCAAATGCTGCCAGTGTGCCCATTAACTGCTACTGTCCCCATCAAATGCTGCCAGTGTGCCCATCAAATGCCGCTACTGTGCCCATCAATTGCCGCTATTGTGCCCCATCAAATGCTGCCAGTGTGCATCCCCGACCACCTGACACTTACCTGTCTCGTGAGGCAGCGGGTCACGGCAGTGTCCTCCACGCTCCTCGATGTCTTCTTCCATCCTTTCTTCCAGTTCTCTGTTATGATTTGATGCCTGATAGGCATCCAATCACAGCACCTGTCGTTTCAACCAATCAGGTGACAGACACGAGCACCTGATTAGCTGAGATGCGGTTCAGTGTTATGAAAGCGAATATTCATTCACTTTCCTAACACAACACTAAGTGAACAGCGAGCGCCCAGCATGGCACCTTCTGTTTACCTTTTTGGACGCCTATTAGAACCTATGGCTCTAATCAGGTGCTTCTAAAAAATACCCCACCACTGTTATTCAGGTGCCCAGCGCTCAAAAAGGGGTCGGGCACCTGAATAGGGGGTGGCAATGATGACCAAAGATAGATTCATGCAATGCATGAATCTATTTATGGTGAGAGAGAAGTGTCAGAGAGGGCGCGGCGCCCATGCTCCCCTTATGAACGCACCGCCACTGTAGCAGGGAAAATAATTATTGGATCCCCTGCAGATTTTGTACCTGTATTTTGTTGTGAACAAGGTCATTATGGCTGAAATGCATTAACTTCTGCTGTACATATTTATCTTTTATGGAGTTACAATACATTTGGACTCATTAAAGCACATGTATGGAGTTGCAGATTGTCTGTCTTCTTTCCATCTCTATCATTTTTATCGTAGGTGTATTTTAAATGTTAGAGATAGAATATCAACCAAAAGTCCAGAAAAAACACATGATACAAATGTTATAAAATGAGTTGCAGTTCAGTGAGTAAAATAAGTATTTGATCCCCAAGAAAAACATGACTTAGTACTTGGTGGAGAAACCCTTGTTGGAAAGACGTTTCTTGTAGTTGGCAACCAGGATGTGTCTCAGGAGGGATTTTGGTTTACTCTTCTTTACAGATCTTCTCTAAATCCTTAACGTTTTTTAGCTGTCTCTTGGCAACTCGAAGTTTCAGCTTCCTTTATGAATTTTCTATTGGATTAAGGTCTGCAGACTGGCTAGGCCACTCCATGACCTTAATGTATTTCTTCTTGAGCCACTTCTTTGTTACCTTGGTGGTATGTTTTGGGACATTGTCATGCTGGAAGACCCATCCACCACCCATCTCCAGTATTCTGACTGAGGGAAGAAGGTTCTCATCCAAGATTTTACAATACATGGCCCCTCAATGTGGCAAAGCCGGCCTGTACCTTTAGCAGAGAAACAGCCCCAAAGCATAATGTTTCCACCTCTGTGCTTGACTGTAGGGATGGTGTTCTTCTGGATCAAAGTGGGCATTTGTCTTCCTCCAAACACGGCAAGTCGAGTTCATGCCAAAGAGCTAAATTTTGGTCTTATCTGACCACAGCACTTTCTCCCAATCCTTCTCTGAATCATTTAGATGTTCATTGGCAAACTTCAGATGGGCCTATAATGTGACTTCTTGATGAGGGGGAACTGGTGGGAGCTACAGAATTTCAATCCATGGCGGCGTGTTGTGTTACCGATGGTTTGTTTATTGACTGTGGTCCCAACTGCATTGAGATCATTCACAAGCTCCTCCCATTTTTTTCTGGACTGATCCCTCACTTTTCTCATGATCATCCTTACCCCATTAAGGCAAAATCTTGCGTAGAGCGCCAGGCCGAGGGCGATTGAAGGTTATTTTGTATTTCTTCCAATTGTAAATAATCACTTTAACAATTGTCTCCTTCTCACTAAGCCTGCTGATGGTCTTTGTAGCTCATTCCAGCCTACAATCTTGTCCCTGACGTCCTTTGACAGCTCTTTGGTCTTGCCCATGATGGTGACATTTGAATGGAAGAAAGAGATTCTGTGGACAGGACTAATATGTGTACCACACGAGCACATCTTTTATAGAGCCAGAATTATTGTTGGTTGGTAGGAGATCAATTACTTATTTTACCCACGGAATTCAATTTATAACATTTGTATTTATGGATTTTTGGTTTATATTCTGTCTCTATTATTTAACCACTTGTTTACTGGGCACTTAAACCCCCCTCCTGCCCAGACCAATTTTCAGCCTTTAGCGCTGACACACTTTGAATGACAATTGCGCGGTCATAATTTTTCTCCATCATTGATGTATGCTGATGAGGCTGCACCGATGGGTTGCACTGATAGGCACCAATGGGCTGCACTGATAGGCACTGGTATGGCGGCACTGGTGGGCACTGAGAGGTGGCACTGATGAGTGGCACTAATAGCATTGATAGGTGGCACTGGTGGGCACTGAGAAGTGGCACTAAAAGGTGGCATTGATAAGTGGCACTAAAAGGTGGCACTGATAGCTGGCAGTGATGGGCACTGATGGGTGACAGTGATGGGCATTGATGGGTGGCAGTAATAAGCATTGATGAGGCATTGATAGGTGGCACTGATGAGGCATTGATAGGTGGCACTGGCGGGCATTGGTAGGTAGCACTCATGGGAATTGATAGGTGGCACTGGTGGGCACTGTGGGCACTTGCTGTTGGCACTAGCAGGGGGTACTCGCAGGTGGTAATTGTGGGCACAGAAAAGGCAAATGTGCCTTCTTCCTCTTCGGGACTGATGTCTCTTTCGCATAAGCTGCAAGGCGTGAGGAGAAAAAAAACTGATTGTTTACATCACGTGATCAGCTGTCATTGGCTGACAGCTGATCACGTGGTAAGGGGCCGGGACCGGCCCCTTACTCGGATACGTGATTACCCGAGTCTCAGTGACTCAGGTGATCACAGCACGCGCGAAGAAGAGGACGTCTATTGATGTCCTCCAGGCATTTGGGGTCCGCACTGTAGCCGTCATTCGGCTATAGCGTGGGCACCAAGTGGTTAAAATACACCTACTATAACTTCCCTTAAAGATCTTTGTACCGAAGCCCCGACTTTCAACCTCAGGTTTTAAACACTAAAGGTTCACTTACAAAAAAAAAATAACAAACATGTCATCCTTACCTCCACTGTGCAGTTAGTTTTGCACAGAGTGGCCCCAATCCTCCTCTTCTGGAGTCCATGGCGGCTCTCATGGCTCCTCCCCAGTCCCCACAATAGATAACCCCGACTGGGAAGCTCTCTCCCAAAGGGGGTTACCTGGATTGCCAGGAGCGCCAGTGGAGTACTCCAGATAAAGAGGATTGGGGCTGTTTCTCATTTCTGGCAGAACAGGTCATGTTGTCAGGCTTTCCATTAGTTTGCACAGGTGATTTGATCAGTTTCACTGAAAACATGACCTGTTGGTGCACCTTTAAGGACTGAAATTGAGAAACACTGGTCTGAAGTACAGAAATCTTCTATACACAGTTGTACAGAACTTCTCCAGAAATGTTATTTCCTGCTTGTGTGATTGACTCATTGTCAGTCTACACTAAGATAAGTAAGTCAAAGTTAAGCCACCCTCTACAATGAAAATTATATTATTGGGGAGATTTTTCCTAAGAGTTAATCACATCTAAGAGAATGCTGAAACTGCAACTTTCCTCAGTAGAACACTACAAGAATAGCAGCTGATTAGATTGAACATTGACATCTCCATTCAGGAAGCAGACTACTAAGGACATAATCAGGGCCGCTGATGAGCAGTACAGCCAGCCCTCCTGTACCGGGCCCAAGCCCCATTAATTCAAGAGGGGGGCCCGGAAAGGTTACTATACTGCCTTATTGCCAACTCTTGTTGCTCCCTCTGCAGCTCTGCTGGCTTCTCCTCCTTTTTCTTCCTGATTACCCTGCAGGAAGATTGGTACCATGCTAGTTGCAAAAAAAAAAAGCACAGTGGTGACAAGCAATAAACCAACACATTCACTTACAGTACATCTACAAGATTATTATTTTAAATGCTTTGCAAATGTATCACACACCTACTAATAATGCCTGTATGAACTGGGCGTTGTACTACATTTGTGACTGTAAAAGTATTATTAAATGTAGTAATAAAATTCAGTCTAACCCTATCTAACCCTATGAGGTATGCACTCAAAGTAGAACTTTAGTCAAAACATTTTTTTGCAGGTTACAAATATGTGTCTATTCTGTTTAAAATCCAATAATACACTCACCCTGCTCTGCACATGGTCAGTTGCTCTCCATTTTTAGGCACTGCCGAGTTTGTAAAGGCCGATCTGCTGACAGCCTAAGGCTTGATTCACACTAACGCGCTTTTTGCATTTTGCAGAAATGCAGGGAATTTTTGTTAACATGGGTTCCTATGGAAAACATTCACATCAATGCATTTTTGTGCCTCTGCGTTTTTGGAAATGTAGCATTTTGCATGTAATAGACTTCAATGGACCTGCATGCAAAACGCAAACACTGCATTTTACCGCAATTTTTCCACGATTTTGGCACGATTTATGTATGTAGCGCTACCCCCGAAGGAGCCGCTGATTGATTGTTGGGATCCGCAAATTAAGTTAGCCTGGTGTTGTCTAGGAGTGTAATGCAGGAACAATGTAGTGAGCGGAGGTCCAGACAGTCAATAAAGGTTTTTCCAATGCTTTATTTCGAGGCCAACACAGCCAACATCAACTTCAGTTAGGAAGGAAAGACAGGTTGATGAAAGAAGAGGAGAACTTGGGGTGTCAGGCCTGGATATGAACGGGCAAACCTGCCCTTAGCAGTACCAATTTGTAAACTTGTTGCCACTCCTGCTCGAGTGGGTGAAGCGCCCACAGACAGCCTTCTTTCTCTAACCTGGCAGCCGAGGTGTCACTTTAGATGTCTGGGAGGAACAGGTCTTTCACACACTCTGCCACAGGCCAATTGCTTTAGATGAGATTAGGTGAATGAACAGAGCGAATCCTCCCAGTAAATTCTAGCACAGGTCACCGGGAGACAGTAAAGCGTACTGTCAGCATCTCGGTCACCGGATCCCCGATTGGTTCATTAAGGCCCTGTGGACAACCTGCCTCCAGGTTCCCCTCGAGCCGATTCCCCAATCGCACGGCACTCGGCCTGGGATCCATTCAATAGGACTGGGAACCCAGTCTCTGGGGTCCCCTTTTGCCTCCGGTTGAGGCTCGGTGAAGCCTGTAAGCTTGGCCAGGTGGGCCACGCCGGCGGGGTCCATGGATGCGCGCACCATAAAGGTGGATGCCGCACATGGAAACGGGACCCCGCAAAGAAGAAAAAAGCACATGACATCTGTCACAGATATACCCCTCCCCAGCATGCCCCGCGAAGGAAGAACTCCTCCAATTGGCTGCTGGGGAGGACTTGCTCTGCCAGAAACCCCTCTGGTGCCAACTGCCGACCAAAGATGATACCACATCCCTAGAATGCAGCCTGACCCAGTGGACCTTTCCGGAATGACAGAGGTCATAATTTAGGTAAATCATGACTGAGAGCGATGTAACTCTCCCAGTCCAACTAACTTTAGCCTAGTGCCCATGCTGAAAGCAAGGGGGCGCTACATGTAATTTGTATTTATTTTTTTACATTCACTGCATAAAGCTGGTTAATAAGGAGCGGTTTGTAAAGCCCCCTGCTACGTCCTTAAAGCGGATCTCCACCCTAAAGTGAAGATCCACTGATCCGAACACTCCCCCCCTCCGGTGTCACAATTGACACCTTTCAGGGGGGAGGGGGGTGCAGATAGACAGGTATCTGCACCCACTTCCGGCCCAGCATTGACGGGCAAAAGATGGGCATTTCATCACATCCCGTCCGTCCCCCGTTGTGTGCTGGGAACACTCGGCTCCCAGCACACAGCTGGAGCCAATCGTCGGGCGCAGCGCGACTGGCACATGCGCCGTAGGGAACCGGGCAGTGAAGCCGCAGTGCTTCACTTCCTGGTTCCCTCACCGTGGATGGAGCGGGGAACAGCAGAGAGACGAGCGATCGCTCATCCTCTGCTGCGGACGGCGCTGGACTCCAGGACAGGTAAGTGTCCTAATATTAAAAGTCAGCAGCTGCAGTATTTGTTGCTGCTGGCTTTTAATATTTTTTGTTTTGTGAACCATCCGCTTTAACAACGGATGAGTCATCAGTTGTCAGCGGGCTTCCCCGCTGACACCTGAATGTAATGAAAAATAATTTCTGGCTAAAAAAAAATCATGAACGAAAAATGGCTCAAAATCCATACCAAATAACAATAAATTACAGTGCTCAGGGTGTCTGCATACACAATCAATCATAAGGGAAGGTTATATACAATTTAAGAGAAAATGATAGTAGAAATAGACCCACAACATCTGTGTGTATGGTCTAATAGTCCATAAAATAATAAGTCCAATAAGATTCAGTCCAAGCAGAGTACCATTGGGCTAATGCTGGTGGCTGTTTGTGGCCAGTACAGGTGATTAACAGGTGCTCAGAGGCCAGGGCAGCTCTCCAAAAGCGAAGCCAGCTCAAAATATGTAAGAAAAGAAAACAAGGAGAAAAGCGCCTGAGTATTCTGTTTTTAATATTATAACATGTAATATATCCAGCACTTACATCATAATAATCATGGTGAAGTTCGGGGAGCTGGTGTAGTCCTGGCTGACAAACAGTTAATCCAGAGTCGAGAGATGCGTTCATCTAAACTAAGCTTCTGCAGCCGCTCGGAGCCGGGGAGAGCGGACTGTGTTTGTGATGATCAATAGCAGCTACGCTGGAATCTCATGTGCTGGCGTGTGACGTCAGCTGGACGAAAGCTGAAGGGGAATCACAACACATTTCAGAGCATGTGCGAGTGGGGAAACAGACATGCGCGCTCTTTTCTCAAGTGTTGACAACCATACCAGACGGCATGGCCTTAACATGGGGTGGTGGGTGCTTTGGGTCAGGAGGGGCTCTGCGCCACCCACCCCAAAGCACCTTGACCCCATGTTGATGGGGACAAGGGCCTCCTCTCGACAACCCTGGCCAGTGGTTGTCAGGGTCTCCAGGCGGTGGGCTTATCGGAATCTGGAAGCCCCCTTTAAAAAGGGGGGGCCCCAGATTCCGCCCCCCCTTGTGAATGGGTAAGGGTCAATCATACCCCCCTACCCATTCACCAAAAAAGCAGTGAAATGTAAATAAAAAGTCCTTTTTAAAAAAATAGCTTTCTTCTACTGCAGCCATCTCTCCTGGAGATTTCTTCTCCCGCGCTGCTGTCTTCTTCCTCACCGGCATTTACCTGCTGGAAAAAAAAGTTGTTCTTCTCCTGATGCAGATTTTTTTTACATTCAGCTTCCCCACTAACAGCTGATGACTCATCTGTTGCTAAGGACACGGTGGCCAGCTTCCCGACCCACTCATTAGCAACCAGGTATAAACAGTGAATATAAAAAAAAAGGAGACAAATTGCAAAACGCAAATTACAGTAAAATTTACAATTACAAAAACACAGAAAGCACAGCAAAAAGCACTGCAGAAACGCTCAAAAGCAACATGCATAGATGTGAATAAAGCCTTACTTCTGCTCAGGGGCTCTGGGTTTTAGCAAAATGGCAGCCATCAGCAAGAAAACAGAGGAGCAATGCTGGAGGCAGTTTACAGCACACACTAATTTTGGTAGCATAATTATTAATGTGGAATGTATGTTCCTTACTAAAGAAAATTATTTTTTCTCAAGTTGTTATGGGTAAAGTTCCGCTTTAAGCTGGCCATAAACATGATTGTTATTATTATTATACAGGATTCATATAGCGCCAACAGTTGTTAAAGGGAGAAAGTACAGTTACAATATAATAAAATACAAGAGAGTTAAAGCGGAGGTTCACCCTAAAACAATTATATACCATTACATCCAGCATACTTCCGACATCTACAGTATGCTGGATTTTTTTTTTGCCATACATACCGTTTTATTGTTATTTTCCCCCCGGCTTCCTCGGTTCTGGCTCCCGCGGGAGTGGGCATTCCTATTCAGAGGTTAGATGATTGATGTCTGGTGAAAAACTTCCCCTGGCGCATAAGGCGCGTCACCAGTTTTCCGTAAGTAGCCGACCTGAGAGTCAGCTCTATACGGCGCTATACGGCGACTCGCAGTTCGGCTACTTACGGAAAACTCGTGACGCGCCTTATGCGCCAGGGGAAGTTTTTCACCAGACGTCAATCATCTAACCTCTGAATAGGAACGCCCACTCCCGCGGGAGCCAGAACCCGGAAGCCGGGGGGGGGAAATAACAATAAAACGGTATGTACGGCAAAAAGAAAAAACAAACAGCATACTGTAAATGTCAGAAGTATGCTGGATGCGCCGCCCAACCCAAAGTGTAAAAGCTTACAATCTAGATTTTTTTACAGCCTGCATGTATTTGCCCTGCCAGCTGTCAAAATACCCAAACAGTGTCTGCATTTGATTGGATGTAAGCACTGTATTATATACAGTACCTATCCACCTGCTTTCTACTATAAAAAAGATTCATTCTGTATGTGCTGATATATACAGTTCCTATTTATCAAATCTAAGTGACCACCTTAACCACTTGCTTACTGGGCACTTATACCCCCCTCCTGCCCAGGTGATATTTCAGCTTCCGGCACTGCGTCGCTTTAACTGACAATTGCGCGGTCGTGCGACGTGGCTCCCAAACAAAATTTATGTCCTTTTTTCCCCACAAGTAGAGCTTTCTTTTGGTGGTATTTGTTCACCTCTGCGATTTTTATTTTTTGCGCTATAAACAAAAAAGAGCGACAATTTTGAAAAAAAATACAATATTTTTTACTTGTTGCTATAATAAATATCCCAATTTAAAAAAAAAAACACTTTTTTTTTCTCAGTTTAGGGCGATACGTATTCTTCTACATATTTTTGGTAAAGAAAAAAAATAATCGCAATAAGCGCCTGGTTTGCGCAAAATGTATAGTGCCTACAAAATAGGGGACAGAATTATTATTTTTTATTAATTTTTTTACTAGAAATGGCGGCGATCTGCGATTTTTTTATTGGGACTGCGACGTTATGGCGGACACATCGGACACTTTTGACACATTTTTGGCGTCATTCACATTTATACTGCGATCAGTGCTATAAAAATGCACTAATTACTGTATAAATGTGATTGGCACTGAAGGGGTTAACACTAGGGGGTGAGGAAGGGGTTAAATGTATTCCCTGTGTAGTGTTCTAACTGTGGGGGGAGGGGGGGTGACTGGGGGCGTGACCGATCTGTGTCCCTATGTACAAGAGACACAGATCGCTCTCCTTCTCTCCAGAGACAGCACGGACGCTGTCTCTGTGTAAAACGGCAATGAGAGATGAGCTCATATGTTTACATATGAGATCATCTCTCATTGGCCGCACAGATCGCATCGCAAACGGCCACTCTGATTGGCCGTTCGCGGCGATCTGTGATTGGCTGTGTCCAAGGGACACGGGCAACACAGTGTTTCCCCGCAGCGCGCTCTGGAGCGCGTGCAGGGAAGCTGCCAATGCCAAGCCGTCAATTGACGGCTTGTTGGTAATTTAGATCCGCGCTAAAGCCGTCATTCAGCTATAGCGCGGATCTCAAGTAGTTAATTAGAGCTTATATACAGAGTAATGTTATAGCAGATGTGAAGATATGAAGACAATAAAATACTTTCTGAAAGTGATTCTCATAAAAACTAGCATTTGCAAGCTAAAATGTAACAATATCCATGTTTTTAGGGTCCCATGGTGGCGCTCAGAAGGAGAAAGTCTCACATTATACAGATTTTCTATTTCAATTCTAAAATTGTGCTAACAACTACATACATGCAGATAGATTCACCAAGCAATAACTGATAAAAATATGCCCTTAATACTATCAGGACATTTAGTTGAGTATGTTTTTCAAAGAACCTTTGAGAACATTTAGTTAAACATTAATTCCAAAATAGTTAGGGAAGGAAGAGCAATTAGTCACAGTGGATGTGGATGACACAGAGAATTCATAAATCAGTTAATGTAATGCTAGCCCTCTGTTTGCATGAATATGCTGGTTTCATCAATTTGAAGTTACAGTCTTCTATTCAGTACATTGATTGTTTTATACTTTTAGGGGTATAGCAGTTTTCTGACTAATCATTACATAAAACAGATGACTATATTCCCAGGTGTGTGATGTCTTTACACTCACTACTGCAGGGCCTCACGTTAGAACAGCTGTAACTAATTATATTATTCTTTTATCTCAAATTCTCAAAATGATAGTCAAATTGTTGGTCATGGATCTCAGAAATTGTATATAAATGCATCAAATATAAATAATACTATAACCAAAAAAGGGACGAAACAAAAAAGCAATCCATAAACTTTCCATCAAGTACATACAGTATATATTAGCAAGATGTTATCACCAAGACAGCATATACTATGCCTTAAAATGGGAATAGTTTATTGACCATGGATTAATGGTTCTATGTTAAACCAATTCATATGAGTATCCTGCAACAATATTGTAGGTTGTTAGAATCTACTTTATCAACCACAGTAAAGCCCCTAACTTACTTACAAATAATATATCCACGCTGCCTTAACAAATGACTAGGAAGATGAAATGTGTATGTTGTGTCTGTAGCATCATACTATGCTTTTGGGAACAGCTTCAAGCACATTCATTATACAGTAGCAGTCCAGCAGTTCATTAGCCCCAACTAGGGATGAGCCGAACACCCCCCCGTTCAGTTTGCACCAGAACCATACGAACGGACCGAACTTTAGAACCTGACATTGAAGTCTATTGGACTCAAACACTCGAATTCAAAAGTGCACATTTTAGAGGCTAATATGCAAGTTATTGTCCTTAAACGGGTTTGGGGACCCGGGTCCTGTCCCAGGGAACATGTATCAATGCAAAAAAAAGTTTTAAAAACTGACATTTTTTCGTGAGCAGTGATTTTAATGATGCTTAAAGTGAAAAAAAAATTGAAAAATTCCTTTAAATATCATACCTGCTGGGTGTCTATAGTATGCCTTTGAAGTGGTACGTGTTTAGAACTGTCCCTGCACAAAATGACATTACTATAAGAAAAACGTCATTTAAAACTGATTGCGGCTTTAATGTAATGTCTGGTCCCTGCAATATGGATAAAAATCATTGAGAAAAATAGCATGTGTTTCCCTTCCCCTCCCCCCAGGTCATTACCAGCCCCTTTGGGCCTATATACTTTGAACAGCAGTATACAGGCTGTGCAAACAAGACAGGGACTGTAGGTTTGTTGTTAAGTAGAATCTGTTTGTAATTCACCCCTGTAACATTTGTTTTGCTGTCTGTGCGCATCTGTTCAGAAGATTGCACCTCACTTTCTGTCCCAATGACAAATGTCTTTTTGAAAATTTGTGTTTTTTAGTGAATTGGTGATAAAGCACCAGTGGACAGGAGACACCTCTTAGGTCGCGTACACACGATCAGACCGGTTCGATCGTGTGTACGGCCTATCGGACACCTGTCCGTCGGACAGATTCGATGGTTAGTACGCCAAAGCATCGGACCAAAAACCCACGCATGCTCAGAATCAAGTCGATGCATGCTTGGAAGCATTGAACTTCCTTTTTTCAGCACGTCGGTGTGTTCTACGTCACCGCGTTCTGGTCTGATCGGATTTTTGGTCCGATGGTGTGTACACACATCAGACCATCAGACCACTTCAGCCTGGTCCGATGAAAACGGCCTTACAACAGACAACAGGAAGTGAGAGGAAATTTACTCCTAGGAGAGAAATTCTCTTCTGTAAGAGGAACATACGATGTTCTGTAAGAGAAGAGAATTTCCCTTCCTAGGAGTAGATTTCCTCTCACTTCCTGTTGTCTCCTTCCGTTTGCAAGTAGGAGTCGTTTGTAAGTTGAATGTTTGAAAGTAGGGGCCTGCCGTTAATACTCAGCAGAAATTTGGGCCCTAGGTGTTGGTGTTGCCACAACACTGTTAGCCCTCACAGTTAGTCTTGGTGGGCGCTAGAACGCCCTGCTGTGAACTATTATATCAAGAATTGTAATTACATGCCATTTTTGAACAGTGGTAGAAAAATTGGGTCTTTGTTGGTGGTGGTGCCAAAACATTGTAAGCCCTCACAGTTACTCTTGGTGGGCGCAAGAATGGGCCCTGCTGTGAAATATTAGATCAAGAATTGTAATTACATGCCCCTGTTGAACAGGGGCAGAAAAATTGGGCCTTTGTTGGTGGTGGTGGTGGCTTTACGTAGCTTTAGGTGCACACTGTGCAGAGGACACAGACAGTACACCACGTGAAAATACTTGCAGAATGATCCCCTGCCTGTGGTATTAATATGAGCATATCTCTGCCTGTAGGAATTTATATGAGAACACCAGCTTTACGTAGCTTTAGGTGCACACTGTGCAGAGGACACAGACAGTACACAGTACATGGGCCATGACGTGCCACTTGAATCTGGCGCAAATGGCCCATAACGTTCTTAATTCGACGAACGGTCGAACATACGATGTTATGAGTCGAACATGAAGCTCTTCCCTAGCCCCAACCAAAAGAAAACAGACAAAAAAAAGACCTGGTCATTATTATGTGTTCCAGAGTTTGCAGTCTGTGTGTGTTGGTTTGCAGGGGTCCTCATCAAGCAATGTTCAAAAGCAACAGCGTGATCAATATGTAATTCTCGATGTAGAAGACAAAAACCAGTGGCAAGACATGAATAAGTAAATAGAAGGTAGGCAGATTGTACAAACTGAGAGCAGGAGATGTATACAATACCAGACATTAGTCATTAACTGGAAGAGAGACATTATCTACTAACTGGTATCAGGAGCTTTGTACAGATACCAGGAAAGAGACTATAAATGTAGAGAAGACAGTATGTATGTAGCCACATGTCGCACTATGCAGATGTCGCACAATGCCTAAGAGCGTTATCACTAAGGAGAAAAGTCAGCCCACCCTGTCTCTGGGGGTACCGCAATGCCTTCAGGGGTTAGGGTGTCGCTACATGTATGAACTAAGAGCAGGAGATGTATATAGATACCAGGCAAGAGCCAATAACTGGAGAGAAGACAGTATGCACAAACTGATAGCAATACACTTATAGAGATACCAGACATGAGTCAATAACTAGAGGGAAAACAATATGTAATGTAAATGTAGCGCCACCCTCATAAGGGACGCTGGAAGATGACTGTCCCCAAAGGTTTTATGTGACCTTGCAAGCCTCTGGACACCTCTGACACCCTGGGTACACTTGCAAGGACACCAGAGAAACAATAGATATGGCAAAATAGTATTTTACTATATGTTATTAAGTGAACCAAAGTAGGAATAATGTGAATGCTGATATTGCTTAAATTGCAAACTTCAGTATTAAACAGAATCAGAGAGGATCTGCAATTAAATGACAATAAACAATGAACCAGACAGTAAAAGAACTAGGGATAACCTATGACCCCAGGTGAAAGAGGGAGAAGAAAAGACCTTTGTTCAAACAGCTCCCTCTAAACCCTGATGCCACGGGTCAAACAGGATAAAAGGCACAATATGTGAAAAGTGCAATAAGCAAAACCTGAATAAAAGTTCCCTTTGAAGATGAGCAAGTGTTATAAGCTGAGTCCTTTTGGGGGAGCAGTCTTTGATGTAAGGTGTTCAAGATTTTCAGCTAGCAACTAAGGGGCCCAAGATGTTGCTGTGCAATGGTGACCAGCAACTGTGGATGTAACTTGTAATATGTGTCTCTCCACTCCTGGAGATATCAAAGCTCTTTGATGTAGGAAATCCAGAACCGCCTCTCATGGAGCCTGCAGACAGATGAGAGATGCCCGACTGGCGGTGTCTGTGTCAGTGTAGATGAAGATGGCCACACTGAAGAAGGAGACCGAGAAGCTGAGGGTCTGCCTTCATGGGTAAGGCTAACTCATGGAAAGCACTATGTGCCGTTCGGAGCAGTTTGGTCCCTGCTCTGCAGCTGTAGGCTGAGGTCCCAAGAGAGCAAGTCCCTCCCAGGACTGTTGTATTTATCTCCTCATCCGGAATTCCTCCTCTCTCGAGCAAGCTGGAATTGTTTTCACAACTGCAGGACCATTGAAGTCCCAGTCCTCTGGACTACATGTCCCATGATCCTCTGCTTTCAGTGGTGGTCTCGCTCTCTCTCTTCAATCAGGTTCAGTGGTGTTCTCTCTCTCTGCAATCAAGAAATTATGACACAATCCCCATGCTGGGCACAAGAGTGAACAAAGCTCTATATAATCTGTGTTAAGAAATGTCCCATGATGACAAAAGGGATATAGCTATCACTTGGCTACAGTACTAACATATAGCAGGAGATGTATACAGATACTGAACAAGAGCCAATAACTGGAGGGAAGACGGTATGCACTAACCGGTATCCGGAGACTTGTACAGATGCTGAGCAAGAGTCAATAACTGGAAAGAAGGCAAGATGCACTAAATGGTAACAGTATACCAAGCAAGTGTCAATGACACAAGGGAAGAAAGTATATACAAACTGGTAGCAGAAGTCTTATACAGAATACCAGACAAGAGCCAATCAAGGGGAAGGGAAGGCAGTATATACCAACTGGTAGTTGGAGACTTATACAGAATACCAGGCAAGAACCAATGACTGGAAGGAAGGCAGTATGTACTAACTGGTAGCAGAAGAACTATACGGATACCAGGCAAGAGCCAATAACTGGAGGGAAGACAGTATGTACTAACTGGTAGCAGTAAAACATGAGTAGAGACAAGTATGTGTAAGCAGACAGGCTAATTTCCAAAACCCATTTCTGTGTATATATGCACCTCTTCCCTGAGCTTGCTGCTTAAAGTGATTTGTAAAGCATTTAAAAAAAAATACAACACATATTATGCTTACCTCCTCTTCTCGGATCCACCGCCAGCGCTCTAGGTTTCTCATCTTCTCATTGTACCCCTATAGTAAGCCACTTCCTATGGTGGCACACCTGCGGGCTCGATCCCAAGCTGCACTGCCTGCATCCATAGACACAGACAGCGTGGCTTTGCACAGCCCCCTCCCTCATCACAGGAGTTGACTGACAGCCATAGGAGCCAATGCCTAAAGCCTTGTATACTACGTACATACAAACTGACAGCTCAGGAGGAGCCGCTGTGCTAACAATTCGATGTTAGTACAGCCATTTTCCCTTCTGTGCTATTGTGTTCTGACAAAGGGATGCTGGGGGATGCCCCCCCTCCACCCAGCCAGAACACTCCGGCCTATGACTGAGAGCGCTGACAGGGAGTCGGTCGCCAGACCTTTTTTCGGATCAGCTGCTGTACACACGGGTAGAATGTAGGCCGGTTTCTATTAAACCGGCCAATGCCACCCAACATTCAGCCCATGTGTACTAGGCTTTAGCAAAGCCTGCGAGAGTGGGGAAAAACAAAAGAGCCACTGCAGACAAGAACAGCATTGGATCAAGTGAGGATTCAGGTAATTATAAGGCAGGGTGAGGGGTACCTAAACATTTTTTAACTTAATGCAGGGAATGCATTAGGGTAAACAATATTTAGGATTTAGAACCACTTTAAAGGGGTTGTAAAGTCTCATGGTTTTTCACCTTAATGCATTAAATGCATTAAGGTTAAAAACCTTCAGTGCTTCTGTGCTGCAGCTGCCTTCAGACCCCTCCCCCCCCCTTTTTACCTTACCTGAACGCGATCATTCCAGTAAAAACGCATTAGCCCAGCAGCTCTAGGCGCTGTCTTGGGTCCTCATTGGATAGATTGATAGCGGCAGGAGCCATTGGCTCCCGCTGGTGTCAATCACATCCAGTGATCCAGGAGCCATGGGCAGAGCCAAGTCCTGCTGTCTGTGTCAAAGGACGTCACCATGTTTGAGAACGACAAGATTTTGTCTTGACTGTGTGTATGCAAAGAAAGCTTGACAAGATTCTCGACAAGCCTGACAAGGAACTCATCAAGGAAAACAATGTTTCTTTTACGACAAGTTTCTCGGTCATGTGTACGAGGCCTAACAGTTTAGAAGAGTTTCCATCTATGGTTAAATGCCAGACTTGGGTAAGAATGTAAACGTTAAACAAGTTAAGTTACCATTTTTATTTATATATTATCTACCTTCGGCTTCATACTTAATTAACGATATGCTACATGTGGATAGGTATCATTCTTTTTTTAAATGTCAGATTTGAAAACTTTAGTCACAACTGAAAATAAGAGTCTTGATCCTAGTGTAATACTTGAGTCTCCAGTATTAAAAAATGTGAAGTGACAAAGGTCTATGGACTATGGTCATATAGGATGGCATTCTAAATGTGGGACACATTCTTGAAATCCTTGTAAATATAGTATATAGTAACATTTAAAATCTCACAAGTTTCATAATTTGTAAAGAAGTAGGTACATTTACAGATACAGCCGGCAGAATACAATATACACTGGGCAAGGGGCATGTCTACATGCACTTCAGTGCTTGTTACATGGCATTTCCCAGGGCAGTGGTTGCCCACATGGCATTTCCCAGGGCAGTGGGCCATGCCTGAGTAATTGGTATTGAAACGGCAGCCTATAGTCCCCATCAGCACCCAGTGTGATAGGCTAACAATGCCAAAGCACTATTGGAAGAAATAGACAGAGTTGTCACCCTATTATAGGAAGTGCCTGTACAAGGGCCATCATGGCAGAATCATCAGGTATTATTTTACAGAAAGCTACAGATTTATTAATATAAAAAATGACTTATTAAAGATTATGAGATTTTAGAGGTTCAGTTTATGTGTACCTCAAATGCAATGGCTTTAGAAATAGAAGACGTGTGTATAAAGAACATGGTAGCATGATGGCTTAATGTTCACCATTCTTGACTTGCAGCGCTTGGGTCCGATATTTAACCACTAGCCGACCAGCCGCCGTGGTTCTACGGCGGCAGGTCGGCTCTCCTGGGCGAGAGCCCGTATCTGTACGTCAAGAAAGGGAGTTATCAGAGTTGATTTTCTAAGGTGCCACATCCAAATGAAAAATCGAAAAGAATAAAGGCAAAGCCCCCTAGTCGGACTTTAAAGGCACTATGGTGTGTCAAGTGTAGCAAGGAAGAACATAATATTTCTATATAATTTATTGAGAAAGTATAAGATAAAAGTTGATTACATGATCTATAACAAATGCAAAAAGTACATAATGATGAAATACAGTTCAACATATCATGCTGTGTGGTGTGATGCCCTGTGTAGTCCCGACGTTTCAGGGAAACATAGTCCCTTTCTTCAGGGGTATTCCAGGATTCACAACTCTAAAAAATGTATAGAAAATGATCAGAATGATCTTAATAATGTTGATGATGTTGCTGTATGGATTAATACTGAAGTACTTACAGTAAACTGTATGATAATTCAAACAAGTAGATCATGTATTTAGAAGCATGGGTTTCCGGATGATCCGAGTCTGCTGACCTGGCCGCTGACCTGGCCGCTGAGGGCAAAATTGCAAAACAGTCTAATGGTTGAGTACGTTGTTGCCAGATATAGATATGCTGCTGGAGTCAGAGGTCACTGGAGCCTAGAGTTATGATGATGTGTGTTAATGTTTATGGGCATAATTGTATTCATAGAATGTAAAATAGATTGTATTTTATAACATTTTATTTGGGGGATATGGTATGGCTTACCTAATAAGTAGCGATGGAAAGGCTCATATTAGGCTGGAAATATGTAAAAGAAATGTAATAGGGAATAATGAGTAAATATGTACAATGTATATAAAATATAAATATCCATGTTATATTAACTTGGTCAAAACAAATACAGTTGGATGTAATAGCAAAAAATGCTCAATAGATGGCATAAAGATTAAATATTGAGGAATTGATGAAGTAAAAATACTCCTGTAAGTGCAAACCTGAGTGTATGTAGATGACCAAGGCAAACAGGGAGACTAACAGTGTGGTAGCCACGATTGGTGTAAAAGGACATATAATTAATTTGTGCAAAATAAAATAAAAGGTTTGTTACCTTGAGAAGATAAGTGCAGAGAAACCGTCATGTTGTCCAGCAAGTTGCTGGATTGCAAATGACTGGTTCCTCTGCTGCTGTATATAGTGCCCATCCGCCAATCTGCGACGCACAGTGCAAGGGGTTGCAGCTGTGCTCGCACGGCTAATGAGGCAGGTGTGGGGCTAACAGGGCAGCTGATTCCCTGGGCCCTGGCGCGTAAACATCCGAGGTGCGCATACGTGCGCAGCAGGATGACACGCCATGACCCATCAGCATGGCAGCGGGATGACGCGTCATCATGGATTGAACCGACGTCGACCTCACTGTGCACACGGGGCATGTGCACAGGAGGAGAAAGATGGCGGCCATGGCATATGCATCTGCCAGGTCGCCAATAGTTCACTGATAAGGAGACCGAATGGTCTCCTGTAGTGAAAAATATGTCGGGCAGCAAAAATAATATAGGCAACAAATTGCGGTACAAAGAATTTTTGTTTTACATATTGTTTCACAAATAAGTATGCTGAATAGGCAGAGCGCCCTCTAGTGGATAAATTATAGAATTGCTGAGTTGTCAGGGACAGATCAAACTGACTCGGACCAAGGAAAGAACACTGCTAATAATTTGTTGCTTTTGAAATGTGGAAGACATTATGACATAGTAAAGAGTCAGAAAAACAGGAGAAGAGGGGAAAAAAAGGGGGAAAAAAGGGGGAAGGTTGATTTGCAGAATTGTTCTAAGTATAATTGTAGCAATCAATAGATATATGTCATTGGTAATGGTGCAGTTTGAGCATATACTAAAAAATATACATCATGATGAAAAAAATTACTAAATATAAATATAATTACATATATATCAATATAGTACTATGTCTATATAGTTGCTTTACACGGCCTATACTACCAGATATTAGTAATACAGATACTTGTAAAATGATAATTTGATAACTTGAAAACAGAGAAAAATTACGGGTTATTATCGGTAAATTGTTATTTTTGAAACAAACATATTCCATTGTTTAAATGCATATGCTATTTTACACGGCCTAAACCAGGGTTGTAAAGTATGTTGCAGGATTCTTACTACTAGGCAAGAGCTCAATGTAGACATGAATTGCAATTTAATGTATAACGAAAGAAAAAATTACATAAAGGAAAAGAGAATAAATAATGTACTGAAATTGATTATTTTGAGGGAGTAGAAATATATGGTAGTATTTGATGAATTGCATAATCATTTTTCCATTCCCCCGGAAGAAAACCCTTCGAGGAAGGGTTTGAAGCATATCGCTTCATTGAGTCCGGGGGGCAGGGTGGCTTGTAAAGTATAGATCCATCGCAGTTCCAGTTGGAGGAGGGACTTGTTCCAGTCCCCACCTCTGGGACTGGGATGGATACGGTCAAGAATTAGGAATTTGATATTCGGAAATTTGCCTGCGTGTACCAATAGGGTATGACGTCCAAGAGGAAGTTCTGGGTCGTTTTTGCGCATACTTCTGATGTGTTTGTAGGCACGTTGCCAGAATTGTAGTTTGGTCTTGCCTATGTAAAAACATCCGCAGTCACAACATAACATGTAAATGACACCTAACGTTTTACAATTGGCAAAGTGTTGAGGATAAAAGGTTTGACCATTGGGGAGTGTGGGGTTCTTTTCTGTATGCATAAATTTACAGTAATTACATTTTCCGCACATAAATGTGCCTTTGGCTTTGCAGGGATCTGATCTTGCATCTCCTTTGTATTCACTTGTGACAAGTTTGTCCTTTAAGGATTTAGCTATTTTCATAGAGAATAGTGGATGTTTTGGCACAAATTGTCCCAGAGTGGAGTCCATGGACAGTAAGTGCCAGTATTTTTTGATGATGTTTGTAATCGCATTGTGTTGCATATTGAATCTGGTGATGATGCGGCTAGGATTGCTGGTGTCACGGGGTTTAGACGAATACAGGATGGTATTTCTGTTTAATGCGAGTACACGTTGATATGCGCGCTTAAGTCAAGAATGTGAATAGCCACGTTGTAGTAATCTGTCTCTTAGATTTCGTGCTTGATCTCTAAATTCTTCATCGCGGGAACAGTTTAGTCGGATCCGTAGGTACTGTCCGTAAGGAATGGATTTAATTAGTGCTTGGGGATGGAAGCTGGATGCGTGTAGGATGTTGTTACCGGATGTCGGTTTTCTGTAGAGCTTGCTTCCCAATTTTTGTGAACTGTCTCTAAAGACTTCAACATCCAGAAAAGGAATACACTGTTTATCGTGATTCATAGTAAATGATAAGTTGAACTTGTTTTTGTTTAAACGCTGCAAAAATGGTTGTAGTGAATCAGGTGGACCGTCCCAAATCAAGAAAATGTCGTCTATGTAACGATACCACGCTGTAATGTGGTCCGTATACATAGCGGAAATATCATCCGAAAAAAGGTTTTTCTCCCACTCCCCCAGATACAGGTTTGCATAGGGGGCACAAGAGGTCCCCATTGCAACTCCCTGTATCTGGAGGTAGTGGGAGCCAAAAAAGGAGAAGACATTGTGTGTCAAAATAAATTCAAGAATAGAAGTAATAAACTCATGATAGGAAGGATCACCTATGCCTTTGGTTTGTAAGATGTGTTTTATTAATGCGATTCCTCGATCGTGAGGGATCGAGCTATAAAGTGCTTCTACATCGATGGTGACCAACGTAGCGTGATCTGGAATGTAGAGATCATTGCTGTACGTCGGGACTTTCGCGGCCGCTAGGGGGCGCGTGCGCGCCGCCGGCGGCCCGCGCTCGCCCCCAAGTCCCGCGCGCGTGCCCGGCGGGCGCGATCGCCGCCGGGCACGCGCGCTCATTCGTTACAGAGCGGGGAACGAGAGCTGTGAGTGTAAACACACAGCGCTCGTTCCTGTCAGCGGGGGAAACGCTGATCTTCCGTTCATACAATGTATGAACGGAAGATCAGGGATTCCCCCTAGTGAGTCCACCCCCCCATACAGTTAGAACACAAATAGGAACACATTTAACCCCTTCCCCGCCACCCCCTTTTTTGTAAACGCTATAAATTTTGCGCAAACCAATCAATAAACGCTAATTGCGATTTTTTTTTACGAAAAATATGTAGAAGAATACGTATCGGCCTAAACTGTGGAAAAAAAATGTTTTTTTATATCTTTTTTGGGGATATTTATTATAGCAAAATGTAAAAAATATTGCATTTTTTTCAAAATAGTCGCTCTATTTTTGTTTATAGCGCAAAAAATAAAAACCGCAGAGATGATCAAATACCACCAAAAGAAAGCTCTATTTGTGGGAAAAAAAGGACGCCAATTTTGTTTGGGAGCCACGTCGCACAATTGTCAGTTAAAGCGACGCAGTGCCGAATCACAAAAAGTGCTCTGGTCTTTGGACAGCAATATGGTCCGGGGCTAAAGTGGTTAAAGGGGTTGTAAACCCTCATTTTTTTTTACATTAATGCATCCTATGTCCAAGGCAAGGAATGTGGAACTGCACCACCTCCTCCACTGGTAATGCATGCCGTAGAATGGGTTTACTGTCCTGTGCCCATTCTCTGCCCCCTTGTTTCCATTGTGCCCAGGGCAGCTGTCCCTCTTGCCCACCCCATGAGACCTGTCTCCCAATTGGCCAAAGCATCAGGCAATCCTATTGGATGCCTTTCTTTGGATGAACAGGAAGAAGACACACGGCTGTGGGAGTAGCAGACTCCAGAGCCGCTGCCCGCATCCTATCCTGGGAGAGGAGTAGAGGAGTAGAGGACACTGCAACACGCGAGCCCTAGATCGGGTAGGTGCCGTGACGCCATCCTCCCAGAGGGGGAGGGGGTTGATATGGCTGTTTTTTTTAAATCAAGTCACATCTACTTGTAGAAGCAGCACAAATTGCACACATTATACTTATTAAGCTCACAGTTAACCCATTAGTACAGTGACAGTGTATAGTATTATCACTGGTCACTGGTCATGTCAGTGTCAGATATTCAGTTCCCACCCAGTGTCAGTGTCAGATTGTCCGCCACACTACCACAGCACCACTATAAGTGAACTTTCTTGCAAACCAATAAATATATATATATCTATTGTTTTTTTTTTTGGTTTTTTTTTTTATCAAAGATATGTAGCAGAATACATTTTGGCCTAAATTGTATTTTTTATTGGATATGTTTTATAATAGGAAACAATATATATATATTTTTTCATAACAAAAAATAAAACAACCCAGTGGTGATCAAATACAACCCTGGTTTACATTGATGCTACTTTGATATTGAAGTAGCGTGATTTCAAAGTAGCAAGGTCAGCGCGATTTTAGGTGCTACTTGATAGACATATGCGTGTCTTCATACACAGATGTCTATAGAAATCACACCTGAAATCGTTAGAAGTAGTGCAGGAACTACTTCTGCAAATTGGCGCGGCACTGCAAAATCAGTGTCACACTGATTGGAACACTGCCATTGCCGCCAATAGGCTGTGAATTGTCATGCAATTTGATATCTCAAATCGCATGACAAATCGCTCCAATGTGAACCTAGGGTAAAAGAAATCTCTATTTGTTTGAAAAAAGGCAAACATTTCATTTGCATACAGTGTTGCATGGCTGCGCAGTTTCCAGTTATAGTAGCTCAGTGCCAAATATCAAAAAATGCTCTGGTCATGAAGTGAGGGGAAGCTCTGCTGATTTTATTATCCAATCATGTGCAAGCTAAAATGCTGTTTTTTATTTCCCTTGCATGTCCCCTTCGGACCTACAGCGACTGCACTTCCAAGTGCATTTTCAGTGCAATTTCAATTTGCCTTTTCGTAAATAACCCCCATAGTGTGTAAAGTGCTATGTACAGGGGCGGACTGACCATTGAGGGCCCCATGCCACTAGGGGACCCCATCAGGGTTGCCAGGCTCAGTAAAACCAGGGACAGTATGTCAAAATCTGTGTTTTTTTTTTTTACATCTGTCCCTGATATGTCTGAAACTGACATGATTTTGATGTGAAAATCCCCAGATTTTAGCTGCCCCGCCTCTGCACTGCCTCCTGGCGTGGTGGCCATCTGTAAGCCCGGGGGCCCCATAATCTTCTATTGCCCGGGGGCCCCATGAGTTGTCAGTCCGCCCCTGGCTATGTAAACTGTTGGCACCATATAAATATTTCATACTTGGTTTAAAAACATGTCAAGGGACATCACACATGTTGGATATTTATTTTTCACCTTACATGAAAAGCCACAGGATCGGCAAGACTCTATGGTTACTGGAAAGATAGAAAAGCACAATGCAGACTTTTTTTTAGATGGGTTGAAAATGATTGCTCTTCATTAAGCCACACATTGTTGTCCATTTTTATTCACCGATTTATGAAAAGTAACTGATCAGTTTTCATATTGAAGAGTGTTATAAAATAACTGGATTGATAGAAGTTTAGAGTGACCTATTGAAAAGCAACATTTTCAAATGGTGGTCTAATGTATCTTCAAAATGGACTTAGCTGGGAATGTTTATTTTCTTTTGTCAAAATACAAAAAGCAAAAACGAGCAAGGAAAGGACCTAAACATGGTTGTTTTAGTAGTACACATATTCATCAAACTTAATTTAAAAACACTCACATTGATGGTTAACTTTTTTTAAAGGGGCTCCAGTTTTTAAGTAATAATACATTTAACTGAAGTAGGCCAGTGTTTGAAACCATGGAAATTCCTATTTAGTCCACTAGATGGTGATAGAACACTTATTTTACTTTTATTCATGGTGAAACCAACATTTTCAATGTGAAATAAATAAATGCCTTTGTTAATGTGTGGTCTTTCTCCACAATGTGTAGGAAGTGGATTTTTCTTTAGAAATACATACCTAATACAGTGTATCTTGTGTACAATTTACTATCATATTCAAAGATGATACACTACATCTAATTTGTCTTATTTAATTATTATTATTATTCTTGTTCAGTTGTTTAGTCATGTTTAACTCTTTGTGCCCTCATGGACCATAGCACACCAGGCTTTTCTGTCCTCCAATAATAATAATAATTATTATTATTATTATTACAGGTACTTATATAGTGGTGACAATTTACGGAGCGCTTTACATTTTCTACATTCACATTAGTCCTTGCCCTTAAAGCGCTGATGTATGTAACAGTTATAATGTATTGCCCCATTGTGATGTTAGGAGGGAAGGTGGGGGGGAGGTAAGCATTGACTCTATTTTCTTTAATATTCTTTATTTGATCACCTCTGCACTATAAACACAAAAACGACCAACAATTTTGAAAACAAACAAACAATATGTTTTACTTTTTGCTATAATAAATATAAAGAAAATATAAAAAAAAATCTTCATCAGTTTAGGCCAATATGTATTTTTCTACATATTTTTGATAAAAAAAATCACAATAGGCGTATATTAACTGATTTGCGCAAATGATTTAGCATCTACAAAATAGGGGATAGATTTATGGCATTTTTTTTATAATTTTTTTTTTTTTTACAAGTAATGGCGGCGATCAGCGATTTTTAGCGGGACTGCGACATTGTAGCGGACAGATTGGAAACTTTTGACACTTTTTTGGGGATCATTGACATTTATACAGTGATCAGTGCTATAAAAATGCACTGGTTACTGTATAAATGGCACTGGCAGGGAATGGGTTAACACTAGGGGGCGATCAAGGGGTTAAGTGTGTCCTAGGGAGATGTTTCTAACTGTGGGGGGAGTGGACTGACTAGGAGTACAGAAAGATTGCTGTTCCTAATCACTAGGAACAGATGATCATTCTGTACTTCCCTGACAGAACAGGGATCTGTTTGTTTACATTGACAGATACCCATTCTGGCTCTCTGTGGAGCAATCGCAGGTGATCAGCCGACATTGCAGCCTTGCGCATCAGTTCTCCCGCCGTACAGAATGCGCGCACGCGCCTGCTATAACTGTTAAAGGAACAGACGTACAGCTACGGCAATTCGCGGGAATGAGCTGACCGGCCACAGTATAATGACGACGGCTGGTCAGCAAGGGGTTAAAATAAGAAATATTTATTGACTAAGACCATTTGTGTAAAGAGTGGCTCATACTTTTTTTATTTTATTTTAATTCATGTTTTTGGCATGTATCTTACAAATAGAGAGTGTACTTCCCTAAGTTATTATGAAGAAGTAAATAACTGCATTAAAGGGTAAGTTCACCTTTTACAGAAAACTTTGTAAGGTTGGTCAGGGCCATCACATGGGCGATACCGGCCAATCAACAGCTGCATAGCCCATCATGTCAGCTATGAAGATGCCGCACGGATACAGAGAGATTTTCTAAGCGCCGGACTCCTGGCATGGATATACCGGGGCTTAAAACTGGAGATTGTGGCGGTCCAGGTCAGCGGTACCGGGGGAGGGGCCTCTCCCCATACTGCTGAGAAGATCGGAATAATGCCATAATGGTACAGATTTTCTTGTTTCGTTGCATTTAGAGTTTCAAATGCACAAGTGTGTATATAAGTCTTGGTTCACACTGCTGCGACATTGTAAGACCCCACTTTAGTTCTGCTTTAACTTTTAAAAAGTGTTTCTGGGTTTAGTACCCCACATGGTTCTCTCTTATAGGAAGGAAGATTATAAGGAGAACTTTCCCAATGTCCACTACAGAGATGAGAGTTTGGCTGAAATCTGAGCTGCTTGAGCTACTTGTATTACCAGCTTATATTCCTATAGGGAATCCACTAGAGGGCGCATGACCATATGCAGAATGTACTGCTAAACTTGTTTTTAAACTAATATGAGTAATTACATACCTCCCAACATTTGAAATGGACAATGAGGGACAACCTGTAAGGCAAAAAAGATGGAGCTCGAAAAGTAGGTGTGGCTGTAAATTGGGCATGGCTTAAAGCAACATAGGTAAATATAGTCTAAGCCTACACGGTGCACACATATGCTGCAGCCTATGTACCCAAATAAGAGTCCTTTAAAACAGAACAATACTCACCTCAGCTCCAGCGATGCGATGACCCCGAGCTCACCCGTCCGGCTGCCGACATCTTAGGGCAGCCAGCTTCTGGGTCTCAATCGTCAGCCATTGTCATTGGCCGGCCAGGGATGATGTTACTCCCGTGCATGCGCAGGATTTCAGTAAGATTCTGCATTGGTTAATTTGTACAGTGAGCTGCGTGTGTGCTCGGGTCACTGTACAAGGGTGGACAGGCAGGTAAATAACTCTAATGCAGAAGAGACAAATCATGTCTCTTCTGCATTAAAAATCTTGCCTGTTCACCAATTGTATTTCCTTAGGCTAAAGTTCCACTTTAAAGACTACTTTCACCTTTAGCAACATGTTACACCACCATACCAGCTCTCTGCTCAGGGAGCCCTGAGAACCAAGTGATCGGCGGTGTTAGATCGCTCGGTTCTCAGTGTTAGAGCCAGCGGGGGACAGATGCAGCATTAGACTGAAAAAAAAAAAATATGGACAAAGAACTGAGGCCGCGTACACACGGCAGAGAACCTCGACGGGCAGAACACATCGTTCCGCCCGTCGAGGTTCTCTTCCAGCCGTCGAAATCGGCGACCCGCCCGTCGGGAATGGCAACCAACCATTCATCCAGGCGGGCCGTCGAGCAAAAAGAGAGCGTGCTCTCTTTTCGCTCAACGGGATTCCCGACGGGCGGGGCGAGTGCTCCGTGTACACACGGCCGAGGTCCTCGCTGGAATGCAGCTTCCAGCGAGGTTCTCGCTGGTTTCCAGCGAGAACCTCGGTCGTGTGTACGCCGCCTGACACTTCATAGATGTTTGTGTCTTCTGGATTGATGACGTGGCGGTAGATGGTTCTGCGCTCGTAATTGAGTGTTGGTGGACCAATAAGCATTGCCACTGTCGTATCTAGAGGACATTAGGTATTTGATAGTGACTCTTGGCTCACACACTGCAAATCCACAGGACGCATGTGTGCTGATTCACTATTCATAGCGAGGCTTGCGTCGCACGTGTCACCGCCTTTTTTGAAAACCAGGAAGTGATTTTATTTTTGCATGACCAATTACCCACAGGTTTGTATCTTGTTATTGTGGTACAATGTCTATATAAACGCAATGGCCACGGCATGTCTACACTCCAGATGATGTCTCTTTAAATGAAACGTGTCGGGACGAGCCTCCAGATGCCAGTGCGTTAACCTTCAGTCTATTTACAAGCGCTTTTTATTTGCTCAAATATATGTGTTCCTCTATTTTTTATAAAATATTCTCTGCTTTGCGGATTTTCACTATGTGGAACTTTTGTTTCATTTATGGTTGCATCCTGTGAGCATATGAAAAGGAAATGTGAAGAGAAGATAATGGGAGAAGCCACCACCAACATAAGAAAAGCTTACTGGAGCTAATGGTGTCAACAAGGCATATGCCCAATGAGCGTCAAGGCTTATAATGACAGCACATTGGTAGGCAGGGACCTCAACCTCTGTAGATATTAGCACAGGTGGATGGTGTTTACACTTTCCCTCAGAGGACTCACAGCAAGGAAGGGAATCTCAGAGATACGTTTGGTCGAATCCGTGGACTATATTCATTAATTTTCTATTACAGTGTAGACTATATTTAGTATATTAATTTATGGGGGTTTTTTTCTGTATCATATACGGTCTCATTTATCATGACCATTCTCATTTAGCGCTGCACATTTACCAGTTATAAACAAATAAGTCCTGCCAATTTAAAAATTAAATCATTTTTTTACTTTCTGCTATAAAATATAGCCAATAAAAATAAAATGCCAATATGTATTCTGTTACATATTTTTGGTAAAAAAATATCCCAATAAGCGTATATTGATTGGTTTGTGCAAAAGTTATAGCGTCTACAAACTATGGTGTGTGTATATATACTGTGTGTGTATGTATGTATGTATGTATGTATATGTATATATATATATATATATATATATATATATATATATATATATACTGTAATTTTTATTTATTTAATTTTTTATACAAGTAATGGCGGTGATCAGCAACTTAAAGTGGGACTGCGAAATTGCGGCAAACAATCTGACACTAAATGACACTTTTCACACTCTGGGGGAACCAGTGACACTGATACAGTGATCAGTGCTAAAATTATACGCTGTTACTGTACTAATCACACTGGCTGGGAAGAGATTAAACATCTAGGACGATCAAACGGTTAAATGTGTGGCTAACTAGTGTTTTACTATGTGTTGCTCTTACTAAGGGATGTGCTGGAAAAGCAGGGAAACAAAATCCAGCACATCCTCGCTGACAAGACAGAGCTCTGCCTTGTTTACAGAGCTCTGTTCTGTCGTTCTCCTTGCTGATCAGTGGGTGCCGGTGGACGTTCACTGGCCTGCGCCCTGGCCTGCGCCCATTGATTGATCCTAACTTTTTTTCTTCTGAGCGGGGGGGGGGGGCGAATTGAAGTTGTTGTGACTAGTTGTTCACTAGGTACAGCTCTCTTCTCTTGACATCCCCACACCGCTCCGGTTCCTCTGGGGAAGGTTTTGGTCAGCGGAGGGGGGACAGTAGCCCGGCTGTCGGTGCCACAGTCCTCCAAAAGTTCCTCCTGCTTTCGTGCTGCCTCCTATTGATCGAAAATTAACCCTTTAGTGCCACATCCGTGCGTGTTGGGAAAATGGATCCTAACTGGGCCCCCTGGAGCAGAGAATTTCTAGAAGCAGGGGGGGCCTTTACAAAAAAAAGAAGAAATAAAGAAAAAAAATATATATATATAAAATAAAGGGGGTAGCCATCCGGGGCCCTGGGGATCTTTGGGTCCTTTAATAAAAAGAAAAAAGAAACCTCTGGGCCCTTTAATAAAAAAAATAAAAAAAAATAAACATTTATAAAAAATATAAAGAAAATGTAAAAAAAATTATAAAAAAAGGGGGGGTTGCCATCCGGGGGCCCTGGAGACCTCTTGGCCCTTTAATAATTATAATAATAAAAATTATTTTATATATATATATATATATAAATAAAAAAATATATAAAAAAACATTTTTTTTATAAAAAAAAAGTGGGGGTTGCTGTTAGGGGCCCTGGGGGCCTCCGGGCCCCTGGGGACCTCCAGACCCCTAAAAAAAATATATATAAAATAGATAAAAAAGGGAGGGGACCTCTTGGTCTTTTTAATACTAAATAAAAACAAATATAAAAAAATAAACATTTATAAAAAAAAAAAAAAAAGGGGGGTTGCCACATGGGGCCCTGGGGACCTCTGAGCCCTTTAATAAAAAAAAAAAAATATATATATATATATATAAAAACATTTTTTTAGAAAAAAAGGGGGGGTTGCCATCCAGGGGCCCTGGAGACCTCTGGGCCCTTTAATAATAATAATAATAATTTTATATATATATATATATATATATATATATATATATATATATATAAACATATTTTTTTTATAAAAAATAAATTAAAAAAGTAGGGGTTGCTGTCCGGGGCCCTGGGGGCTTGAGCCCAGTCAAGCCCAATGGTAAATCCGGCCCTGCTTATATAGCACTACAAATGCGAACTAAATCGCCTCAAGGCGCTTGGCATCAGTTTTTATCATTCTGTTCAACCTTCAGAATAGGTGGGTCTTTTTTTTCTGAAGGCTAGGTGATCAATTTCCGTTCGGATGTTAGTTGGTAATTCATTCCATAATCGCGGTCCTTGGACTGCAAATCATTGTTCTTCTTTGGTCTTGTAGCGAGCTTTTGGGATTTGTTGTAGTTTTTGATTAGTTGATCGCAGAACATGATTGGGGTTTTGCTGTTTTATTTTCTCACTTAAATAATGTGGGGTGGTTCCGTGTACACATTTGTGTGTCAGGCAAAGGGCCTTAAATGTGACTCGGTCCTTTACGGGCAGCCAATGGAGGGATCTCAGGGATGGGCTGATTGGTTCCCAGGGTTTTTTCCCTGTTACCTGCCGTACCGCCGTGTTTTGGATGACTTGGAGACAGGCAATCTGTTTTTTTGGGAGTCCAAGGTAGAGGGAATTTGTATAATCTAACCTGGAGTTAATAATTGTTCCTACCACCACTGCTATGTTTTCTTTCAGGATGAAGGGAACAACTCTTCATCCCACCGACGTAACTTGCCTGCGCCGGCGTAGACTGTGCGCATATTTACGCTAGACACATGTGGCACTCCCATTGATTTTTTATTCAAATATGCAAATGAGGGAGATACGCCGATTCACAAACGTACTTGCACCTGGCGCATGATATACGCGGTTTGTTTAAGTTTTACGTCCGGCGTAAAGTTATTCCCCAAAGATGAGGCGCAACCCATGCAAAGGTATGGACCAGGCAACACAAGCCTACGTATTATACGTTGGACGTCTGTGAATATGGGCCGACGTGGGTCTGGCTGGGCGTAGGTTACGTTAACGGCGTACACAGTGATCCGGCGTATCTTAAGCAGTTGTTCCGACATGGTTGTGTGCATGCGCACAGGGATACGTCCACGTCTCGACGCATGCGCAGTTCGTTATAAGTACTTGTCTGGCGCCTGGCCCATCATTTGCATGGGATCACGCTTCATTAGCATGGATCACGCCCACTTCCAGCCAACTTCCACCTACTTCCACTTACGCCAGCCTGCGCCTTCGAAATGTACGCTACACCGGCGCAGAGTTGAGAGGAATAGCTTGCTGAATTCAGTGCATGCCTCTCCGCGCTGCGCCGGCGTAGCGTACTGTATGTGCGCTACGGCAGCATAAATATGCGCCCATCTCTGTGAATCCGGGCCTAAGTTTTAAAAAAATGTCATTTATTATCATTGTGTGTGGGCTTCACATCATTTTTCGGGTTCTGAAAAACCACAACATTTTTTTTCGAACATGCTGCATTTTTTAACGACGTTTTAAACAATGCCGTTTTTCGGGTTGTAAAAAATTATCGTGTGTGTGTGGGCCAAAACTACGTTAAAAAACCTGCGCATGCACAGAAGCAAGTTATGAGACGGGAGCGCTCGTTCTGATAAAACTACCATTCGTAGTGGAGTAAGCACATTCATCACGCTGTAACAGACAGAAAAGCGTGAATCGTCTTTTACTAACAGGAAATCAGCTAAAGCAGCCCCAAGGGTGGCGTTATCCACATGGAACTTCCCATTTATAGTGCTCCCTTGTACGTGTTGTACGTCACCGTGCTTTGCTAGAGCATTTTTATAAAACGACCGTGTGTGGGCAATGTCGTTTTAATGATGAAGTTGGAAAAAAGCAATGGGCCAGATTCAGAAAGAATTAGATTCCCGAAGAGTATCAGACATACTCTACGCTGCCGTACTTTACCTGGCTCTAGGAGGAATTCAGAGAGATTTTGGCCCGTAAGGTACGGCGGCGTAGTGTATTTCTCCCGGCGGAATCAAAATACGCGAATAGGGGGCGTGAGGCATTTAAATTAAGCGCGTCCCCACGGCGATCGAACTGCGCATGCTCCGTTCAGAAATTTCCCGCCGTGCATTGCGCGAAATCACGTCATTACGTCATTTTTTTTTTGAGTAGCGTTGTTTACGGACATTCCTATTCCTGGACGACTTACGCAAAAAATAAAAAATAAATTGAAAGTCGACGCGGGAACGACGGCCATACTTAACATGGGCCGCGTAACGTTAGACCAGCTAAAAGCTGGTTTAACTTTACGTAACGAAAAAATGACATACGCGATTGCGAACGACGCTCGTAACTTCATGGATCTCCGTAAAAAGCTCATTTGCATACCCCGACGCTGAAAACGACGCAAACTCCACCCAGCGGCCGCAAAAAGATCCCAGCGTAGATCCGAAGACGTACGAAGACGTAAGCCTGTCAGATCGAAGCCCAACGCCGCCGTATCATGGTTTGAGGATTCAAACTAGTGATACGGCGCACAAAGTTTGAAATTACTCCTGTCTAACACCAGTTAGACAGGCGTAATCGCTCTGTGAATCTGGGCCAATGTTTTTTCTACATGCCGAAAAAAAAAAATTTCATGCCGAAAATGATCATGTGTACGCGGCATTAGACATCTAGCTTTTTGGATTGGTGTGTAGCACTTGCTTCACCTGGACAATGTAAGATGACCCCAAAAGCAGAGAAAGCAAATTACCATTTAACATTTAAGGGTGGTTCCTTGTGGGAAAAACAAACAGTTGGGTGTAAATCACTTCAGTCTTTATTATGTTCTGAAGCTGTTGCAAACCTCTTTCCACTACAGTTTTAGAATACTCTCTGTTGTATTTAAAATAAACCTCTCAAGCATGTAATCAAAGTTTCACCCTAATAATCTGCTCGATCCGTGGGTTTCAAGACCCCAAAATTAGAAAACTAAGCACACTAAACTGCACTGTTACTTATAGTATATGTCAATTTTTACCTTGTCAAAAAATCAGTTGCTAAGCCATTATTCTCTAACTATTCCCTCTGAATGTTGATGTATACAGACAGTAGTAATATGACTGTCACAGGAAAAAACAAAGGTATCTTTGATGTGGAGTCTGTAATTAATAGTCTGGCTTCACCTTCTGTATGATGTGCAAGACGCAAAACGGCCTAAAAGGGTAATAACTGGTCTCTGGCAACACAATAAAGCAGAATTTTTGTTCATTCATTATACACCAGTGAGTTGCTTATATGCGGAGTAGTTAAAAAAAGAACAAAACAAATAGGGATGCCAGATAAGTTAATATTTGGCCTCTATAATAATATAATTTCTACAGTATATTAGCAAATCTATCCATAAATTACAGAAAAAAATAATAATTCTCAACATTCTGTCCTGTGTCTGCAATTTGTGTTCACAGTTAAACCTTTGATGTGCGGCATTTAGCAGGGTCTGGATACTAAAAGGATTGACATTATCTGAGAACATTTCAAAAGTTTGCTTTTGCTAATGACCAATTTCTGTCCATCTCAAACGATGTTGGTACACTAATATAATTATTGACTATTTTGACCAGATGTGGTTACTCTTTCTAGGTAGTGAGACCAAGCAATATTTGAAACCTTGCCTACAAATAATTTAGATTCAGATAAATCTCATCTTTGTAATCAATATAGAAAAAAAATCGAAACTCCAATAAAGCTTATGGAGGGCAAATCTTGAAAAGAAATTCTAACTGTTTTAATAAGTAAATAAGGTTAATAAGTAAGGAATTGTCAAAGGACAGGGGAAGTTGGCCATTGCCTTTGGGAACATGTACCACTGCAAAAAAAAAAAAAAATTCAAATTATCTTCAGTGTTTTTATGTGACTTCCAGTGTGGCATAACAAAATCCCTAAGAACTAATGGTGTGACAAAGGGTCGGAGTCCCGAAACGCATAACCACGCTCCCTATACCAAGTGAAGTCGTCCAAGAGAAGCTGATTGTTGCCGAGAGGGCGGAGCGGTCCCAGAAGCCGCCACACTAGCTGGACAGCTTGTGTTCCAGCTCCCATCACTACAGTAGCTCATAGCTCACTTCATCTTCCATGCAGCTGCCTCTCGGTCGAACTCTGCGTTCGCCAGCCACTTGCCTGCTGATTTCTGGAGCTCCTTAGATGACATCATACCTACTGATGATATGCTGATCCTTGCCTTCATCAGCATTAGTAATTATAATGACAGTGTATAAAAGTCATTGTCTTCTTGCACTCTAAAAGACTGGTAAAAACATTCTTTGTACTACACATATCTAACGTAAAACCGTGTTGGATTTAACTTCTTTGTCCTTTTAAAGAGTTTGGCTGCCTGTGGATGGTGCCAAGTGGTCACATTATACATACAGACCGGGTCTAGGGAGGTATGTCATGTCATACAGTATATCAGCACAGTGTTTCTCAACCTTTTTTCAGGCAAGGTTCCCCTTTAAAATTATGCATCTAGAGGCACCCAATGCTACTATGCATTTGTGTAACTAGAGCCTTCAGGTCCCCGATGCAAGAAACTATAAAGGGCCCCCACAATGGAGGAACGCCAGGGCACAGTTGTAAGTGCGACCCTGCTAGTTCCGCCACTACTGTCAGTATTTTATTATTATTTTTAAAAGTTTTTTTTTTTTTTTTTTACTGTTGGGGCGCTTTGGTGAAATATCAGGGACAGGATGGGGTGGAACCCTGCAGGGCTGAGGGGGTTAAGGGGGCCAGGGGAGTACACAGGAGGTGAATAGCAGGGGGCAGCATGTAGAGTAACCAATTCCCTCCTCTATATCCCCCCCCCCCCTGCCACTCCTTCTTTCCAGGTGTACAGGGAGGCTGTACAGGAAACCCAGAGCATGGGGAAAACCCTGTATGTACGCCCTTGCTAAAATGTGAAAAACAAAACCAATAGTTTTACATAATGCAGTAACATCTACACACATAGGGCACCCAAAATTATAGATGATTTTTTCTTTCAGAGCAAATACACCTTTGCACACTGGTACTGACTAATTTTCCAATGTTTCTATTCTCCCTCAGTTTCTATCCCTCACTCAACTAATGTGACCTCAGTGCTAAAGGAGAGGGGCAGAGGAGGGACAAACAAGGATGCTGTGCAGGTGCCAGATGTCCTCCTTATCAACCAATGATGTAATTTGTGGTTGGAATGCTGGCGGCTGAAAGGTTGAAAAGGTGCAGAAATAAAACCTGTGGCTTTGTGTAACTAAAATACGGGCTTCATCCACCTGCTGGCTTATACAGTTTTGGGCAATTTCTAGGCATTTTGCTAAGGCACCCCTAAAGAAACCTGAAAGCACCCAGGCTTCCTGGGCACCCTGATTGAAACAGGCTGTATCAGCATCTGAAACAGAAAATTGCCCTTTGTGCCTTTATGTATAGCGCATGACCTCATACTTGTGCGGTACAATTGTGTGCACCTAAACAACCCACGTTTTCCCTCTTTTGCCATGGCTGATATAAAAAAAAAATGTAAATTACCGGTTCCAAGCACATTAACCACCCCCCCCCCCCCGTTTTGCTTTTGTCTATTAAGGTTACTTTGTGTTGTAAGCAAGGAAGCTTAGACCTCATGTCTGTCTCCAAGACAGATTCTTCCATGTACAGTATACTCTAAATAAAAATCATAACTCCCACAGTTGCGCTGCTGCCTGCCACATTTTCCAGGCTCTCCCATTCCACCAGGGAGCCTGAATTTACTGTGAACAGTCGGGTCAGCTGCCCACAAAGGTTATGGAGGAATATCCATTGAATGAAGCTGGAAGTGACAAAGATTTTGTTGTTTCTGGTCTTTACTTGGCCATTACAGT
Organism: Rana kukunoris; assembly: GCA_029574335.1. Classification (NCBI taxonomy): domain Eukaryota; kingdom Metazoa; phylum Chordata; class Amphibia; order Anura; family Ranidae; genus Rana; species Rana kukunoris. The sequence goes on along the minus strand of CM056049.1, from coordinate 306,896,310 downwards.
CAGGAAGCAGCTGATCAAATAGATCTGTTTTGGATCAGCTGCCTTGGAGGACATAGGAGGAACCAAGGGCCCGATCTCTCCATAAAATGTACCTGTCACTGACAAAAGTTATCATAAGTGGTTTTCTACACCCCTAGTCAATCACAGTATGCAAGCAGCCTAATTAGGCTGCAATTGAAGAGGGAGAGATGAGTAATTTTTGATCAAAAAAGAAACATTTAAATCTATTATTTTTCAGAAAATAGCCAAATATATGTTCAGGCATTGCGCAATATATAAGCAGCTTTATTAGGTGACAATCCAAAGGGAAGAGATAAGATAGGTTTTTGTAAAGAATGAAAGTAAGCGTGTAACATTTCACAGAAAATAGCCAGAAATATGTAATCGATGTACTCTATGTAGGCAGCTTTAGAGTGACGAAACATGCCTTATCAAATTAAAAAAGAGTGTATTATTTCATAAAAAATAGCCAAAAAAATTGTGCAGTTGATGCATGGTATGTAAGAAGCCAAAGCATGGTATGCATTAGGCTGCTACTTAAAGCGGAGTTCCACTCAAAAGTGGTACATCTGCTTATCCATCCCCTCCCCCGCTCCAGGCCTTATTTGGCACCTTTCAGGGGGGGGGGGGACAGGTACCTGTTCTTGACAGGTACCGTTCCCCACTCCCGGAGCTGTCTCTCCTGCACCATCTCTCAAAAGTTCGGCCCCCCTCCTCCTTTCTTTGCCACAAGCCAATTAAAAAGTACTGTGCACTTCTTGCATGCGCAGTAGGAATCCAGCTGTGAAGCCAAAAGGCTTCACTGCCGAGTTCCCCGAAGATTGGCTGGGGTGCGGACATCACGGGCTCGATGGACAGGTAAGTGTCCATATATTAAAAGTCAGCAGCTGCAGTATTTGTAGCTGCTGACTTTATATTTTTCATAGGGGGTGGGCATGACCTCTTTCAGAGTAGAAGAGGGCATAGGTTTTATCTTAAACATTAGCATGCATTATTTCAGAGAGACAATGGCCACAAATATTTTTGAGCGCTGGAGCACCAAAATAGGCTGAAAAATAAAAGAAGCAAAGTATAATTTACCCCGCAACAAACATTTAAAATTTTGCAGCTGAGACCCAGTTACAGAGATATTATGCATGGCACCTTTACACTGCCAGAGCACTGGACTGTGACAGAGAGGCAGCAGGAGCTGGTAATGTTGTAGGCCAACAGATGTTGCAGGAGCTGGTAATTGTGCTGGGCCAGCAGAGGTGGCAGGAGCAGAGAAGGGGGGCAGCCAGATGTGGCAAGAACTGGTAAGAATGCCAGGCCAGCAAAGGTGGAAGAAACTGGTAATGGTGTAGGTACACTTTTTTTTGTTGGACCAGATTACATGGAAAATTTAGTTAATAGCAATGCTCAAGACAATAATACTTAACTGAATTATAAATTACACATAGTGAACTCTCCATATTTGTTATGAATGAATTTGTCTATTACATTTATGAGAATTCTCATAAAATATATTGGATATGAAAAGTGTTAGTGATTAAAATAACTTGACTGCTAAAACGTCAATATATGTTTAGATGCTTCCACCCACTCAAAAAACAAAACAAAATAAAACAAAAAAACAATATAGCAAAAATGCTTAAAGTGGATGTAGAGTATAATATTTCATATCATTTGTGCCCAGTCTTGCCACACAGAGTTAATCCAGCGCTGAGTAATCCTCTTTTATGTTTAGTGAAAACGAACAGCCTTCCAGATAAAACCCTGCCTAAATCAAAAAGTCCGGAATCTCTCTTCTTGCTTTGAGTGAGAGGTTATTTACAACTATAGCTAGGACATGTTTATCATATGTTATGTTTTGTTTATCATAACATGAGGTGATATAACATCATAACACATCCTAGTAATATACAATGAACTTTGGATCACCTCTTGTTATGATAAACATGTCCAAGCTCGATATGTAAATAACCTGTTACTGAAAGCAATAACAGAGATCCGGACTTTATCATTTGGCAGGTTTTTCTCTGGAATTCTGTTAATTTGCACTGAACTTTAAAAGAGGATTACTCAGCGCTGGATTAACTCTGTGTGGCAAGACTGGGCACATATGATAGGAAATCTTATACTCTACATTGTGACATCAAAAAAAAAAAAATTTGGGGGGGGTTTACATCCACTTTAATCATAGATGGTAAAGAAGATAAATATCAACTTGCATGACAGAAGAACGTGTGCCACTAAATCAATATTTTATTACAGTGACCTACCTTTTTTGTAGAAGTTTAATTTCCAAATGTGATCATTAAAGCCTAGCCAAGTTTGGAAAGCTGAGTAATGTTTTTAACTAGTCACGAGTGTTTCTATTACTTGGCTGTGCTTATTAGCTGTCAATATATATTACCAGAAATATCTTTTAAGATGTTGGCTTGGGAAAGTGAAATACCTGTGTGATTTTATGGGAAGATATAGGAAGTGAACCTGAATGTCTTTTGAATACCGTATATTGCAATACATACATGGTATATCACATCAATGCAACTGACAAAATACAGAAATAATTGTTCTGATCTATGCTTTAGAGCACTTGTCACCTTTTCCACCCCCTTCTTGTCTCATGCAGTCAGCAGGAGAGAGGACATCTTCAGACATCTAGTCTTATGCCCTGTACACAGGGCCGCCATCAGGAATTTTGTGGGGCCCCTTACACAGCTTCAGGCATGGGCCCCCTGGAGCAGAGAACCGAGGGGGGGGTTCTGCCGCCTGAAATTGAGGAGCGGGGGGGGCTGCCGCGAATTGAGAAGCAGGGGTGCCCTTTACAAAAGAAGAAATAAAGACAAATAAATATGTATAAAAAAGGGGGGTAGCCATCCCGGGCCCTGGGGAAATCTGGGCCCTTTAATAAAAAGAAAAAAAAGAGCGAAAAAAAAATATATATACAGTATATATATTTATATATATATAAAAAAAATATATATATATATATAGATATATATATATCTATATATATATATACATATATGTATATATTTTTTTTAAAAGGGTGGTTGCCATCTGGGGACCTCTGGGCCCTTTAATCATTTTTTTTTATAAAAATAAATTACAAAAAAAGGGGGCTTTCCATCCGGGACCTCTGAGCCCTTTAATAAAAAGAAACCTCTAGGCCATTTAATATAAAAAAAAAGAAAAAAATATATAAACAAAAAGAAAAAAAACATTTATAAAAAAAGGGGGTTTGACACATGGGGCCCTGAGGACCTCTGAGCCCTTTATTAAAAATATATCTATATACAAAAAAAAAAAGAAATAAAATAATACAAAAAAAATGTTTTAAAACATTTTTATAAAAAAAGGAGGGTTGTCTTCCAGGGGCCCTGGGGACCTCTGGGCCCTTTAATAATAATAATAATAATAATAATAATAATAACATATATATATATATATATATATATATATATATATATATATATACATATATATATATAAAAAAATATATATATATATATATATAAAAAATAAAATAAAAAGGGGGGTTGTCATCTGGGGCCCTGGGGATCTCCAGGCCCCTGGGGACCTCCAGACCCCTAAAAACAATAGAAAATTGCCCTTTAATAAAAAATAAAATAAAAATATATTAAAAATATATATATTTTTTATAAAAAATAAATAAAAAAAGGGGGGTTGCCATCCGGGGTCCTGGGGGCCTCCAGGCCCCTGGGGACCTCCGAAATTAAAAAAAAAAAAAAGAAAAAAATTGTCCCTTTAATAAAAAATAAAAGAAAAATATATTAAAAATATATATATTTTTTTATAAAAAATAAATAAAAAAAGAGGGGGTTGCCACCTGGGGCCCTGGTGGCCTCCGGGCCCCTTACAGGTGTACTGCCTGTACCCCCCTGATGGCGGCCCTGCCTGTACACACAATCATTCTTTCCGTTTGTATAAACTCCTATGGGTTTTTCCAACAGAATTCTGCTTATGCTGTCTTGCATACACATGGTCACACCAAATTCCGACCCTCAAAGTTCCATACAGACTAACTTAATTTCCAATAGACATTTTTCCGTCGGAAAAAAAAGTTCTCTTTCTAAGTCCGTTGGAATGTCCAACTGAAAAAGTCCCATGGGGCATACACACGGTTACAGATACAACCAGACCCTTAAAGGGAAACCATAATGCTAATGCGGCCAATTAAATTGGGTCTGATACCCCTGATTTAAAGCTTGCAACAATGAGGACAGCTTCTGTCAAATCATATGGTTTTGCCTTAATGTTTTAAAAAAAAAGCTTTAAACCTGTTAAACGAGACAGATTATCCTCCCGAGGGATCTTTCAGGAACAATGTGGGGCATAGTTCCTGCCACTCTATTCCTCCTACTGACACCAACGATGGGACACTATTCCTACCACTGACACTAACGATGGGGCACTATTTTTCCACCTAGAAAGATGGGGCATTGTTTACGCCCACTGACACCAGGACATTCTCTACTCCAACTGGCCACAGTCCAGCCCCCCTAGAGTATGAAGGACAGTAAATTTACACTTTGTTTAGAAAGTTTGGAGACCCCTGCACTAAACTATTATTAGTAAGACTGAGTGGTTACATTATTTTTACTATTATGATTATTATTCATATTATTACTACTAACAATAGTACATTTTGCTTTTTTATATTTTTCAGGAAGTCCAGTGAAATACTCTCCCTGGCAATAGAAAAAGTGGTAGTGTGGGCTAGAGACATTCTAACTAGTAGCACCAACATCCCTAAGTAAGGCATATATACAAAAATGGGTTTGTTGATGGGATTTTTGTGCCTTGAAGAAGTAGTACAAAATAATTTTTTGTTTTTAATTTAACACATTTTATTTTAACATCATTACAAATTGTGCAGGATAAAATAATTGGCAGATTGATATTTAGTCACGTCATGGATGACATTTTCAAGGTAGAAGGTGACATGGTATTTTTATACTGACACGTTTCGCCGTGGCTTCCTCAGGGGATTACTTGAAACAGTCAATTAAGTGTGGTCTCCCAATTGTGCCAACCCAAAGCCACTGAGGCACCGCAAAGGACACAGGATAGACCGTGCAGCCACAGAGGGCACACAGAGACCAAGAAGAAGGACTGCCAATAAAGAATTAAATGAGGGTGCCAAAGGAGGGCCAAAAACGGTCACAACCAGTCAAAGATAAACTTGGTGGCGTGATAAAATGTAATGGTCACAATCAAACTTCCCCAGAGTCTATCTTTGGCATGAAATTGATCTTGTATTCTCTGAAAGGTCAATTAAAGCAAAATTCCAACAGCATGAGTGAGACTATTTTAATGTATTTGGCAGGCAGGTGGAGCAAGCTAGATTCAGTGCTGTTGTCAGTGAACTCCCACTGAATCGAGTACCTATATTATATACCCAAAAGTGGATCCTTTAAATAAATCCTAATACAGGGTAGAAGTGATGGCAACAACTTTATGGCTAATCATCCCTTTGCATTTAATGTTAATATAATTCCTGGAGACAAGTAAACATCTGCTTGTCTTGTTTATAAGTAATCACGCTGTTTCTGGCATTACACAGTATCTGAATCCCATGCTGTGTGAGTTCATTTATATATCATGACAAACCTACTTTTCAGCTGTGCACTGCACATGAGATCACCACTTACAGTACAAAGTACATTCGAAGAAGGAACAAGCCTCCTCTTCATTTCCATTAGCATTACCGCTAACTATAATTCTCCATTGTCTGACTCGTCATGGTATTATCATTTTAAAGTGAACCTGTCACTAGAAATTAGCACCCTTTTTAACTTAGCGTAAAATAATTGCGCTGACCAACATTTAGTGTATTTCATGTGTATGCGATTAAGAGGTTGGAACGTGATTCAGCAGGTGTTGCCTGAAACATGCAGATTAAAATGAATGCAATTAAAATGTTATGTTTATTGTTTCTAAATGAGTGCATAAGATTAAACCATTATAGATCTAATCAGATGATATAACAATGGACCCTTTACACCTTTCCGGTGTTGTGTGTCACAGTATTTAGTGCAATGTTTCTCAATCTTTTTCCAGTCAGAGTGCCCTTGAAAAGTATTTTGAGTCTTGAGACACCCTAGTTAAGGCTTGGGTCACATTACTGCGTGTCTGTGAAAATGCTCTTTAGCAGACACAGAAAGTGAAAATTTCAATTGAAATTTTATTTTTTTAATATCTTCTAGGCATTTATATATACATTTTATATTAATTTTAATTCAATATATCTTTGTCTTTTTAACCGCTTGCCAACCGCCGCACACAGATGCACGGGCAGGCATATTGGCGTACAGGTATGTCCCTTTAAATTTGCCACACAGCGGGCATGCGCACGCCGTCGATGTTCCCGGGCGGCTCGCGATTGCGGTCGGCAAAGGCAGAACAGGGGGATGCCTTTGTAAACAAGGCATTCCCCTATTCTGCCTAGTGACACTGTCACTGGCTATTCCCCGTGATCGGGAGCAGTCATCAGTGACGTGTCACGTGTAGCCATGCCCCCTAACAGTAAGAATCACTCCCTAGGGAACACTTAACCCTTACAGCGCCACCTTCATTGCCCGTGTCATTTTCACAGTAAACAGTGCATTTTTATAGCACTTATCGCTGTAAAAATTACAATAGTTCCAAAAATTTGTCAAAAGTGTCCGATGTGTCCGCCATAATGTGCAGTCACAATAAAAATCGCTGATCGCTGCCATTAGTAGTGAAAAAAAAATATTAATAAAAATGCCATAAAACTACCCCCTATTTTGTAGACGCTATAACTTTTGTGCAAACCGATTTAATAAACGATTATTGCATTTTTTTTTTTTTACCAAAAATATGTAGAAGAATACGTATCGGCCTAAACTGAGGAAAAAATAAATTTTTTATATATATTTTTGGGGGATATTATAGCAAAACGTAAAAAATATTGGCATTCTTTTTCAAAATTGTCGCTCTTTTTTTGTTTATAGCGCAAAAAATAAAAAAGCAGAGGTGATCAAATACCCCCAAAAGAAAGCTCTATTTGTGGGAAAAAAAAGGACGCCAATTTTGTTTGGGAGCCACGTCGCACAACCGCGCAATTGTCAAAGTGACGCAGTGGCAAATTGCAAAAAGTGGCCTGGTCTTTGACCAGCATAATGGTCCGGGGCTTAAGTGGTTAAAGATAAAAATACACCTTTATTAGCTGATTGGATTATCTATGGTGTTTATATGTCCAAAAGTGTTTCTGATTATTTATTTTTATTTCTTACTCACTTTTTAATTTAATTTAAATTGAAGTTCCACCCAAAAATGGAACTTCCAATTTTTGGAATCCTCCCCCCTCGGGTGTCACATTTGGCACCTTTGAGGGGAGAGGAGGGAGCAGATACCTGTGTAATACAGGTATTTTCTCCCACTTCCGGGCATAGGTCACCTCGGCGATCAAGATGACCTACGCCTCGTCTGCCGCCTATTCCTTCCTCCCCTGCTGTCTTCTGGGAGACACACAGGTCCCAGAAAACAACAGGGACCAGTGAGGACACGCAGCGTGACTCATGCATGCGCAGTACAGAACCAGGAAGTGAAGCCGCAAGGCTTCACTTCCTGATTCCCTCATCGAGGATGGCGGCGGCAGCAGCCAAGAGCCGAGCGACAGATCAGCTTTCGGCTGCCAACATCGAACCTCGCCTTTAAAAATCAACCATATAATATTGTTCTGGGATCAACAAATATCTGTATTTATATATTTGTATTACCTATTACATATGTTTCTCCTTTCTGCTATATATAGCTTTTGCCACTGCTAATGTAAGCCTTCATTGGTGTATGGAGTGCACTTACTATTATTTCCATTAGGTGGCGATACCACAGAGGCATATAAAAAGGCTGTTCTCAGCCCATACAGATCTGCTTGACAAAGGATCACACAGTGTCTCCATCTTACCACTGCGCATGCTCTGAAACGCGCCACATCACGTTCATGACATCATCACGCTTCACACTTTCCAGCCCTCATCTGAGACCTGTAGATTGCGTTCCTGACCTCGTTCCTGACCTCATTCTAGTTGTTGCCTGAGAGCCGGAAGACACAGCTGGTGGACAGGACGCCGGCTCGCTTCCACACGGATTCACAGCATCACAGGGACAATTTGAGATTGTTATCTCACCGAACACAACTATGTCTCTATAAAGAAACTTCTATGTGGGTGTCTTAATGCAATTGTCTATTCAAATTATACTGTTTTACTCAAGTGGCACCCGTTCTCTGCTTTCTTTCTTTACATGTTTTGAAGTACTGCTTCAGCACCCCTTGCAAGGCAGCCCCGGGTATAAAAGACTGTTATCTCATGCCAGAGCTATACAGCTCAAAGGACTTGTATGGACTTTGTTTTACATTGTATACTACAGTTTTGCGCCACTACCTTTTGTAGGATGCTGGGAACTCAGCCTGCTCTCTTTTAATGATCAGACTTTTGCTGACATGCCTTCCTCCTGCACAGCCTTTCACAGGGATTTTTGGTGTGCTGCTGTTTTTCCTCCCCCAGCTCTCTGAGCTCATTATGCAGCTGAGAAGAGAGGGTATATTATCACTTATAAAAAAGGAAAAAAGTATTTATTATGCCTTTTATATAGAAATGTTTTGCCTTTCTTGTTAATTCTCACATATACATTAGTGCACCTGCATTATCCCAATGCACTAGGGAGCCGAGATCTGAACTTAATATCAACAGTTGGATATTTAAATGCAGAGATGTTGAAGTTTCTGTGGAAAAAAAAATATATTTTAGCAGCTGTGTTTGTACAGCCTTTCTTTTCCTCACAAGTGGACCTAAACATGTGCAGTGCCAAAAAAAAAGGGACCTGAGTTTTCAGCTATACTATGTTTGAGAGGATTTTAGGAATCACACATAAGCCATTTGTCTACAGTCATCCTGTATTTTAGCAGGAAACATGAAACCACATAAAATGACAAATACAGAAAAAGACAAGCCTCATTAGATAAAATAAAATAAAACTGGAACAAATAGAATCTAATTATAACCAAAACCATCAACAGCAGATTCACAACAAAGATTTCTACATTCTGTATTTCACAATGACCTAAAAACATGCAGAGATATTAATCCAGTACGTATAAGTATAGGGATACATGGTGCCAAAAGTCAATATGACAAAAAACTCACAAAGTACATATCAATTAAATCCTAACATGCCATTAGCAAATTATCTTCTAAGTTTTTACCATTCCATTGTTTTTTGGAATACTTGTTTTAGTTCTGCATATGTACGTATACCTTTGCTTGTTACCATATGTGTCAATAAACATCCTTTTTGAGAAAGAACAACTTACTGTATTTATTGGTGTATAACACTCACTTTTTTACCCTAAAAATAGAGGGTAAACTGTGCCTGTGTGTTATACGCAGTGGCTGTGGAAAGTTTTCTCCTGAAACTTCCCTCTTAAAGTTAGGGTGCGTGTTATACGCCTATAAATACGGTATCATAAGTGATAATAACTATTTACAAAGAGATTGGTCTTTATTGAGAAGACATTATAAAACAAGGAACAACAGTATACAGCTCAGTCAGTAGCAGCACATAAAACAAGCAAGGACAAGTAATACAGTCAGAGTTCACCCAAAATTAAGTACAAGTCACAGTACCAGTTCCACCCGCCCACCTATCGTACAGGTAATAGTTCAGGAAGACAATACCCCACATACAATAAAAACAAAAGTTTAAAACTGTTGTGTCCAGGGAAGCCAGATTCTGTCAAATTTCTGGGGGCAACCTCTATTAATATAAGTCAGTTTATACAATGGCAATAGTGCATTTACAGAGGAGTCCCATGCCGCCACTGTGCGAGGAGAGGAAGAGGACCACTTCTTAAGAATTAGAACATCTAGGATGCTGGTCGTCTTAATGGATCCCTAGCAAGGCCAACTCAGGTGAGAACGGCAAAAACAGTGCAAGACGCATATTGATACATTCAAAAACTTCCCCCCAATACACCACCACCCGTGAGCAGGTCCAGAACATGTGAAAAAATGTCCCCTCAGAGGAGTGGCACCTAGGGCATTCGGGAGATCTGTCTGGGTATATTCGATGCAATCTCAGGGGGGTGTAATAGATATGATGCATGAACTTGGCGTGTATGAGCCTATCCCTAGAGGAGATCAACAACTTCGCCCCATCCTCGAAGCATTCCACCCACTCCTCCCTGTCAAGGTCAGGGATGTCTGAACGCTATTTGTCCCAGAGAGCACACATTTTGGGAGAGTCAACCTCCAGAAGGGCCATATATAGTGTAAAGAGTGTTTTTTTAAGGGTTTCCTGCACTAGATTCCCCTCAATAGGGTCTGCCGCTAGCACGACTTCCTGCGGGAATTGTACTCTAGCCGCATGCCTCAGTTGGTAATACCTAAAGAGCGATAATAACTATTTACAAGCACAAATCCCTCAATGTGGGGCTACCACAGTTCTACAACAATAATAGGGCAAACATTTTATGAAGAAGCCATTTACCAATATAGATACAGTTTTAATACATCTTTAAAAACTAAAAACAGCTGACCCAAGTAATACCACACAACCAGGTATGTGCTAATAGAACACACAGTCTTCCCTGTACAATGGTGTCCTATGGACCACAACACAAAAGTCACAAAGGTAACCAAAGTTCGTTCAGTAGTTGGTCCTAAACATCTGCATGTGCTCCTAAGCAGATACCAAACGTTTTAATGACAAATCCTAAAAATTGTAACAGTGACTTTAATAAAGTACTTGTGAAATCCATACTGTATACATACAGCTGAAAATGACCCATATATTTAATCCTCAAAAATGTAGTGGGGATAAGTACAGCATGGGCATATTAACTGCACATATGACCATCTGTGCACGTCTCTTTATAGCTACGTGATTAGGTTGAAAAAAGAAAAAAGTCCATCTAGTTAAAAAACATAAAAAAATAAAATAAATAGAAAACCTTCATTTACACAATTCTATACCCACAGTTGATTCAGAGGAATGCCAAAAAAACCCTATAAAGCATGGACCAATTTGCTTCATCAGGGGGGAAAAAATTCCATCCTGATTGCCCAGAAAGCAATCGGATATTCCTTGGATCAACAATCTCTGGTGTTATTACCTATAAATGTTAGTATCCAGTTATATATTTTGTGCATTTGGGAATGCACTCAGCTTTTTTAAACAGTTTACTGAGTTGGCCAGAACTACCGTATTTATCGGTGTATAACGCGCACAGGCGTATAACGCACACCCTAACTTTAAGAGGGAAGTTTCAGGAAAAAAACTTTCCACGGCCCCCTGCGTATAACACGCAGGCACAGTTTACCCTCTATTTTCAGGGTAAAAAAGTGAGTGTTATACACCAATAAATACAGTAGTTCATAGGGTTGTTCATATACTGTAGTTGTACCAATAAGCTATATTAATTTGTTCATGTGAAGTAGTAAGGTGACCCACCTCTCATTCTAGGCGAGTCGGTACTCCTCATCACTTGGTATAGTGCTAAACCTTACCAGTGTGATACCGATGCTCTGTTTTTAGCTCAATTACTTGTTCATATAGTTGTGTCTTAATCAGGGCCGGATTTGCTCTCCCAGCCGCCCCGAGGCCAGGTTCCGCGCAATGCACCCCCTCGCCTCCCCGCCAACCGAACCACCCCCCCAAATCAATGGAGAATGGCAACTGGATGGCAGTGGTGCCACGGTTAGTTCTTACTTGTTTATTTTAATAATTTAATTATTATTTCTTATTTATTTATTTTTATCATTTTTTTTTCATGTCGCCCCTCTGCACCCTGCCGCCCCGAGGCCCGGCCTTGGTGGCCTTGTGGGAAATCCGGGCCTGGTCTTAATGTTATTTTGTTTAGGGAATAAAAGCTTTAGAGCCCTTTCACATGGGCACCTTCTGTTGGGATCAGCAGGGGGATTTGTGAGCTGATCCCCTGCTGATCGGCACAGAGCGAGGTGGATAACAGGCCTGTGACCGATAAGTTTATACAGAGTGGAGACTGACAGACCCTGCTCTGCTCTATTTTTTTTTTTTTTTTTTTTAGCAGGTTTGATCAGACCCAGAGGTAGTCAGGTATAAACTGACACAAGTCCGTTTACACCCATCAGTCCTCAGGAATGCATGGAACTCCGATCAGGTCCTCCTGAAAAACAGACAGGCGGACTTGATCCCTGTGAAAGAGCCCTTAGTGTTCATTTAAAAGAGAGGGGAGTTTTTGGGACTTTGAATGAGATGCGTTATCAAGCAAACAGTAAGTATAAATAAAGTTGCATACGTAATAACCAGGCTTGCACTTACCACCCGAACAGTGGGCCAAATTCAACTGTCTAACTGTGTACATTAAAAACAGAGGATTGGTTGCAAGCATTTGCAAATACATGGTTAAGCTGCAGTCCTCACCACGGCTCTCGGGTCAGGTGACTGGGGGTGTGTCACTTAGTGTTAATTTATATCTCTTCATCTACTGGACATTAATGGTTTAATTGTAACTTAACCACTTCAATACCATGCACTTATACCCCCTTCTTGTCCAAGCCAATTTTCAGCTTTCTGCGCTGTCTTTGTTTAAATGACAATTGCGCGGTCATGCTACACTGTACCCAAACAGAATTTTTATAATTTTGTTTCCACAAATAGAGCTTTCTTTTGGTGGTATTTGATCACCTGTGCGGTTTTTATTTTTTGCTATACAAATAGAAACAGCCTGAAAAAAATAAAATTCTGTTATAAAATGTTGTAAATAAGTATGGTTTCTCCCTCACTGATGGGCACTGATGGGCACTTATAAAGTGGCACCAATGAGGCGGTGCCAATGAGCTGGCACTGATGATGGGCACTGGTAGGTGGCACTGATATGCAGCACTGATGGGCATTGATAGGCAGCACTGATGGGCACTCATGGGTGGCACTGGTGGGCACTGATAGGCGACACTGGGCACCGAAAGGCTGCAAAGATGGGTACTTATGGGTGGCGCTGATAGGCGGCACTGATGGTAACTGATGGGCATTGATACATGCCACTAATGGGCACTAATATGCGGCACTGATATGTGGCACTGATATGCATCCCTGGTGGCACTGGTAGGAGTTTTGGGTGGGCACTAGTTGGCAGCTGCTTGGGCATTGATTGGCAGCTGCCTTGGCACAGATTGGCATTTCCCTGGTGGTCCAGGGGGCATACCTGGTGGTCCAGTGTGGATGCCCATCCCTGGTGGTCCTGGGCGGCATACTGGTGGTCCTGGGTGGGCATCCGAGGGGGGGCTGCGCTGATAAACTCTGTCAGATGCGAGATAGGAAATGTCAATCAACGGCTCTTCCTGTTTAAATTGTGATCAGCCGTAATTGGACATGGCTGATCATGTGGTAAACAGCCTCCGTCGGAGGCTCCTTACCGAGATCGGTGTAGCGGTGTGTCAAATTGACACACCGCACTACCGATCGCCGCAATGCGCGTGGCGGATGTTAACCTGCGGTGGCGGCTGTTAACCTTTCGCAGCTTTCTCCAGGTTTTGGTATTCTGTCATGGGGCTCTGTAGTTTGGAGATTCCATAGTGTGTTGGGAGGGACGGGATCTCCAACCTTGTTGCCAAGATTTTGTAGATTACCAGCAGGGTGTGTACCCTGGTGAGCACAACCCTTATAATGAGAGTATGGGAAGACCTCATGGCTCCCAGTTGGAGACTGCTCCACACCCAGAGAGACAGCAAGTCTCAAAGAGTCAGAGGGGCTGCAGGAGGCAGCCAGAACGTGTGACTGCAAGAGGCAGTGAAACGGTCTGTTGACTATGGCCAAAGCAGAGCTGTGAACCCTAAAGTGAAACCATCCACATTGAAGAATCCTGTGGTCTGTGTGACCAGGATAAAGAGCAGAGGTGCTGCTAAAGAGAGCCAGGTGGGCTAGCTTAAATATAGTTCCTGACTGGCTTGAATCACTGACAAACGCATCTGCCATGAGAGCTAATTGTCCCCCATGTTACAGTATATACGATATATATACTAGATTGTGTATATATATATATATATAGATGTGTGTGTGTGTGTGTGTGTATATATATATATATATATATATATATATATATATATTTATATTAATACACCGCCTGAAGTGTACTAGAAACAGTACACCACCGAATACACTGTAGATATAGGCTACACTGGATGCAGAGGCCCGGATTCACAAAGCACTTACGCCGACGTATCTCGAGATACGCAGCGTAAGTGTAAATATGCGCCGTCAAATCTATACCCATAGAACTAGGATACGCCAAAAAACTGACTTCATCCGACCGACGTAACTTGCCTACGCTGGCGTATAGTGGGCGCATAGTTACGCTGGGCGCATTTGGAACTCCAATTGATTTTCAATGCAAATATGCAAATGAGGGAGATACGCCGAATCACAAACGTACTTGCGCCCGGCACATGTTTTAAGCGATTTGCGTAAGGGTTACGCCAGGCGTAAAGTTATTCCCCATATAGGAGGCACAACTCATGCAAAGGTATGGACCAGGGAACGAACGCCGTCGAAATTTACGTCATTTACGTCGTTTACGTCATGGGCGTAGGTTACGTTCACGTCGTAGGCATTGATTCGACGTATCTAAGGCAGTTATTTTGACGTGACTGTGAGCATGCGCACTGGGATGCGTCCAAGGTACGACCCATGCGCCGTTTGTTTTTAGTACTTGTTTGAAACTCAGGCCATCATTTGCATGGGGTCACGCTTCATTTAAATGTATCACACCCACTTCCAGCCCACTTCCACCTACTTTGACTTACGTTGGCTTACACCGACGACTATACGCTATGCCGGTGCAGCATTGGGAACATTTGCTTTGTGAATTCAATGCTTCCCTCTCAGCGTTGCGCCGGCATAGTGTAAATAAGATACGCTACGCCGGCATAAAGATGCGCCGATGTATGTGAATCCAGGCCAGAGTATGTAAATATATACAATGCCACTAACTCAATAACCTGCCTGCTTAATCTAACTCAAGCTATCTCTTTGTCCATGCCAACAACACTATACACAGCCGATATGTAAGCAGTCTTTTATAGTGTGGGGCGTGGACTTTGTGCCCTGAGCCATGATTGGCCAAAGGCACCCTGCCTTTGGCCAATTATGGCTCTCTCAGCAGAGCGCACTGTGACTGGCCAAAGCATGCAGATTCGACTCGAACCGCTGGCTCATCCCTATTCAGAAAACATAAAGCTATTCTTCCTTTCACTTTCTTACTCAGTGGTTTTTACAAGTGAAAAATAGCTGTGAATATAAAGTAGACAGCATGATGCGATCAATGCTAACTTTAGTTTTTACTAAAATATTCAAAATATTCAAATGATGCCAGGGATGGGGCATGTACAAATTATAAATTATTATTCAGTTGTGCCTGGGGCAGCCTGATGTTAAAATAGCCCTATCTGCAAGCTTAATTATACAATTTATTGTAGTTATTATTTTTAGACATATCAATGCATGTGCTTGACATTTGAACGTTTTGCCCTAAAATAGGTACTCTCTAAGCTTGTGATTGTTTTTATGTATTTTTTGGCTGGTGTGTATACTTTAGGGATGTAAGACTAACATGATGGTCTAGATAATGACTCAAAGAAAAGACAACATTCCCAAATCCCCTTTTGTTATAAGCAGTAATTGATTAATACTGAAAACATTCCCCTGGAGCTTTATGCAAAGTTACTATATACCAGAGGATTTTGATATAAGCTTAATTTATTCATAACAGAGGGACAACATGAATATTAGAGGACTAATGTTGCGTTGATAATATTGACATTAAGGAGATTAAAATGCCAGAAGTATTAATAATATCATTGCTTTCATTTTATGAATTGACATTACAGTCATTACTGCTATATGGTAATACATATTGCACTGTGAACTTTCAATACATTCAGTTAATCTCAGATCTATAAGGTAAACATACTGTATATCTTTTTTTAAAGATACTACAGTACAGGGTTTATTTATTAAATATGTAAATAGTGGCAATGTTAGTACCTTTAAACAAGACAATGAGAAATGAGCTCCCAACACCAGACAACACATTTTTTTTTTTTTTTTAATGAGGAAGGTTTTTTTTTATTGTAGGAGTGGGACATTATTATTATTATTATTATTACAGGTACTTATTTACTGCCGTCAATTAATGCAGCACTTCACATATACATTGTACATTCACATTAGTCCCTGCTCTCAAGTATCTTACAATCTAAGGTCCCTAAGTCGCAAACATACACATACTAGGGCCAATTTTGACAGGATCCAATTAATCTATCAGCATGTCTTTGGAGTGTGGGAAGAAACCAGTATTAAGATGTCTATGTACTTGTGCCACATTTTGTTGTGGAAAAGGTACGTAGACAACATTATTTTCCTTTGTACTTAAACAGAGTATTTGTTGCAAGAATTTGTGGAGACTCTTGACACTAATGGAGAAAAGTTACTTTTTAGAGTAAAGTTGAACCTAATTGGTTTAACTTTCTTGGATGTTATTAACAAAAAATCTGATGGTTCCTGTTTTAGAACTTTTATATTGCAAGCTGACAACAGGCAATACAATTTTACATGCTAAAAGTTTCCACTCTCTTGTTTTAATAAGGGGTATCCCCTTCAGCCAGTATCAGAGAGTCTACAAAAACAACTCAAGAAACAAAGCTTTCCAAAATGAAGCCAAACAGCTATATATAGAGTTTTAAAAAAAGTGACTCTAAGAATAAAGATCCCAGAAAGGTCTATCAAGGGGTCAAAAGAATGAGACATGACCATGGTAACCAGGTAGTGAGAAGTAGAAAAGAGGGGGCATGGCTGGCCAGAGACCAATATGGACGCTGGTCTCTGAGGCTCTCTACACCGAACCGGGCATTAGTGACTATCCCCCCGCTACCAGCATCGCCAGCACCTTCAGAGCGTACTCTTCCTCGTTCACCCCCGCAAAACATGGCGACAAAACAGAAAGAGGAGCAGTGGCACCCGCAGAAGCTTACCGCCTTTCTCTTTCAGCCGGTGGCGAGGCCGGGAAGATAGCAAAGGCTCCCTGCCTTCCACGAACGGCTCCTCTGTCATCCTGACTCCACAGCACTCAATGGCCACGTCTCCTGCTGAAGACAACAGCATGGAGCTACAGCTACCTACAAGCAATCCGGACAGCTCTCCGCCTCACACGCTGATCTCAGGCAGACCTGCTAAAGCAAGAATGAGGCTTGACTCCCCAGCTACAGATCCTCATCAGGTAAGCTACCCTTCTTCCTCTGGGTTAATGCCAGCTCCTTCAGGCATCATTTCCATGAACCCTACATCCAATCAGCCAGTGCTAGACTCTACTCCCAGGAAATGCTACTATCACTTCACAGTCCCTTGCAAGCTGACATGCTCCATCTTAAACAGCAGTTTAAGCAGGAAGTTTCCATACTGGGGAACAGGGTAGAACACATGGAAGCAAGGATGGGGGACTTTGCAAACACTATTAATGATGTAATTGATGCCCAAGAAGCACAATCTGAGAAACAAATTTGTATTAAAGATAAGATAGCGGATATTGAAGACCGGTCCCGCCGGAACTACAGTATATTAAAATCAGAGGAATATCCGAAGAGATACAGGATTTGTCCACCTACGTAAGCGGTTTGATCAAAACAGTTGGTTATAGACTGCATCCATAGACTCCCCAAACCCAAGCATCTGCCTGGTTCGATACCCAGGGATGTCATTCTGCGCATCCATTTTTATCACACCAAAGACCAAGTCATGAAAAAGCTAAATCTTTGGGAACCTTACCTAAAGCCATAAGCGAATCTATAAACTTTTTGCGGACCTATCGCAGCACACTCTGCAACGCTGCAGGCAATTGAATACCATCACTAAAGCTTTATGCAACCATCAAATTCCGTACCAATGGGCGAACCCAGCCAAACTCCTGGTCACTTACCAAGGTTCCAAACATGTTATCGCCACTCTCCAAAATGGTCTCCAGCAACTGCACACATGGGGCATCATTCCTGATAAACCTGCCTCGCATTTCCCATTTTCAATGCGAGCAGCATTACCTTATTACCGCCCACAGCCTCAAAGGATCCACCCAAGATCCAATCCTCGCTAGCAGGTGCTATAGACCACCTGGTAACACTTAGCCCACTCTGGTAAAACCCAGGTCATCATTAGTTACCGGTCCTACCCCACTTGTCTGTTACCTCCATGCTTTAATCCTTCAACTCTAGCTGCTCCATCTGGTACACTCACTGTAATACTTGACCACATCCTTCCACCCCAAAAGATTGCTTATAGTGAAGGTGCTGGCGATGCTGGTAGCAGGGGGAAACTATTCCATTTGTGGAACACGCTATTGTTCCTGGTTGCTAACTAGAAGAAAAGTGTCTGTAATATAGATCATTGAACAGTGCCCAGTGGCTCACTGATGCTTTTAGGATCCACATTTGTCAGCCATCTTTCACTCACTGTCTTGATTCTGAGAAAGTTACAATGTTAAAATGCATCATCTAGACCAGCCTTTCTCAACCAGTGTGCTGCGGCACACTGGTGTGCCGTCAGAGGTTCTCAGGTGTGCCGCGGGGTCAGTGAAGAGAAGGCTGTCAGATGAGCCTGCTCTCCTGCCGAACTGTGAGAAGATCTGTCGGAATCAAAAGTGAAAGTAAAATGCAGAGGAGTGTGCTGTGCTTCCTACTTCCCCCTAGAGTGCAGTACCCGGCTGAATGAGGAACCTGGAAAGGTAATGAGCTAGAAGCTAGATTCATTTTTTTTTTCCAAAACATTTTATTGGTATTACAAACAAATACAAACAGTACCACAATTGACAGATGTGTTAGAAATTATACATAGGGGGAGGGAGGGGTACAAGGAACTAGCCGCATCTGGAAGTACAACAAGTCCAGTTTTCAAGAGCTAGACGTAGGCGATCAAACCAGTAGAAAGGAGGGGCGAAGTGGGGGAGGGTGGGAGGAGGAGAGGGGGGGGGGGAGAGGGAGGCATATATGAGTGGGAAAAGCGACAAGGTCGGTCAGGAGTGGTAGGATAGAACAAGATGGAATGGACAGCAATACGGGAGATTCTAACTTGAGTACATACAGCATACATTATACACCATTAGGAGCACCATTAGCTAAGCAGGCGTGGAGATGTGGCACCAATATTGGATATTGGATAGGGTTTACCACTCAGGGGCCTGCAGAGAAAGGCAATAACATAAGTGTGGGGTGGCAAACAGGGTTAATAGATCAATTCAGATAAGCAAAGGGTGAGGAGAGTAGAGCTCGCTGCTCGTTCTCAGACAGAGTAAATCTAATGAAGGCGTCCCATTTCTCATCAAACTGAGCTCTCGGTTGCTTTGGAGAGGACTGAATATCTAGGTTTTCCCTGTACATCAAAGATTTCATATGTCGTATTGTTTCCGTTAAAGAGGGGGTAGTAGCGGAGATCCAGTGATTGAAAATGGTTCTGCGGGCAATTAAAAGCAGAAGGAGGATCCAGTGTTTAGTTCCTTGAGGGAGTATGATAAACTCCTCATCCGATGCTAAGCATTGGGGAGGGCAGCCGAACAGCAAAAGGCGGGGATCTTTCCTCAAGGGGTGTTCTGTCACATCTTTTACATATTGGAGAATCGAGGTCCAGAAAGCATCAATGGGGGGACAAGTCCAGAGGCGATGAAGTAGCGTGGGCCTATGGGTTAGGCACCAAGGACAGGCGGGACCGATGTCAGGGGATTTTGAGGTAGAGAACGGGTAGTAGGTCCTATGCATAAGTCTGAATTGTGTTTCCCTCCATATTTCACACGGGGTGATAGACCTCGTGGCTCTATAGCCCCTTATGACCTCTTCTACTTCGATCTGGTCAGGTAGGTCCCTGGTCCATGATGGCATAGAAGTACAATGAAGGGGTTTGACGAATTCCAAGGATAGTGGACGGTAGATGTCCGATATAGAATACTTATTTTCTGAGACAAGGTTGTCTATAAAGGAGGATTGAAATCTAACAGATTTATTGGGGCACAGTTTGTTGACAAAGCTTACACATTGCAGTATCTGATAGTAATGGGTAGGGGGTAGAGCGTACTCCCTCTCAAGTTGAGTGAAAGCTTTGGAGCTGCCAGCTGAGATCTGGAATAGAGAGCACACATTGACCAAACCCTTGTCCTTCCATTTTGAGAAGGGTTCGTATTGTAGGCTAGGCGTGAACATGGGGTTAACACAGATAGGAAGATGTCTAGAAATATGTGGGGATAGTCCCAATTTTTTTCTCACCTCCCTCCATGCCACAATAGTGTCACGGAAAAGCAAATTCTGCTTGATGGGATTGGATAATTTTTGTAGCGAGCTGTGTAGAAGAGCTGCCAAATCTATGGGGTCCACCATGGCCGATTCTAGTTCAAAGTTAGAATAGCGAGAGGATCTCAGTATCCAGTCAATTCCAACTCTCAGTAGGCAGGCAAGGTTGTACGCTCTGATATTGGGGAGACCCACCCCCCCTTCGCTCCCCGGAAGATGCAACTTTGAAAGGGCGATTCTAGGTTTACTCTTCCTCCATATGAATTTGACAAGAGCTTTATTCAATAATTGTATATCTTTGTGTTTCAGCAAGAGGGGTAGGGTTTGTAATGGATAGAGTAGGCGGGCAAAGCTAATCATTTTGAATAGTGCGCATCTCCCAAAGAACGAGAGGGGCAAGGCAGCCCAAACTTCCATTTCATTGACCAGTTTGGTAATCAGCGGAGGGTAATTCAAATAGTATAGAGAGGATGGTTCCCTGCCAATCCTCAGACCTAGATAGGTAATATGTCGTCCTGCTAGCCGGAGACAGGAGGGGGGGAGCTGTGTTCTTGAGGTAGATGTACCTAGAGGGAGGATTTCACTCTTGGAGAAATTTATTTTTAAACCAGAGCACAGGCGAAAAGAGTCAAAGATGGATTGTATAGCAGGGATGTCAGTATGAGGAGAAGTGGAGAATATAAGTATGTCATCAGCGAATAGAGCCACCCTCAAGTCCTCGCGTCCTAATGGTATCCCATGTAGCAGTGGGGTGGTGCTAAGAAGACGAGAGAGCGGCTCTATGGCAAGGTTGAACAGCAGGGGAGAGAGGGGGCAGCCCTGTCTCGTACCCCTGTACAGCCTAAAGGGGGAGACTGAACTCCCGCTGCCGTAACTGTGGCTGATGGGGCAGAATACATATTGTGAATAAAGGTGTTGAAAGGGCCCACAAGACCAATTTTGTGCAAGACCCGTGCCAGCCACTGGAAGCTAACATTGTCGAACGCCTTTTCGGCGTCTAAAGTGACTATCACTACTTCTCGCGAGGGGTTCGATTTCGCATATTCTAGGGCTGTCAGGACTTTGCGAATATTGGCAGCCGCTGACCTCCCCTTGGTAAAACCCGATTGGGCGGTGTGTATAAGTGTAGGCATTATCTCACCTAATCTCGATGCCACTATTTTGGATAGTATTTTAGAGTCTACGTTCAGGAGGGAGATAGGGCGGAAAGAACCCGGGTCGAGAGGGTCCTTGTCCTTCTTAGCGATAAGCTTGATGTTTGCAAGGTGGCCCGTCTGTAGGTATGGTCCCCCTCCCCAGATATGGTTATATACCGATAGTAACGTGGGGGCAAGTTCGGGTCTAAGTAGTTTAAAGAATTCAGACGTAAAGCCATCTGGCCCCGGAGCTTTGCAATTGGAGAGCCCGCCGATGGTGTCCCTGATTTCTTCTAGGGTGATGGGGGCATTTAAGCGCGATAAATGACTTTGATCGATCTGGGTCAGGGCAACCTCGTCTAACCATTTACCCGCCGACCCAGCATCGGTGGAATCTGAACCGTACAGAGCTGAGTAAAAATTTTCCAGCGTCTTATTAACGTCTTTCGGAGAGGAAGACAGTGTTCCGTCCGGATTACGCAGCTTACTGATGTGGGTCGGCGTGTAAGTGCCCCTAGTTATCCTCGCTAGAAGCTTCCCGGCCTTATTACCAAATTTATGGTAATGAAGTTGCAAAGCAGATAACTTCATTTGTTCCACTTTTTCTGCCCAGGAGTCAAAGTGATCCTTGGCTTCCTTCCAAGCAGAAAGGTGATCTTCGGTGTGACTTGCGGTGAGAAGTGTTTTGGCGGCCCTTACTCGTCTGCTAGCCTCTAGAAACTGTTTCTGGGCGTTTTTTTTTGTACGCTGAGACGAAGGATATAATCCTCCCCCTCAGATAGGCTTTGCCCGCTTCCCACAATAGGTTAGGGTCGTCTGTGTGTTGGGCATTGTTGCGGAGGTAATCCTCCCAAGCCTCAGACAGCATAGTTTTGAAAGTTTCATTCTGATTAAGATAAGCTGGGAACTTCCACTGCCTGACCTCCGGACGGTGCTGGAGATTGCACAGGGAGACCGAGATAGGAGCGTGGTCTGAGATAACTAGGTCATGTATGAGCGTGGATGTCACTTTCTGTAATAGAGAGTGCGTACCCAAGAAGTAATCCAATCTGGCAAAAGACCCGTGCACAGGAGAGAAGAAAGTGTATTCTCTTTCCATGGGGTGGTGCACCCGCCATATATCTATTAAGTCAAGTGTCTGGACCATATGAGACAAATAGGTTGGGCGCTCAGAGCGAGCGTTAGGGGCCCGCGGCCAAGGGTTGGATCTATTCTCCAGGTTACACATGGTCGAATTGAAATCACCCCCCACAAGGTGAGGTGTTTAGACGTCGGCAGCTAATAGGGGCGTCAGTTTAGAAAAGTAGGTCTGGTCAGGGGAGTTAGGGGCATAGATGTTAGAAAGCCGCATTTCACCCGAGGGGAGTTTAAGGTGTACTGTGATATGTCTGCCCTCGTCATCTCTGTCGACAGACAGCACATCATACATTAAGTTTTTATGTAGCAGGACAATTACTCCTGCCTTACGGGACGAGGAAGCTGCCCCTATGACCTGTCCCACCCAAAGTTTTTGTAAGCGAAAGAAATCTTTTTCTTCCAGGTGTGTTTCCTGAAGTAGGGCTATGTCAGCCTTAAGCCGCTTTAAGTGTGTAAGGATTTTCATCCTTTTGGCTGGTGAGCGTAAACCCTTCACATTCCAGGACACTATGCAAGTCTGTGACATGAGTGGTGTGAGAGGGGGCTATTTGATGAAGTGTGCAGAAAGTGTAATTTACCTGATATAAGATGAGTATGCGTGTCCTGTTGGTGAACTGTGTATCCGTGAAGTCGCTGAAGGCTTTGTAGGAACCATCCTCTCAGTAGAAAAAGAGTCTCGCAGGGGAGGGTGGGAGGGAATAAGGAAAAGAGGTTAATAACAGGGAGAAAAGGGGACACACTAAAAATAACATTAAACCATGACTTCTCTTTTTTCCGCATGTTTTCCCACATCCGGGTGTGCCGCCTGACCACCCACTAGATATTAAACCCTGATTCCAGCATCGCCCCCTAGATGCAACGGGAGTGACCACAAAGGGTAAGTGGAAACAGGGGGACTGAGCGGTCCCCGGCACAGTAGGCGTCACGGCATATGGTCAGCCCAGCGGTGGGGAAACACATTGTCGCTCCTTGCAGATATAGGAACAGCAACCTCAGGTTGTAGCGATTAAGAAAAAAGAAGAAAACAAAATAAAATATAGAAAAAAAAACACAAAGCTAAAACAACAACATTACAGTTTGGTATATGTTATACGGTATATGGTATATGTTAGCCTCGCAGCCATACTCTCGGACGTATGTCAGCAGCCGGGGGGTGGCATGACCGGCAACAGCCGGACAGGTAAAAGAGCAAAAAATAATTAAAAGAAAAGCAAAAAGTACCGTCCCGAGCTGAGGAGAGATGGAAAAGTCTAGGCGGCCATGAAGCAGGGGAAAGGTAGAGGCTCAGTATAATATAAAAAAACAAAACAAAAAGACAGACACATAACTGGGGAGGCCAAGTCCCAGTTCGCCACAAACCCCAGGTCGGGGGGGGTCAGAAAATGTATGCCAGCCAGGGAGGAATCCCAATGATAGACGTGGTGCAGAGAGGATCTGCCTCACCCCAGTCCCAGGAGGGCTTGTTCAGGTGCGGATTTCAGACGCTTGGGTGGTTCCTTCCTCGGACTTCTTTGGTCCCTTGGTCCCTGCTTCGCCTTGTCAGCATACGAGGGCGCCGTGCCTTGATCCCCCGACAGAGATTGAAGATAGGCGCGGGCTTTGTCCACCGATTGGATATTGAGCTGCTGTCCATCAGGAGTCTGCAGACGTAAGATGGCCGGGTACGCTAGAGAAAAACGGATGCCTCTCTTATACAGCTCTGCACAAACCGGTTGGAAGTCTTTCCGTTTGCGGGAGACCTCCGCTGAGTAGTCAGCAAACAGCAAGATTTTATGGCCAGCGATCTCCATGGGGCGCGACTTGCGGAAGCTCTGGAGTATGGTCGCACGGTCCGCATAGTTTAGGAATCTTGCGATCACTGGTCTGGGACGGGTGCGGTCCTCGGCAAGAGCACCCATGCGATGCGCGCGTTCCACTGTGAAGCCGCGGCCTAGGCCCAAAGCCTCGGGCATCACGTTAGAGCAGAAGTCCATTAGGGAGTTGGGTTTGACAGATTCCGGGAGGCCAATAACCCGCAGATTATTCCTCCTGGAACGGTTCTCGAGGTCCTCCATGCGTTCGTGTAAGTGTTGCTGGTCCTGAGTGAACCGTTCCAGCATGGCGCTCATGTGGTATTGGTCATCCTCCACCGAGGCGATACGTTGTTCGGCCGTGGAGAGTCGCAGGGAGTGATCCCCCAGCTCCTTGCAGATTTGATGCATCCCCTCAGCCACCGCCTTCTCAACAGCAGCAGCAATGGAAGGAGATAAGAGCGCGGCCACAGCCTTGGCAATTTTGTCATAGGAGCTGTCATGGTCCAGGCCCCTCGCTGCTAGAGTGTCCATGTCCTCGGGAGACGGGACATCTCCCACCAATGCTCCCTGTAGTTCCCGTATCTCCTGAGGCTGCGAGGCCTGTACTGGAGGAGGGCCGTGCGCTGCGGCGGCCATATTGGACGAGGCCGCGAGCTCCGTCGGAATGTCCGTGGCGCCGGTGCCTCGATACGTACGCGGCTGGGTGAGGTATCGTTCCATGCGCAGATGTTGCGGTAGTCCGGGGGTGTCGAGAGCGGAGCAATCCGGGGCGATGCCGGGGCTTAGTAAGCCGATTACCTGGGGGTCAGAGCGGAGCCTCCGGAGCTAGCTTCCCTCACATGCGGCGCCGAAACTGGAAGTTAGATTCATTTTAAAATGGCTTTATACATGTGTCTGTGTGTGTGTGCACATGTGAGTGTCTGTCTGTATGTGTGTGTGCGTGCATATGTATGTATGCGTGTGTAAGCATGTGTGTATGCGTGTGTATGCGTGTGTAAGCATGTGTCTGTATGTATGTGTGTATGTTACTTTTAATCCTGACACCCCCCCCATTCCTGTACTGTCAGAATGGCATTTGCAGGGCTTGTTTGATAGCAGCAAGGACGGCTGCTCCTCTGAAAAGCAATCCATGCACAGATCGCTTTTCAGAGTCATTTGACAGGTGGTAAAGAGGCATTATGTTGCCTCTTTACCACCTGTTTTAAGCCCATAAATGCAGCATCACTACACAGCAACCGTGCAATGCACACAGTTGCCGGGTAGTTGCATTGCAGCCCCATTCACCCTCGGTTTACCTCCAGTTGCAGCCACAGCATGTGAACACCCCCAGCTGCTGCCTCTGCAGCTAAAGGTGGAGAAGTTGGGGGTGGTAAAAATAGCTTAACCATGTGGTTTTACCGCCCCTATGACATGTGAACAAGCCCTTGGTTCACATCTGTGTAGCTGCATGTAGGGCAGTCCATTAATTTCCGTACCCACAAAATGCAGGGAAACAAGTTCCCAATTTTTTTTTTTAAATTGCACTGCAGCAAAAGCACCCCACGTTTTCCAATGTGTGGGGGTACCATTAAGAATTAATGGTACCCCTAAAGAGCAGAGCATTTATTTGTGTGTCAGGAATGAGCACGACTTTGCGCGTGTTCTGCGACACACCGTAATGTGAACCAAGCCTTGGACTTGGGTGCCTCAAGACTGAAAATACTTTTTAAGGGTTCCCCGACTAGAAAAAAGTTGAGAAACACTGATCTAGACACATTACTCATATTATATTTCCTCTCTGGTTGTCCCATAAGAACGATGATTGTGAATGCTTTCTTCACATACCTATGATTGGATACAGCTTCCATTTCTAGCCCCTGTGCAAGCAGATCTGGCCTGGGGGACATATACCCGTGCTTACTGTTTTACACATTGCTGTATGCTAGATTTCATATTGGATATAATTTAGGCGTTGCTGCAAGGCAATCTATACTTCTATGAGCCACAGTATCACAGATTGGCACGTAGTCTCCAACTGTGTATGTATACGTTGGATATTTATTACCAGTGAAATGAACTTGTTATTGATTCATCAGTTCTTTAAAAGCCAGGGAATTGTGTTTGATCCATATAATGGCGCTACAGTGTTTCTTTTGCATGAATTCTATTCAATGTTCAGCCTATATTTCTACGTCGCTGACTGTAGTGATGCTTTTGAGCAGAAGACAGCACATTCCCTCTAATATGATCTGAGAGATTGTTTGTGGACACACATAAATGTTTCTGAGGGACCATGGTGTATGTATACTCAGCTGTAGTTTATTACATACAGGATGTACTATATAAGCACCTGCTGTTTACTTGATCCTACAGTATACGGTTATCCTTGGGCTATTTATGACCTCTTTCCCTCTGACCATTGCAAGAGAGTAGTTATTATAAGGCTCTTGAAACACACATGATTCTATGGATTACAAATATTGTGTATAGCAATCAGAATGGGGGTGAAAATTATGTTTATTCTACTGTATGATAATGTATATGCATAAGGAGGAATCAGCTTTTCTGGTGATGATGATTATACTTTTTGATCTATTGGTACTTTTAATTACCTGATTGTGATACCTACTGTATACGTCAATTTGTTGTGGATTAATGATACATACAAAACACAATTTAAGGCCTATCTTCAGAGAACCCTTTTGAATGGTGTGGCTATTCATTTTAGAAGCTTTTGCTTTTTCATACTTTTTGCTTTTTTCTAGACTATCACAAAATTGTATTTTTTTTTTTATTAACTATCAATATTTGTGCCTCCCAGGGATATCTATATTGTAAAGTGCTGCACAAAGAGCCCATTCACACAGGGGCAACATGACTTCTAGCACGACTTTGGGAGGCAACTTGGACACGACTTGAGTATGAATCATCAGGCAACTTACAAGGCAACTTCAAGTGGCCTCCAGGACAGGAGGCTTTCCAGTGGCCAATCAAACAACAACCAGCTCTGTGGGAGGGAGGGGGAGGGAGGGGTTTGCCTGAGAAATGTATGTTATCTTTCTGTATTGTTGCTTCAGTTAAGACAGTGATCCACTTCTGAGGTGACTTCCATTGAAATCAATGGGTACAAGTTGCCTACAAGTTGCCTAGAAGTCGGATTGAAGTAGTACAGGAACCTTTTCTGAAGTTGGAGTGACTTCAGTAGTGTCCATTAAGACGGCTCCCATTCACTTCCATTCATTTTCTCAACCGCACAACTTGGGGCAACTTGGGGTGACTTGAAGTCAGATCCCAGGTCACCCCAGTGTGAACCGGCTCTGTTGCCACTATATAAATCCTATTTAATAATCATTTTAATAATCATAGCTTTTTTTCTCATAGAGTAGGTGCAGGAATTGCCCCCTTCTGAGTCACCCCTTGTCTCCGCACCCTACCCACCTCCAAGCACTGTTACTTAATTCCACCCCCTATTCACCTACCAGTACTGCCCCTTTTAGAAAATACAGAGATAAGTATCATTTTGTGGTGCAAAGTAATTTGTATGGAACAAGAATGGCAGTAAAATAGATCCCCTGCAGCCAGCAACAATAGACCCCCCCAAATACAACAGACCTCCTACACCACAATAAGCCCCCCTCCACAACAATTAACCCCCCTTGCAACAAAATACCACCCCAGCAGCTATAGACCCCCTGCAGCTACAACTGATCTCCCAGCAGCCAGAGTCAATGAACCCTCTGGCAGCCAGCAAAAATAGACCTCTCCCTCAAAAGTAGATCCCGCCCAGCAACATCTGACCCTCCAGCAACATAAGACCCCCTATTAACAGAAGACCACCCACGCAAAAAAAATATTCCCGCCAGAAACATTAGATCCCTCAGCAGCCATCATCAACATAAAGACCCTCCAGCATTCCTTGCCATTACATACTGTACATTCAGTGGTCGAGGTTCCGGCACTGTGTTCCCCTACGTCCCCTCTGGAAAAAAGCCTTGATAATAATGCAAAACTGAAAGAAATACAAGTTTTCAGCTAGAGATGGGGTTTAAATTTACTTAGCTAAAGCTAATTTCTGGCTAATTTGAAACATCACAGCCATTTCTTTGTACTGTATGTTGTGTCCATGTATATTAAGAATAGGGTAGGACCTTCTAAATAAGTATACATATTATTTATTAGGCTGCTGACATTACAGTGGGTTTGGATTCTTGTCCAATTCCCTTTATATCCCATCAGGTGATTAAAGGTTACCTATAAGACAAGAAATACTCAGTGGAGTTGATTTACTTAAACTGGAAAGTGCAAAATCTGGTGCAGCTCTGCATATAAACCATCGGGTTTCAGGTTTTTTTGTCAAAGCTAAAAGTGGATGTAAACCCCTATTTTTTTTTTTTTTTTATGTCACAATGTAGAGAATAAGATTTCCTATCATATGCATCAAAAAAAAGCATTAGTGTGAATGGAGCCTAAGTTCATCCAGCCTTACTGGGTGTAAGTATAAAAAGTGAGAAATCCACCCCTCCCCCACATAACACATCCTGGTTAATCAGGAATGTTTCATATGTGATCAGGTGACCTCAGACACACCAGATTGCAATAGAACAATAATAACAAGAAGAAGATCACTCTAGCTTCTACTCTGCCCAGCTCTGACTATATACATCTCCCCTAATCAATTGTCTATGTGAATTGGGAACTTTTTACAGAGGCTGTGCATGTGTCCAGGCTAGTGCACGAGATATGTAAATAACCTGTCACTCAAAGCAAGGAGGGCAGGAAGGACTTTTTATTTAGACAGGTTTTTCTCTGTAAGTCTGTTTATTTCACTGAACAATAAAAGAGGATTGCTCAGAGCTGGATTAACTCTGTGTGGCAAGACTGGGCACAGATGATAGGAAATATGTTACTCTACATTGTGACATCAATGGGTTTACATCCACCATCCACTTTAATTGAACAAGCTGAAGTTAGAAGCTGATTGGCTACCATGCACAGCTGCACCAAATTTTGCACTATCCAGTTTTAGTAAATCAACTCCACTGTTTCTGTTTTGAGGGCCTGTTGTCACTGTTGAAACTGGGAGAGAACAGGTAAGTGGTCCTTTGAAACAATTTTATAGTGGAGTGAATTGACTGACAGCAAACCATCTGGATTTACTGTAAGTTCTAATTTGCAAAAATAGTTCACTCATCAATATCCCTAGTATCTTATTGTAGAACTCATTTTTTTCTCAGTTTTTACAGATGACACAAAATTTAGCAGGGCAATAACTTCACATCAAGATATAGAAATTTAGAACCTGAACAAAATAATTGAGTGGGAAACTACATGGCAAATGCAGTTTGATGTAGAGAAATGTAAAGTAATGCACTTGGGGCAAAAAACATAAATGCAAACTACTTACTAGGGGAGAACCAATAGGGGAATTAAGGATAGAAACAGATTTGGGGGTCCTAGTAGATGACAGACTAAGCAATAGCATGCAGTGTCAAGCTGCAGCTACCAAAGCCAGCAGAATATTAGCATGCATAAAAAATGGATATACTTCAGGGATATAACAATCCTACCACTTTATAAAACATTGGTTAGACCACATCTGGAGTATTCTGTCCTGTTCTGGTCACTGTCAGAAACCATGAATTAGCCCGAGACAGAAGTGCAGTTAAATCACAATTAACCACTTCAATACCGCACACTGTCATATGACGTCCACAAAGGGGATCTCTTATCCCAGGTGGACGTCATATGACGTCCTGTACTTTGTGCAGTGATATCTGAATGATGCCTGCACCTAGAGGCATCATTCAGATATCATTTTGTTCCGGCGGCGATTCTGCGCACAATAAGAATGATCATAGCGGCAGTGCCGCCGCTTGATCGTTCTTATAGGCGGCGGGAGGGGTGATGCCATCCGGGGCTTCTCCGGGCTCTCCCGTGCCATTGGGGGCCTGGTGAGATGATCGCCGTGCGCCGGATGGGAGGCATAGAGATGACTGGTGACCAGATAGTCACCAGTCATCTCTATGACCGTCGGAGGCCCGGGCGCGATGTGATAGGGATAAAAGCTATCGTTTTTTTTTTTTTTTTTTAAGTGTAAAAAATTAATAAATAAGTAAAATAAATAAATAAAAACAAAAACGCCCCTGTCCCCGGTAGCTCGCGCTCAGAAGCGAAAGTACGCGCAAGTCCTGCCCACGTATGTAAACGTTGTTCAAACGCATGCGTTAGAGTGTGTGAAACAATTCTAGCACTAGACCTCCTCTGTAACTCTAAACTGGTAACCTGTAAAAATTTCAAAGCGTCGCCTATGGAAATGTTTAAATAACGAAGTTTGGCGCCTTTTCAATGAGTGTGCGCAATCTTAAAGCATGACATGTTAGGTATCTATTTACTCGGCGTAACATCATCTTTAATATTTTACAAAAAAATGGGCTAACTTTACTGTTTTGTTATTTTTTGATTCATGAAACAATTTTTTTTCCAAAAAAAGGTGTTTGAAAAATGATTGCGCAAATACTGTGCAAGATAAAAAGTTGCAATGACCGCCATTTTATTCCCTAGGGTGTCTGCTAAAAAAACATATATAATGTTTGGGGGTTCTGAGTAATTTTCTAGCAAAAGAATGATGATGTAGGAGAGAAGTGCCAGAATAGGCCCGGTATGGAGGTGGGTATTAAAGCCCTGTATTGAAGTGGTTAATAATAACAAAAAAAAAATAAACAGAGTAAGTATAGTCAAAACATAGCTGAGTTTAGGAACCGGATCGCATAGTCAGCCAAGCCAAGCCAAATGTCAGAGAGCCAGAGCTAAACGTAGTAAAAAAGCAAGCAGGATCTGGAGCCAGAAGGAACGTCAGCCAAGCAAGTCTTCAACAGGAACGCAGGAGAAAGTGTCTGTGATGTTGACCAAGGCGAAGGCAGAGATCATCTGAGCTAGACGGCTTAAGTAGGCAGGACTGACAAGCAGGATATTATCAACAGGTGAGTCCCCGTGGAGAGATAGGAGCTGGCAATTAGCCGACAGCTGAGTGGCCAGCTCAGAGAAGGAAGGGTTGAGCCCAGCCCTGACAGACACCAGTCCTCAGAAGGAATGTGCTAGAACCAGAGAGAGTCCAAAGATGGGCAACTACTAAAACTAATAAGGGGACTGGAGGACCTCAATTATGACAAAAGACTGCAAACACAACATTTATTTTGCCAGGAGAAACAATGCTTCAGAGGAGATATGATAGCAATTTACAAATACCTCAATGGCTATCCCATAACTATTCAGTTTCAAGGAGTGTAAGAAGACAAGTGGCCACACATTGAGATTGGAGGAGAAGCGGTTTAACCTTAAACTACGAAGGGGGGTTTTTACTGTCAGGGCAAAAAGGTGCTGGTGACTGCGGGGAGTACAGTAAAACCTTGGTTTGAGAGTAACTCAGTTTGAGAGAGTTTTGCAAGACAAGCAACATTTTTAAATACATTTTTACTTAATATACAAGCAATGTCTTAAAATACAAGTAGCGTCATGTCACAACGGAGTATAAAAGAGAAGAGTGGTGCCTCTAAGTGTAGCAATATGGTTACATTTAATGAAGGTACAACATTTAGCAACATATTGCTACACTTAGAGGTGCCTCTCTTCTCTTTAATACTCTGTAGCTTCTGCTGGATTTTGCTTCTAATCCCCTTGTGAAGACTTTAATTTGTGGATGGACATTTTATGGTTACACAACCTATCACATTGTAATAATCTTTTTATATGGACTATAAACTGAAGGACCTATGAATAAGGCTACTTTCACACTGGAGCAGTGCGCCATGGCGCTAAAAGGTCGCTATATTTAGCAGCGATTTACCGTTCTTTTTTGCGGTGATATTCGGCCACTAGCGGGAGGGTGCTTTTAACCCCCACTAGTGCCCAAGAAAGGGTTAAAACCGTTCGAAAAGCGCCGATGCAGCGGCGGTTCGGCAGCCCTGCCCATTGATTTTAATGGGCATGGGCACTTTAGGAGTGGTGTATACACCGCTCCTACAGCGCCTCAAAGATGTGGCTGGCAGGACATTTTTGAGTGCCCTGCCAGCGCACCGCTCCAGTGTGAAAGCCCAGTGTGAAAGTAGCCTGAAAGGTTGTGGAACGAATCATTTGAGTTTCCATTATTTCTTATGGGGAAATATGCTTTGATATACGAGTGCTTTGGATTACAAGCATGTTTCTGGAACAAATTATGCTCGCAATCCAAGGTTTTACTGTACAGACATTTTTAAGAGACTCTTAGATGTGCACCTTAAGGAACACAACATACAGGGATATGGGAAATAATTAAAGATACTGACACACACACACACACCAACAACAGTTAAACTGGATGAACTATTGTCTTTATTTAACCTTACCTATCTTTATGGTCCATGTAATTAGGGCTCTGGCAGGGACATGACCTTTTCCAACTTACGGTGCACAAAACTTTAAATTGTCACTGGGACGGGAAGTGAGGTGGAATCTCTTGTCCTGTTCAAAAAAAAATTAAAAGTTCTTAGCATTCCCCAATTTGACAAAATCATAAAAATACTGCACTAAAGTTTAACCTTTGAAAAGGCTTTATTTTGAGATTTGGGGTTAAACAGAAAACCTTCATAGCAGCCAATCAAATTCAGTTATTTTTCTACTGGAAGGTTGGCAATTGAACAAATACCTGATTTGTGTTATGGACAGCACATGTTTCCCCTTATATTTGTTTTTTTTTAAATCTTGTTTAAAGAAGAAATTTAAGGGAAATGGTGAATACTTACAAAGTGGTCATAGCATTGTTTTGTTGTTTTCCTAGAAGTACTATTATACATTTACCTCCATATTTCATGGTTGTCTAAAATTATTATGAAATAATCAAAGCTGACCATTGGCATTTCGTTATTAATGGGTTATTCACCAAACTGAGTTGTATGCATTCCAAGTGTTTTCATACAGTATTACTGTTTATCCAACTTCATATGCTTGATTTTTTTTTTTCATGCATCAACTGCTTCAATAAAAAGTCAATCAGGTCTCATAAGTTTCACTACAGTAGTTTAAAAGAATGCCCCCTTGTTCTGGAATTTAACTCTGGAAGCTACTATGCCAGAAGTTTTCAACCTTTCTATTTCCGTGACCCCTTGATAAAATTTCCCAAGTTTTGGGGACCCCTAACAGTAAAATTATTTTCATAGTGTGGGTTGTCAGCACCAAAGGCAAAAGTAATTTGCACCCCTAACCCACGAACATTTAATGTTTTAATGAGTCCCTTCCACTCGTACATGAATTAAAAACCCCTTAATGTACATTTTAGGATGTACCACTCTTTCTCTTTGTTCTCCTTTCTTTCCCTTTTATCCAGGGCCAGGAATTTGGGGGCCCCAAGCAAAATGAATGGGGGCCCCCAAGCACCCCTCACTCGGCACGCAAAGCCTACGTTAGCGCTACACAATTTTTTTTACACCAATGTTCTTACTCCCCCCCTCAATAGTTCCTATGTGTTACTATGTGTTTCTATTCTCACCTCCTCTTCTTCTCTGTAGGCTGCCGCTGTAGCGTGGCGGAGCTCCTCTTCCTTCTGTCAGTCCAGTGTTCTATCATTACGAGTCCCAGTCCCCTATCAGATAGTACCGCGTGGTACAGGAGATTCAGTTTCCTGTGTTCCCGGCCTCAGTGTGCACTTCCTGTCAGTCCAGTCGGGAACAGGAAATTGAATCTCCTGTACCAACCACGGTACCCGGCTGGACTGATAGGACTCCAGGGGGAAAGAAGAGGAGCCCGGCCACGCTACAGCCTGGGAAGGGGAAGTTGGGGGCCCCAGGCCAGCACGGGGCCCCAAGCAATTGTTTGTTTTGCCTGTCCTGTAGTGACGGGCCTGCTTTTATCCCTCTCTATCCTAATTTTTTTCCCCCCATCCCTCTCTCTAGCCGTGTTTCTAGTTACTTCTCTCCCTTTTTCTTTGTTCCCTCCCCTTTTTTCCTCTCCCTTCCATGTATTTTCTATTTTTATTCCTTCTTTTACTCCTTGCTTTCGGGAATGGTATGAGTGACAGTGCTGGCGGGGAGTGGGGGTGAGTGGCAATGCTGGTGGGGGATGGGATTAGTGGCAGTGCTGGTGGGGGGTGGGATCAGTGGCAGTGCTGGTGGGGGGTGGGATCAGTGGCAGTGCTGGTGGGGGGTGGGATCAGTGGCAGTGCTGGGGGGAGTTCTAAATGGCCAACTTAGGTGCTCTTGAGCAAGGTCATCTGCAAGGTGCATTTGGCTTCACTGTGTTTCTGACTTTATGGTGTCTCGCAGCAGTGACACCTATGCTGAAATCATGAGATAGGGTCTCCTTCAGGCCCTCCCACTTTACATTCCTCACCAGTCAGCTGACCTCTAGTTTTTGCACCCTAGCCATGCCATGAAATGAATGGGTGGCCGTGGGCTCAGGGCAGGGATGTATTCTGGCCTAGGCCGACAAGGCCCAGGCCTAGGGCGGCACTTTGCGGGGGGCGGCAAGCTCTCTGGTGGTGCAGCGTGGCTCTCTGGTGGCGCGGGGTACAGTGTGGCTCTCTGGTGTTGTGGGGTGCAGTGTGGCTCTCTGGTGGTGCGGGCACAGGGGTACAGTGTGGCTCCCTCTCTGGTTTCCCCCAGTACAGTATTCTCCTCTTCTAACACCCCCTCCCTCCCCTCCAGCACAGACCTTGCTTGGTGTCTATGGACACACTGGGGCCGGAACTACATTTCCCATGATGCCCACAGAGTCTTCTGATTGGCCCTCTGCTTTGGCCAATCATGGGGAGGGAAACAGCGGGTAGATAGCTGGGCAGCGGTGCGGCAAATTCAATTGGAGCCAGTCTCTCTCTTTTCTCCCTTTGGCTTACAGAAGGGGAAGGGGGAGGCGGGGGAGATACAGACAGCCTCCAGCTCTCCTCTCCCTGTCACAGCGCTGCTGCTCCATTTGCCAGAGAACTCAGCGCTGGATCTGGTAAGAGGACCTGTTGGCCATTATCCATTACTATTCCCAGGGACTGAGCAATTAGAAAGTGCCTAACCTTCTATCCTCTAGGCCTTATTGACCGCCACAACGTCCCCCTCTGTCTTCTTTCCAAACCCGTCCCTCTGTCTTCTTCCCAACCCCGTCCCTCTTTCCTCTTCCCAACCCCGTCCCTCTTTCCTCTTCCCAACCCCGTCCCTCTTTCCTCTTCCCAACCCCGTCCCTCTTTCCTCTTCCCAACCTCGTCCCTCTCTCCTCTTCCCAACCTCATCCCTCTCTCCTCTTCCCAACCTCATCCCTCTCTCCTCTTCCCAACCTTATCCCTCTCTCCTCTTCCCAACCTCATCCCTCTCTCCTCTTCCCAACCCCATCCCTCTCTCCTCTTCCCAACCCTGTCCCTCTCTCCTCTTCCCAACCCCGTCCCTCTGTCCTCTTCCAGACCCCATCCCTCTGTCCTCTTCCTACGGCATTCATGAAGATGACAGGGCGGGTCTTAAAATGGAAGGGGTGTGGCCTTGACACAAAGTGGTGGGTCATATTTAAATCAGGGGGTGCGCAAGTTTAGTCAGGCCTAGGGCAGCACAAAACCTAAATACATCTCTGGCTCAAGGAACAGCCCAGCTGGGCGGCCACAGGCTCCAGAGACAGCCCCGCTGGGCGGCCATAAAGAATCTGGGAGAGCGGTGCGGGCTTCAGGAACAGCCCTAGGATATAGTGACCCCTGGAAAATCATCATTCTATCCCAGAGAAGGTCCCAACCCCCAGGTTGAGAACCACTGTTCTATGCAGTATGGCCCAAGGCACAAAGAAAAGAAGTGTGCTTTTATTCAGGACATTTATTGCCACCGATTTGTTTGTTTTTTGATTTAGGTATGTAGGTTATTACTTAGATTTACCTCTAGTCAACAAACTTTGATTAAAGCAAATCTGGCATGCTAGATGTAGATTGATCAGTATGGGGTATCGTGGTTATGACTAAGGCCTTATAGGCTGAAACGTGTCAACCATTTCTATTTGCATTTGTCCACTGTGGCTTGTTAATAAACACTGCAAATTTTTAAGAGCAACGACCGGAGTGCGGATCATCTTTTCTTTATTACTCTACTCAGCCAGCGACTGAGGATCGAGCACCCGGGAACCTTGCTTTCTATGTGATGTATGGGTAGCGGCACTGACTTTTTTGTTTATAGATTGATCAGTATGTATGATGTCATGCTTTTAGCCTGGGAGTGGAAATAGGGTTGATTCCACAACCTGGAATAGGAGCAACTTCTGGGCATGGAGTTGTGTTTTTCTCCAACTCCAGCAGCAGTGGGAAAGATGCTGGAGACAGAGGGTTGGTGTAGGTGTAGGAGATGTCTTTAGACATTTATGCCTTTGCTTACCTCTCCTTAGCATGGCCTTTGACTTTCTTCCTCACTTGACAGGACATATTTTTTTTTAAACAAAAAATCTTGCAGTGTGGGCTTTATAGTGCAAAGTTTTGTGGCCCTGGGTATAGCAGTGCCCTGCCCCTGTGCCTGTGGGAAATGGCTGCCAGATGGATTTGGATGACTGCTCCTTCCAAACCTCTGCAAGCTCACCCTGCCCCCGAACAAAATTCTCCCTCTTTGCTGTTTTGCCCGTCTGCAAAATTTCCTACTCTCCAATTGGTAGTATTCACATATGCTTTGCCACATCATCATCCGCTTCCTTCTCATGGATAGAGCTCCCTTTGCAGTAAGCCTCAGCTCCTGGGACATCACTGTCTCTTGCTGCCTTGGCTTTGCTTGCGTCTGCAAAAAGTGTATGCTGCAGGCCCTGAAAAAAGAAAAGAAAAAGAAAAGCCTTATCAGATAAAAATAAAACATACCATCACCAAATCTAAACCTCCCACTAAACCCTAAACAAGTTTTTTTACCCTATCTGATACCCTACCTGAAAATTTAAAAGTATAGCTAAATGTGGAAAAAAACTACTCACAAAAAAAAAGGTAGTCCTAAAGGGACTAAAAGGAATTTTGGGTCTCTGAACTATGAACACAGGGGGATACAAAAGAATATGTAGCCCACCACACTGCAAGTTTGCACAGTATAGCACCATATAGCAACCTCTACACACATTATTTATTTATTACAGGTACTGTACTTATATAGCACCATCAACTTGCGCAGTGCTTTACATATATATTGCACATTCACATCAGTCCCTGCCCTCAAGGAGCTTACAATCTAAGGTCCCTAACTCACATTCATACATACACATACTGGGCCAATTTATCTACCAGCAGAGTGTGGGAGGCAACCTCGAGTACCCGGAGAAAACCCACAAAGGTGCAGGGAGAACATACAAACTCCAGGCAGGTGGTGCCGTGGTTGGGATTCAAACTGTCAACCCTAGTGGTGTTTAAAAAATCCACTATCCCTAAACGACTCCAACAAGTTTAATAGAAGATTTACACACATAGATCCCGGTCCCCGCTCTGTAACGAGCGATCGCGTGTGCCCGGCGGCGATCGTGCCCACCGGGCACGCGCACAGGACTCGGGGGCAAGCGGGGGGCGCGCGCGCCAGCCGCCGCCGGTGCGCACGCGCCCCCTAATGGCCGCAGAAGTGCCGACGTAGAGATACGGGCTCTCGCCCAGAAGAGCCAACCTGCCGCCGTATAACTGCGGTGGCTGGTCGGCAAGCAGTTAATAACCAGACCAATTATCAGCTTTTGGTCCTCTCACATTTTGAATGACATACAACACTGTACCCAAATAAAATTGTTGTCCTTTTTTTTCACACAAACAGAGCTTTCTTTTGGTGGTATTAAATCACTGTTGGGTTTTTTATTTGTTGCGCTATAAGAGAAAAAAGACTGAAAATTCTGTAAAAAAAATGATTTTTATTTGTTTCTGTTATAAAATTTAGCAAATTAGTATTTTTTCAGAGTATTGCGGGGTATTGCAGAGTATTTTGGGGTATTGCAGAGTATTGCAGGGTATTGCAGAGTATTGCGGGGTATTGCAGAGTATTGCACAGTATGGGGAATATTGTTTATTGCACAGTATGGGCAGAGTATTGCACAGGGATGGCTGATTATAGAGAGATGGATGGCTGGATCTGTGACTGAAATTGTCACAGATCCAAACCACAGCACTCCTGCTGCCTCTGCTCTCCCCCTCTCCTCTCATACTGTACCAATCGGTACAGAGAAGGGAGTGAGGAACCGGGGTCATCAAATGACGCCGGTTTGTTTACAAGTGATCGCTCCGTAATTGGCGATTTACCGTGATCCTCGATGCGCCAGGTCTTCTGGGTCCTCTTGTGTGCATGCCATAGGGGGTGCGTGGGAGCGCAATTCTGGAAGGCTGTTAGTTAACGGCCTCCCAGAGTTAAGCAACCGCCCTGTAGTCGTACTTTGGCTATGGGCTGGTTGCTAAGTGGTTAAAATGTAACCAAATATACATTTTATGTGCAGTATCTGGACTTTGCCCAATTATTTTAATATATGTTGATCTGAATAAGGTGAATTCCTAAAACAAACTATTACAAATGCTGTTGCCTGTTATCCATATAATCAATTGTGCTGACATCATTAATGGTGAAGAAATCAATGCTAATTATCATCATATGTAAAGAAAGGTTAAGTCCATGTAGATCAGTAGAACATTGTATAGAGCAGCACAAAGCTTTTGTATACTTGGAAAATATTAAGGCACAGATTGCCTCTGGCACAGAAGGGGGTTTTAAATGGTTGAATAAGCAACACTGCTCACATTTCTGGGATGATGTATTTTGATAACCAATTTACTTGCATGCCATAACAAATTAGATCTGTACAAATCTAAAGAGAAATTGAGCTATGCATGTTTATTAAGTCATGGTGAAATCTAGGTCTGCTGATTAGCTACTAATGTCATACATTCTGTACTCTGCTATCCCACAGAGATTTCACCACTGTTATAGCCGCATACTATGTAATAAATAACAACCACACATAAGAACTGTGTTTCTTTCTAGCTTTGTTCTAAAACAGATTTCTGTGCCAAATATATAACTGGAAAGGTTATTTTAAGGTTTGCATGTTGCAATATGAGTTGGAAAACACAGGCAAAAAAATTGCAATTTTCTCAGCTGTTAAACTGAAATTTTTATTAATGTAAAAGCTCTCGTTTGACCAAAGGCACACAGGTTTCTTGACAGGCGGTGTTGAAACATTATGATGCCTTAAGCCCTAGGCACCATATTGCCCTAGAGTCTAGACACCACGGAATTATAAAATCCTTTGTACAAGCTCCCCTTCTTGTATCATGCAATTATATTTGTTAAAAACAACTGCTAGAATGTGCTATTGCATAAGCAAACAGTCTGCTTTATATTCACTGCTACTGTATAGACCAGTGGTCTCCAAACTGGGGACCGAGGGCCAGATGTGGCCCTTTTCTTGCTTTTATTTATCGCTTAGGCCGCGTACACACGTGGAGATCTATCCGATGAAAATGGTCCGACAGACTGATTTCATCGGATATGTCTCCTGGAGATTTTGGTCTGATGTGTGTATACATGATCAAACCAAAATCCCCGCAGACGGACAGCGTGGTGACGTTGACGCCGCCACGTCACTGAACCAGGAAGTAAAATACGGCGCATTCGGGGGATTTATGTCCGCTGGTTAGGCGCACTAACCATCAGACATGTCGGACAGACGGGTTTCCAGCAGACAAGTTTTAAAGCATGCTTTAAAACTTGTCTGCTGGAAAAACCTGTCTGCTAGCCCGTACACACGGTCGGATATGTCCGCTGAAACTGGTCTGCGGACCAGTTTCAGCAGACAAGTTTGATCGTGTGTACGCGGCCCTAGTGTACTATTCCTCCCACTGATTCAAGGCACTCTTCCACCCACTGACACCAACAATGGAGTACTATTCCGTCCACTGACACCAACTATGGGGAACTATTCATCCCACTCAGAGCCGATCCTCCCTATACGCTCACTACGCAAGCTGCGTAGGGCCCCCGAAAATGACTTAGGGCCCCGCCTTCCACTCGTGTCATAGGACGGATCGGCTCTGCCTGAGTCTAGTTTGCGTGTGGTAAGATAGCTGGAGAGAAGAGTGTGTGTTCTCCTCCCTCCAGCCTGCAGGGGGTGGCAGAGAGCTGACAGCTTAGTGTGTCAGCGTGGGAT
This sequence comes from Rana kukunoris, assembly GCA_029574335.1. Taxonomy (NCBI): domain Eukaryota; kingdom Metazoa; phylum Chordata; class Amphibia; order Anura; family Ranidae; genus Rana; species Rana kukunoris. Next base: position 306,855,807 of record CM056049.1, on the reverse strand, counting down.
AGCAGGGAAGTGATGTGCTCAATATATGATTACTGAGGTACCGTGAGTGATCGTAATTCTTCCCTAAGCAATGCATTGTTTGTTGTAGAAGCCCCTTGTACATTGCTCCCTGTACTTTGAATCTCACCACCTTCGGATCCTTCTAGTCTGATCGTTCTGTTTGTTTTTTTTAACTGTCTGCTGTGTGACTCTCATCCTCTCCTCTCATTACTGTTCCCTCTGGAAGTGCTGAGCAGCCTCTTCACCCTGAGCCCTCTGTGACTGACTTCTATAAGATGTCTCTTTTCATGCAAAGTGAACAGGCAGCCCCCACTGCAATAATCTTTTACAAGGCTTATGTAAACACTGAAGTAACAGAGGTGTCAGATGGCAGGCAGATAAGGTGCATTCTGTATTGTGTGTGTTTATAGCAGGGGTACATATGGTGATTCTAAAGTCTGCAGAAATCAGAAAATCTCTTGGTGTATGTATGTACAATGCAACATCACAAGGGACAAAGCAGAGCTGAAATGGCTGAATTGCAGAATTCACCAATGTGTGGGAAATCTGCAAAATGAAATCACCCTCCACCATGATTGCCAATAGACTAGGGGATAACTGGGTGCTGTGTTCTGCCCACATCCTTATCCTCTGGTCTCCCTGCTGGGTGCTGTGTTCTGCCCACATCCTAATCCTCTGGTCTCCCTGATGGGTGCTGTGTTCTGCCCACATCCTAATCCTCTGGTCTCCCTGATGGGTGCTGTGTTCTGCCCACATCCTTATCCTCTGGTCTCCCTGCTGGGTGCTGTGTTCTGCCCACATCCTTATCCTCTGGTCTCCCTGCTGGGTGCTGTGTTCTGCCCACATCCTAATCCTCTGGTCTCCCTGATGGGTGCTGTGTTCTGCCCACATCCTTATCCTCTGGTCTCCCTGCTGGGTGCTGTGTTCTGCCCACATCCTTATCCTCTGGTCTCCCTGCTGGGTGCTGTGTTCTGCCCACATCTTTATCCTCGGGTCTCCCTGCTGGGTGCTGTGTTCTGCCCACATCTTTATCCTCTGGTCTCCCTGCTGGGTGCTGTGTTCTGCCCACATCTTTATCCTCTGGTCTCCCTGCTGGGTGCTGTGTTCTGCCCACATCTTTATCCTCTGGTCTCCCTGCTGGGTGCTGTGTTCTGCCCACATCTTTATCCTCGGGTCTCCCTGCTGGGTGCTGTGTTCTGCCCACATCTTTATCCTCTGGTCTCCCTGCTGGGTTCTGTGTTCTGCCCACATCTTTATCCTCTGGTCTCCCTGCTGGGTTCTGTGTTCTGCCCACATCTTTATCCTCTGGTCTCCCTGCTGGGTTCTGTGTTCTGCCCACATCTTTATCCTCTGGTCTCCCTGCTGGGTGCTGTGTTCTGCCCACATCTTTATCCTCGGGTCTCCCTGCTGGATTCTGTGTTCTGCCCACATCTTTATCCTCGGGTCTCCCTGCTGGGTGCTGTGTTCTGCCCACATCTTTATCCTCTGGTCTCCCTGCTGGGTGCTGTGTTCTGCCCACATCTTTATCCTCGGGTCTCCCTGCTGTGTTCTGCCCACATCTTTATCCTCGGGTCTCCCTGCTGGGTTCTGTGTTCTGCCCACATCTTTATCCTCGGGTCTCCCTGCTGGGTGCTGTGTTCTGCCCACATCTTTATCCTCTGGTCTCCCTGCTGGGTGCTGTGTTCTGCCCACATCTTTATCCTCTGGTCCCCCTGCTGGGTGCTGTGTTCTGCCCACATCCTAATCCTCTGGTTGCACTGCTGGGTGCTGTGTTCTGCCCACATCTTTATCCTCTGGTTGCACTGCTGGGTGCTGTGTTCTGCCCACATCTTTATCCTCGGGTCTCCCTGCTGGGTGCTGTGTTCTGCCCACATCCTTATCCTCTGGTCTCCCTGCTGGGTGCTGTGTTCTGCCCACATCCTTATCCTCTGGTCTCCCTGCTGGGTGCTGTGTTCTGCCCACATCCTAATCCTCTGGTCTCCCTGATGGGTGCTGTGTTCTGCCCACATCCTTATCCTCTGGTCTCCCTGCTGGGTGCTGTGTTCTGCCCACATCCTTATCCTCTGGTCTCCCTGCTGGGTGCTGTGTTCTGCCCACATCTTTATCCTCGGGTCTCCCTGCTGGGTGCTGTGTTCTGCCCACATCTTTATCCTCTGGTCTCCCTGCTGGGTGCTGTGTTCTGCCCACATCTTTATCCTCTGGTCTCCCTGCTGGGTGCTGTGTTCTGCCCACATCTTTATCCTCTGGTCTCCCTGCTGGGTGCTGTGTTCTGCCCACATCTTTATCCTCGGGTCTCCCTGCTGGGTGCTGTGTTCTGCCCACATCTTTATCCTCTGGTCTCCCTGCTGGGTTCTGTGTTCTGCCCACATCTTTATCCTCTGGTCTCCCTGCTGGGTTCTGTGTTCTGCCCACATCTTTATCCTCTGGTCTCCCTGCTGGGTTCTGTGTTCTGCCCACATCTTTATCCTCTGGTCTCCCTGCTGGGTGCTGTGTTCTGCCCACATCTTTATCCTCGGGTCTCCCTGCTGGATTCTGTGTTCTGCCCACATCTTTATCCTCGGGTCTCCCTGCTGGGTGCTGTGTTCTGCCCACATCTTTATCCTCTGGTCTCCCTGCTGGGTGCTGTGTTCTGCCCACATCTTTATCCTCGGGTCTCCCTGCTGTGTTCTGCCCACATCTTTATCCTCGGGTCTCCCTGCTGGGTTCTGTGTTCTGCCCACATCTTTATCCTCGGGTCTCCCTGCTGGGTGCTGTGTTCTGCCCACATCTTTATCCTCTGGTCTCCCTGCTGGGTGCTGTGTTCTGCCCACATCTTTATCCTCTGGTCCCCCTGCTGGGTGCTGTGTTCTGCCCACATCCTAATCCTCTGGTTGCACTGCTGGGTGCTGTGTTCTGCCCACATCTTTATCCTCTGGTTGCACTGCTGGGTGCTGTGTTCTGCCCACATCTTTATCCTCGGGTCTCCCTGCTGGATTCTGTGTTCTGCCCACATCTTTATCCTCGGGTCTCCCTGCTGGGTGCTGTGTTCTGCCCACATCTTTATCCTCTGGTCTCCCTGCTGGGTGCTGTGTTCTGCCCACATCTTTATCCTCGGGTCTCCCTGCTGTGTTCTGCCCACATCTTTATCCTCGGGTCTCCCTGCTGGGTTCTGTGTTCTGCCCACATCTTTATCCTCGGGTCTCCCTGCTGGGTGCTGTGTTCTGCCCACATCTTTATCCTCTGGTCTCCCTGCTGGGTGCTGTGTTCTGCCCACATCTTTATCCTCTGGTCCCCCTGCTGGGTGCTGTGTTCTGCCCACATCCTAATCCTCTGGTTGCACTGCTGGGTGCTGTGTTCTGCCCACATCTTTATCCTCTGGTTGCACTGCTGGGTTCTGTGTTCTGCCCACATCTTTATCCTCTGGTTGCACTGCTGGGTGCTGTGTTCTGCCCACATCCTAATCCTCTGGTTGCACTGCTGGGTGCTGTGTTCTGCCCACATCTTTATCCTCTGGTTGCACTGCTGGGTGCTGTGTTCTGCCCACATCTTTATCCTCGGGTCTCCCTGCTGGATTCTGTGTTCTGCCCACATCTTTATCCTCGGGTCTCCCTGCTGGGTGCTGTGTTCTGCCCACATCTTTATCCTCTGGTCTCCCTGCTGGGTGCTGTGTTCTGCCCACATCTTTATCCTCGGGTCTCCCTGCTGTGTTCTGCCCACATCTTTATCCTCGGGTCTCCCTGCTGGGTTCTGTGTTCTGCCCACATCTTTATCCTCGGGTCTCCCTGCTGGGTGCTGTGTTCTGCCCACATCCTTATCCTCTGGTCTCCCTGCTGGGTGCTGTGTTCTGCCCACATCCTAATCCTCTGGTCTCCCTGCTGGGTGCTGTGTTCTGCCCACATCCTAATCCTCTGGTCTCCCTGATGGGTGCTGTGTTCTGCCCACATCCTTATCCTCTGGTCTCCCTGCTGGGTGCTGTGTTCTGCCCACATCCTTATCCTCTGGTCTCCCTGCTGGGTGCTGTGTTCTGCCCACATCTTTATCCTCGGGTCTCCCTGCTGGGTGCTGTGTTCTGCCCACATCCTTATCCTCTGGTCTCCCTGCTGGGTGCTGTGTTCTGCCCACATCCTTATCCTCTGGTCTCCCTGCTGGGTGCTGTGTTCTGCCCACATATTTATCCTCTGGTCTCCCTGCTGGGTGCTGTGTTCTGCCCACATCCTTATCCTCTGGTCTCCCTGCTGGGTGCTGTGTTCTGCCCACATCTTTATCCTCGGGTCTCCCTGCTGGGTGCTGTGTTCTGCCCACATCTTTATCCTCGGGTCTCCCTGCTGGGTGCTGTGTTCTGCCCACATCTTTATCCTCTGGTCTCCCTGCTGGGTTCTGTGTTCTGCCCACATCTTTATCCTCTGGTCTCCCTGCTGGGTTCTGTGTTCTGCCCACATCTTTATCCTCTGGTCTCCCTGCTGGGTTCTGTGTTCTGCCCACATCTTTATCCTCTGGTCTCCCTGCTGGGTGCTGTGTTCTGCCCACATCTTTATCCTCGGGTCTCCCTGCTGGATTCTGTGTTCTGCCCACATCTTTATCCTCGGGTCTCCCTGCTGGGTGCTGTGTTCTGCCCACATCTTTATCCTCTGGTCTCCCTGCTGGGTGCTGTGTTCTGCCCACATCTTTATCCTCTGGTCCCCCTGCTGGGTGCTGTGTTCTGCCCACATCCTAATCCTCTGGTTGCACTGCTGGGTGCTGTGTTCTGCCCACATCTTTATCCTCTGGTTGCACTGCTGGGTTCTGTGTTCTGCCCACATCTTTATCCTCTGGTTGCACTGCTGGGTGCTGTGTTCTGCCCACATCCTAATCCTCTGGTTGCACTGCTGGGTGCTGTGTTCTGCCCACATCTTTATCCTCTGGTTGCACTGCTGGGTGCTGTGTTCTGCCCACATCTTTATCCTCGGGTCTCCCTGCTGGATTCTGTGTTCTGCCCACATCTTTATCCTCGGGTCTCCCTGCTGGGTGCTGTGTTCTGCCCACATCTTTATCCTCTGGTCTCCCTGCTGGGTGCTGTGTTCTGCCCACATCTTTATCCTCGGGTCTCCCTGCTGTGTTCTGCCCACATCTTTATCCTCGGGTCTCCCTGCTGGGTTCTGTGTTCTGCCCACATCTTTATCCTCGGGTCTCCCTGCTGGGTGCTGTGTTCTGCCCACATCTTTATCCTCTGGTCTCCCTGCTGGGTGCTGTGTTCTGCCCACATCTTTATCCTCTGGTCCCCCTGCTGGGTGCTGTGTTCTGCCCACATCCTAATCCTCTGGTTGCACTGCTGGGTGCTGTGTTCTGCCCACATCTTTATCCTCTGGTTGCACTGCTGGGTTCTGTGTTCTGCCCACATCTTTATCCTCTGGTTGCACTGCTGGGTGCTGTGTTCTGCCCACATCCTAATCCTCTGGTTGCACTGCTGGGTGCTGTGTTCTGCCCACATCTTTATCCTCTGGTTGCACTGCTGGGTGCTGTGTTCTGCCCACATCTTTATCCTCGGGTCTCCCTGCTGGATTCTGTGTTCTGCCCACATCTTTATCCTCGGGTCTCCCTGCTGGGTGCTGTGTTCTGCCCACATCTTTATCCTCTGGTCTCCCTGCTGGGTGCTGTGTTCTGCCCACATCTTTATCCTCGGGTCTCCCTGCTGTGTTCTGCCCACATCTTTATCCTCGGGTCTCCCTGCTGGGTTCTGTGTTCTGCCCACATCTTTATCCTCGGGTCTCCCTGCTGGGTGCTGTGTTCTGCCCACATCTTTATCCTCTGGTCTCCCTGCTGGGTGCTGTGTTCTGCCCACATCTTTATCCTCTGGTCCCCCTGCTGGGTGCTGTGTTCTGCCCACATCCTAATCCTCTGGTTGCACTGCTGGGTGCTGTGTTCTGCCCACATCTTTATCCTCTGGTTGCACTGCTGGGTTCTGTGTTCTGCCCACATCTTTATCCTCTGGTTGCACTGCTGGGTGCTGTGTTCTGCCCACATCCTAATTAGGGTTGTCCCGATACCACTTTTTTAGGACTGAGTACAAGTACCGATACTTTTTTTCATGTACTCGCCGATACCGAATACCGATACTTTTTTTTTAAATGTCATGTGACAGTTTTCAAACCACAATACAGACTAAGGATATTTTCTTTAGAAATATGAAGAACTCTAACCCAAGACATTATAAAAGAATAAAAATGTTTTATTTGCTTGTCACGCAGTAGTAAAAAACTCAAAGAATTTTCACAGAACATGTTGATAAATACAAAAAAAGTATTCTATTTAGGTATCGGGAGCATTTGGGCGAGTACAAGTACTCCCGCAAATACTTGGTATCGGTCCCGATACCGATGCCGATACTAGTATCTGGACAACCCTAATCCTAATCCTCTGGTTGCACTGCTGGGTGCTGTGTTCTGCCCACATCTTTATCCTCTGGTTGCACTGCTGGGTGCTGTGTTCTGCCCACATCTTTATCCTCGGGTCTCCCTGCTGGATTCTGTGTTCTGCCCACATCTTTATCCTCGGGTCTCCCTGCTGGGTGCTGTGTTCTGCCCACATCTTTATCCTCTGGTCTCCCTGCTGGGTGCTGTGTTCTGCCCACATCTTTATCCTCGGGTCTCCCTGCTGTGTTCTGCCCACATCTTTATCCTCGGGTCTCCCTGCTGGGTTCTGTGTTCTGCCCACATCTTTATCCTCGGGTCTCCCTGCTGGGTGCTGTGTTCTGCCCACATCTTTATCCTCTGGTCTCCCTGCTGGGTGCTGTGTTCTGCCCACATCTTTATCCTCTGGTCCCCCTGCTGGGTGCTGTGTTCTGCCCACATCCTAATCCTCTGGTTGCACTGCTGGGTGCTGTGTTCTGCCCACATCTTTATCCTCTGGTTGCACTGCTGGGTTCTGTGTTCTGCCCACATCTTTATCCTCTGGTTGCACTGCTGGGTGCTGTGTTCTGCCCACATCCTAATCCTCTGGTTGCACTGCTGGGTGCTGTGTTCTGCCCACATCTTTATCCTCTGGTTGCACTGCTGGGTGCTGTGTTCTGCCCACATCTTTATCCTCGGGTCTCCCTGCTGGGTGCTGTGTTCTGCCCACATCTTTATCCTCTGGTCTCCCTGCTGGGTGCTGTGTTCTGCCCACATCTTTATCCTCGGGTCTCCCTGCTGGGTGCTGTGTTCTGCCCACATCTTTATCCTCGGGTCTCCCTGCTGGGTGCTGTGTTCTGCCCACATCTTTATCCTCTGGTTGCACTGCTGGGTGCTCATTCTGTTCTATATTGTACTTATTCTTTGACTGTTTTGTTTAAAGGAGGGAGAATTGTATTGGGAGCACTGATGTGTCAGGTGTGACTATGTGGCAATGGCAAATGGTTTACATAGCTTACGGCATTATGGGTCAGGTAGAGGGCCCCTTGGCAGAATTTTGCTTAGGGCCCCAGGGAGGTCAGGATCGGCACTGATCCCACTACAAATTCTGGATGGACCCTTTGCACACTGCTATACACCCTTCCCAGAAAACTATGCAATGAAAAACAGGGATCTTTCGTTTACACATATTGCAATACATCAGTGACGGTGCATCCATAAAGGGCGCACGTGCGCCACCCCCTCTCTCCTGACGTCCCTCTCTCACCATTGATAGATTCATGCATTGCATGAATCTATGTATGGTCGCTGTTGCCACCCCCTGTTCAGGGGGTGCGTTTAATGGGCACAGTGGCGGCAATTGATGGGCACAGTAGCTGTGTTTGATGGGCACAGTGGCTGCAATTGATGTTTTTTTTTTCATTTGTTTGCACCAGCTGCCACTGTCATATTTATACTTGCTATATATTGATTGTTTCATGCACTACAATTGCTTTTATTTTTTTTACTACCGCCTAATGAATGTGATGATGTTTCACTTTGTTAAGAACATCATAATGTTTCTTGCTCGTGGTTGGATAATGGTAGTTGGCAGAGCTTTACCACATTCACTATGTTCTGTGGCAAATTCTCCTGTAAAGTGTTACTTCTCTTGCAATGTCAACTGTCTATTTGACTTTAGGTAATCAACCTCATTGGCTCAAGCAGGGGCGGACTGACAACTCATGGTGCCCCCAGGCAATAGAAGATTATGGGGCCCCCGGGCTTACAGATGGCCACCACGCCAGAAGGCATTGCATAGGCAGGGCAGCTAAAATCTCAGGATTTTAACATCAAAAGCATGTCGGTTTTGGACATATCAGGGACAGATGTAAAAAAAAAACACAGATTTTTACATACTGTCCCTGGTTTTATTGAGCCTGGCAACCCTGATGGGGCCCCCTAGTGGCAGTGCCGAGAGTCCCAATGATCAGTTCGACCCTGGGCTCAATTTATTAAGGCCAGAGGGTCAGTGTGACAGCCAGGCAGCTTTTCAGTATGAGGGTTTATTTAACAATGACAGCATCTCTCATAACAGGAATCAATTCAACTTATGCAGACTCTCTGTAGACATCTACTAGTCATAGATTTATCATCCGATGTGTTAATGCAATAACTATTTCCAACACTTTCTACAACACACTTTAATTCACATCACTACACCTAAAAGACAAACATTGTTAGAAAAGGATCAATCTGACATGCTACAATGGTTGTACTATACAAATCCTTCAAGATAATGTAAGATGTCAAAGCCACAATAAACTGCCTAGGGAAATCTATAGAATAGTCTTTTGTCCTTTTATGCAAATGGACAACATGAAGATGGAAAATTACTTCTATGTTTGACTTCAAGATGTATGCTCACAGTATACGCTTTCTTTTTACAACCTCTGCACTGCAATAACAAAAATCTTACAAACAATAGTTATGTTTGACAATCCAATATAAGTGTAGCACTTACCCCCGGAGGAGCCGCTGGATAGATTTGGGATCGGCGTGTCACCTCTGTAGCATGTCTAGGGGTATGATGATGAATAGATGATGTGAGCAATGACAGAATGTCCAAACAGCAAGGTGTCGTTTTCTTTGCTTTTATTTTCTTGCCCAACATGGCAAACAGGTAACTTTCACGTGGACAGAGATAGATGGTGAGGAAGAAAGAAGAAGTTGCAGGTTCAGGCCTTAACAATGTGTGGAAGCAGTCCTGCTTCAACGGTACCTTTGCTTTGTCGCCACCTCAGCCGGAGTGGGTGTAGTGTACCTGGACAGTCTCTCTCACAGAACTGGCAGCCGGAATATCACTAAGAACCTTGAGAAGGAAGACAAGCCTCTGCTACAGACTTGGCTCAGTAGAAATTAGGAGTGGTGCCTCTGCCACAGGCCCCTGCTCTGGAACACAGCTCAGTAAAGCAATTCCTTCTCAATAATTAAAGTTGCCTGGATTCCCCTTTAGGTAGCGTCTTCGAATTTGGAGTCTCCGACCGACAAGTTACAACATATAATTTGTCAGTGTCCGGCAACTCAGATCCCCAGTGGATTGTCTAAGCCCTGTTTGATCGCCTGCCTCCGGGCTCACCTCAGACCGACCTCCCCACCGAACAGCTCAACTCGCTTGGGATCTTCTCATTGATGTGTGGACCCAGTAAGTCACTGGGGCCCCTTTGCAGCTTTAGGTGCTCCGGACCATGAGGGCCCAGAGTCAGGAACCCTGCGTAGCACGTGCGCCCCGGCCTGGTAGGCCATATCGCCGGGGCCCATGATGTGCGCATACCCTAAAGGTGGGTGCCGCACCCGGAACCAGGAACAGATAGAAGACCCCACAAAATGGCGTCTGCGCCAGAAATACCCTTCCCCAGCATGCCCTGCGAGGGAAACACTCCTCTAATTGGCTGCTGGGGAAAAAAAGCGTCTCTGCCTGGACCCCTCTGGTGCCACCTGTCACCCAGAGATGGAAAGGCATCCCTGAAACACAGGATGAAACCGCGGGCAGCCCAGCCTGGCAGAAACCTAATTTACATAATCAACATGGATGAGAGCAAAGTAACTCTCTCACCCCCCTCTAGATTTAACATAGCACCTGGACTGAAAGTACAGAGGCGCTACATAAGATTATTTTCATGTTGTGAGTGTCTGCTGATCATCTCTTTCCACAACTTCCTGGATTCCCTGCATGCTTTGTAGCTTCTCTTCTTTGGTTTAATTTCCATTTCTAAGGACTATGTATCCCATGGTACTTTGCTACCTCAAGCAGTGATTCCTGTTCTGACTCTGCCTCCAGAAACTCCTCCCCTTACCACATCTGTAGTTCACAAGGCAGGCTATAATGAATTGTGGGCTCCTGGCAATACAGAGAAAAGGCATTGAAAGTCATTGATTAAAAAAAATAAAAATGCGTAGGGGTTCCACCGTCTATGCATTTTGACCCCTCTAAGCAACATTTTCCCATGTTGATGGGGACAAGGGCCTCATCCCCACAACCCTTGCTCGGTGGTTGTGGGGGTCTGTGGGCGAGGGACTTTATCAGAATCTGGAAGACCCCTTTAACAATGGGGACCCCTAGATCCCGCCCCTCCTATGTGAATTGGTAAGAGGTACCCCTACCATTTCACAAAGAAAGTGTAAACAATTAAAAAAAAAAACACACAGACACAGTTGGGATAAGTCCTTTATTAAAAGTAAAAAAAAGATTCCAGCGGTGGTAATCCACTCTCGGTCTCCACTCCAGCGCTGTCAGTATCCTGCGATGGATGATCTCCTCTCCAGGCTCCAGCGATGATGTCCAGCGCAGCGAGGAACAGCATCCTATCTCCACTGGAGACACCCAGGAATAACTTTGAGGTAGCCTGACAGGTCTCTTATGTAGCTGAGGATGGGACCACCCCTCATGTGACCCAGTCCTCCTCTGATGCAATGGGAGTTCTTGATGGGCCTGGTAATGGAATTTGGGGAGACCCTCACACATTTTTTTTATCAATGACTTTCAATGACTTTTCTCTGTATTGCCGGGAGCCGACAATTCATTATAGCCGCGAGTGGTTTTAAATTACTTTTTTTTTACTTTAGAAATTACATTTTGTGCAGGGACTGTTCTAAGCACGGGAAACATGCGCTACTTTAAAGGCATACTATACACCCCCCCCCCCCCCCCCCAGATATAAAAATGTAAAGGAATATTTCATTTTTATTGTTTCACTTTAAGCATTATTAAAATGTCCCCTGGGGGAGGACCCAGGTCCCTAAACACTTTTTATGACCATCCGCCTCACCACCATTGATGTCATCCCTTCCATGCTGCGCTCCACGAGTGCCTCAAGCCTCGCTTTCAGATTGCTTTACTGCAGGGTAGTTTTCCCAGTCATGACTGCAGACTAACAGAGGAGGATAGTCTATGTGGACAGCCTTACTCCGGATGCCTGCATACTTAGATGTGCCGTTTTAATCATCAACCATGTGAGTTGCTAAATGTTATACCTTCAATAAATATAACCATATAGCTCCTGCTGGATTTTGCTTCTAATTCCCTTGTGGAGGCTGCCATTTGTGAATGGACATTTTATGGGTACACAATCATTCACATTGCTATAATCTTTTTATTTAGACTATAAACTGAAAGTCTTATGAATAAATGGTTGTGGACTGAATCATCTGAGATTGAATTATTTCTTATGGGAAAATTCGTTTTGATATAAGAATGCTTTGAATTACAACTACATACTAATTGTACTTGCAATCCAAGGTCATACTGTATTATAAATATTTTTTTTTTCTTATAAGTGATCACATGACTTCCGTTCTCAGCTGCATAAGGAGCTTAGAGAGCTGAAGGAGGCAGAGAAATGGCAGTACAGTGGAACTGCAGATTACAAGCATAATCCGTTCCAGGAGTATGCTCGTAATCCAATGTACTCGCATATCAAAGCAAGTTTTCCCATTGAATTCAATGGAAACGAAAATAATTTGTTCTGTGTTGACTTCAATGGGATGCAATACCATATGCGCACAGAGGTGGGGGGTGCCAGAGAGCACCGAACACAGCCAAAAAGGCCCGAGGACACTTCGGCTCGGCAACTGCGCCCCCGTACCTCAGGCCAAATGAGGTACTTCAGGCATATTTCCGGCTCTGCTCGGCTTCTGCGCCCCCGTACCTCAGGCCAAATGAGGTACTGCAAGCCTATTTAGCTTGAATTCAAAATTTAAAAAGAAAAAGTTGCTTGCAAATCAAAACGATCTCAAACCAAGTTACTCTTAAACCGAGGTTCCACTGTACACTAATCTTCCCAGTAAATGACTGTGCAAAAAGGGTGTGTCAGCACAAGCCATGGCCATTACAGGACAGGCAGGCTGTGCTGTCAATACAGCCTAAAACTTGACCACACTGGGGTGGATGGGCTCTCATGCCTAGAATGGTCAGTTTGGAAGCAGGGGAAAGGGCAGGAACACCAGGCATTTCACACAAAGGAAGCAATACAAAGAGAACAGGTTACTTTCTAACACAAGGCGCATATCAAGAATATAAAATGTTGGGGTACCATACACTTTAACATGATATGCTCCAATAATAAATAATACTTGGTCCAAAATCTGTGCTCCTTTAAAATAATGAGAACCTGTAAACGCTTTCTGGAAACGTTCCATAAATGCAACCCAAAAGTCAGGAAATGCTGTCATTTGCCAATAGAGTAAACCTGTTTAAACACCTCTGAATTTCTTTTGTTTATTTAACCTGGTTGTGACAGCAGCAATGCTTATTGTTGCCAAATGAGCCTACCAATGGACTAGATTAAGCAGGACTATACAGATACATACAATATATTTATAGTTATATTTGAGTTTTGATCATGTGAACAAATGTGTGACAGGTTGCCTTATAAGGCAAGGCTACTTTCCCCCCGCTGTTTGGGTGTGGCTAGATCTGTCGGTGACTCAGTAACTATCCTGCAAGGTGTATGCATTTTATTATACAGAGATTTGTTATTTAGTGCTACCAGAGATTCCATACAAATAATAACTTGCAATTGTACTTTGACATACCAGTCAGCTTTACCACATACCAACTAAACTGGATTGACCAGATCTCTCTCTACGCTACTGACGTCTGCTGCGATTTTCGGTAAGCTCATTTAAGGGTCACATGCCAACCTACGCTGCACTTGAGACGAGGGAAAAGGAAAGTGAGTTGATTAAAGCATGAAAGCTAAACCAAGAATTTGTAATATGCACCTGAGGATAAATGCATCTACAAGGAATGCCTTCATTAAAATATTTCTCTGTGTCATTTCTTTGGAAGTTTGATTTCCTATAAAGTAGTCATGCAAGTATAATTAACTTACTGTTAATATATTATAAATACACAACACATTGGGGGTTATTTACGAAAGGCAAATCCACTTTGCGCTACAAGTGCAAACTACAAGTGCAAAGTGCACTTGAAACTTGGAAGTGCAGTCACTGTAAATCTGAGGGGTAAATCTGAAATGAGGGGAAATGCTGCTGATTTTATCATCCAATCATGTGCAAGCTAAAATGCTGTTTTTTATTTTCCATGCATGACCCACTCAGATCTATAGTGACTGCACTTTCAGTGCAATTTCAAGTGCACTTTGCTCTTGTAGTTTGCACTTGTAGCGCAAAGCGGATTTGCCTTTCGTAAATAACCCCCGTTGCATTATCTTTTTTACTCTTTGATTATTTTCCATGCATGACCCACTCAGATCTATAGTGACTGCACTTTCAGTGCAATTTCAAGTGCACTTTGCTCTTGTAGTTTGCACTTGTAGCGCAAAGCGGATTTGCCTTTCGTAAATAACCCCCGTTGCATTATCTTTTTTACTCTTTGATCGCTACACCTCCATGACCATTCGCACAGTGTACACAGGGCCGTCTTTAAACACAACATTAGCCGAAGGTGCCCAAAGGTTGGCACTAAAGAGCTGAAAAAACACATAGTAAGTCACTATGTTTGTGTTTGTTGGCCGACAATTGTATGCCGTTTGTGTGCAAGACAAGTTCCTGGTCAACGCCGTTCGGACAAAAGTCTGACGCTTTGTCTGCAGAAAATCTGACCGTGTGTACGAGGCTTTACTCTAAGGCCCCGTACACACGAGCAAATAGATTTGTTCAAATCGGTCGGACAGACCGATTTGAACAAATCTGTCTGCTGGGATGTATTGGTTTGATCGTGTACACATGATCAAACCAAAATCCCTGCCGGCAGACAGCGCGCTGACGTGTCGGTGACGTGGCGGTGACATTGAAGTAAAACACTTCCGCGCATGCCTCGAATCCATTCGACGCATGTACGAGAAGATATGTCTGCTGGATTCCCAGCCGTCAGATTTTTTTTTTTCTTTTTTTTTTTGTATTTTGTGCGTAAACTCGAGAGAGAGGAGCCGGACTGCAGGAGTTGGGAGTAGGCAGACCCCCCCCCGGAGGCAATCGCCATCCTTCTCCATGCCCCTGGTGGCAATGGCGGGTGTGAGGGGGGCCTCCCACTCACCCCGCCCTACCTGCTCCACTTGGGAGCCCGACTGGGGCCCAACAGGACCCCAATGGGGCAGAGGGACTCCCCCTATGAGGGAGTGAGGGGGTCTAGCCCACCCAGCCAGCCCCGTAGGTCCTTCGCCTCTCTTTATTTTAGGAGACCTCATGGCCAAAGTGCGTGTGTGTTAAACCAATTTTGTGTGCGTGCAAGTGTGGTGGGTTTTTTTGGGGGGGGGTGGGCATACTAAGCACAGGCGTACCTTGCATAGCACACCCACCGGGAGCCGGGCTGAGACCACCAAACTCAATTCACATGTAGCTGAGACCGGGATCCGAACCCTTGGCTGCAGAGGTGAACAGCTTGTCAGCGCAGTGCCAATCACGTTGAGCCACCACAGCATGCTTTAAAATCTGTCGGCTGGCCAAATCCGTCTGCTTGCCCGTACACACAATCAAATCTGTCTGCTGGGACGGTCGGGTAGATTTGATCGTGTGTACGCGGCCTAAGACCTTTTATTGTATATACTGTATGTATCCTGATTATATGTGTAGCGCTACCCCTGAAAGAGCCACTGGTTAATTTGGGATCTATTCTTATTTAGCTTAACTCACCCCTGTTTAACTGGCTCGAACCCTCCCTTGATACATCAGAAACCTGTGGAGTGAGATATTGTGACCTCTGCTGGGCTGGGGTCACAATAACAGGCACACAATATGTAAATAAGAATATGCACTCCACACAGTGAATACATTTAGATATGAGAAGGTAAGTTTACTGTATTTAAACTTTAGAAAGACAGGCATAGAGTTTAACACAAAACACAACTGGTCAGTAACAAGTTAGTCTGTTTAGCAAGAGCCCTTGCAAAGATCAGACTTGTAATATAAAGAAAACAGTTATAAACCTAAGAATGGTACGATTCACTTGGATTAACCACTTGAGGCCCGCGCTACCGTCGGATGACGGCAACAGCGCGGGCCTGAAAATCCAACATTCTGTCATTCTGGCTTTCCCAGCGCGCGCTGTACAGCGCGCTGCGGGGAAGCCCTGTGTTGTCCGTGTCCCTTGGACACGGCCAATCACAGATCGCGGCAAACGGCCAATCAGAGCGGCCGTTTGCCATGCGATCTGTGGGCGAATGAGAGATGACCTCTCATAGATCATCTCTCATTGCCGGCTCACACAGAGACAATGTCCTGTCTCTGGAAGGGAGGAGCCCGATCTGTGTTCCTTCCTACATAGGGACACAGATCGGTCACCCCCCCAGTCACCCCCCCCCTCCCTCTACAGTTAGAACACACCTAGCATACACATTTAACCCCTTCCTCACCCCCTAGTGTTAACCCCTTCAATGCCAGTCACATTTATACTGTAATTAGTGCATATTTATAGCACTGATCGCAGAATAAATGTGAATGGTGCCAAAAATGTGTCAAAAGTGTCCGATGTGTCCGCCATAACGTCGCAGTACCAATAAAAATCGCAGATCGCCGCCATTTCTAGTAAAAAAAAAAATAATAAAAAATAATAATTCTCTCCCCTATTTTGTAAGCGCTATAACTTTTGCGCAAACCAGTCGCTTATTGCGATTTTTTTTTTTTTTTTTACCAAAAATATGTAGAAGAATACGTATCGCCCTAAACTGAGAAAAAAAAATGTGTTTTTTTTTTTTAATTGGGATATTTATTATAGCAACAAGTAAAAAATATTGTATTTTTCTTCAAAATTGTCGCTCTTTTTTGTTTATAGCGCAAAAAATAAAAATCGCACAGGCGATCAAATACCACCAAAAGAAAGCTCTACTTGTGGGGAAAAAAGGACGTAATTTTGTTTGGGAGCTACGTCGCACGACCGCGCAATTGTCAGTTAAAGCGACGCAGTGCCGGAAGCTGAAATTTTACCTGGGCAGGAGGGGGGTGTAAGTGCCCAGTAAGCAAGTGGTTAAACCAGTGTTTCTCAATTCCAGTCCTCACGCCCCCCCAACAGGTCATGTTTTCAGGATTTCCCTCAGATGAAAAGGCTGTGGGAATTACTAAGGCAGTGAAACTGATCAAATCACCTGTGCAAAATAATGGAAATCCTGAAAACCTGACCTGTTGGGGGGGCGTGAGGACTGGAATTGAGAAACACTGGATTAAACAAACAGTCTATGCTCATGAGCACCCACAGCAGACAGTTCTGCGGAACAGTAAATGTTCACGATGCAGCCGGTTGGTGCACGTTAGAATTTGTAATCCACAGAGGGCAAATGATTAATGCAGGTTGATTAACCACTTTAGCCCCGGACCATATTGCTGTCCAAAGACCAGAGCACTTTTTGTGATTCGGCACTGCGTCGCTTTAACTGACAATTGCACGGTCGTGCGACGTGGCTCTTAAACAAAATTGGCGTCCTTTTTTTCCCACAAATAGAGCTTTCTTTTGGTGGTATTTGATCATCTCTGCGGTTTTTATTTTTTGCGCTATAAACAAAAATAGAGCGACTATTTTGAAAAAAATGCAATATTTTTTACATTTTGCTATAATAAATATCCCCAAAAAATATATAAAAAAACATTTTTTTCCCTCAGTTTAGGCCGATACGTATTCTTCTACATATTTTTCGTTAAAAAAAAATCGCAATTAGCGTTTATTGATTGGTTTGCGCAAAATTTATAGCGTTTACAAAAAAGGGGGTAGTTTTATGGCATTTTTATTAATATTTTTTTTTTTACTAGTAATGGCGGCGATCAGCGTTTTTTTTTCGGTACTGCGATATTATGGCGGACATATCGGACACTTTTGACACATTTTTGGGACCATTGGCATTTTTATAGCGATCAATGCTATAAAAATGCATTGGATTACTATAAAAATGGCATTGGCAGTGAAGGGGTTAACACTAGGGGGCGGGGAAGGGGTTAAGTGTGTTCCTATTTGTGTTCTTACTGTGTGGGGGGGGTGAACTCACTAGGGGGGAATCATCGATCTTCCGTTCATACATTGTATGAACAGAAGATCAGCGTTTCCCCCGCTGACAGGAACGAGTGCTGTGTGTTTACACGCACAGCTCTCGTTCCCCGCCCTGTAATGAACGAGCGCACGCGCGCGGCGGCGATTGCGCCCGCCGGGCACGCGCGCGGGACTCAGTGGGCGAGCGGGGGGGCGCGCACGCGGGCCGCCGGCGGCGCGCACGCGCCCCCTAGTGGCCGCGAAAGTCCCGACGTAGGATGACGGGCTCTCGCGCAGGAGAGCCGACCTGCCGCCGTATAACTGCCGCGGCTGGTCGGCTAGTGGTTAAGCAAAGTCTCCTGGACAGCACGTTGGTGAGTTGATCACCGTCTGGTGTCAGTCACTTTGGTGTAAATACTGCAATTCCCTCAGGCCCCTCAAGTCTGGACCGAGAGCCTAAAGGAGGTGGAAGGCCTTTGTGGTGGTACTCAAAGTCTGTCTAAGAGGAGAGTTTAGACGTTGAGCATGTGCTCCCTCACCCGACAGGCCGATCCGCCTGTTTTCCTCACAGAAGGTGCGATGACAAAACACTGCTTCACCGCACAAAGGGTTCCAGACGAAGGAGTCCCACTGTTCGGGTTGTCAGCTGGGCTGCCTCTTCGAACTCTGGGTACGCGGGCTGGATACTGGAGGTCTCTCTGCAAACTTAGGCCTTGGCTTCTGGCCTAACCACACGGCTGTCTCTGTCAGCAGCTCCGCAGAGGAGAAGAGGCTGGATCCGAGAGAGCGAAAAAGCGCGCTCCCTCCCCTTATGTAACCTCCCCCACAAGTCTGTGCAAAGGCATCACATGTTCCAACAGGGCAAGGCATTGCAGGAAATGTAGTCCGTTTCTCCTAAGAGTCAATAGAGTCCATATCTCCTGCTACTTGCAATCCCACAATGCATAACTTTTCCAACGGTATCTTACATATTTACAAGGTATGCATAGAGTTCCAGCGGGATGGCCTGTCATTAGACTCAGACAGGGTGACCCCACTACACATGTTATGTAAGCTAAATAGTGCCTGTTTCTTTTAGGCTTGCTACATACCTGGTGACCCTGGCAGTTCCCCTCCTCTATTTTTCATTCTGACCATGCCAGGCACAGAAGCAGATCCATGCTGGTGTGGACAGTTCATGGATCCCTTCTTCCTTTTTTGAAATCCAGGAAGCTGTGTCTAAGTATAGCATGCTGCTGTCTCCTGTGTCAGATTGGCAGCCACGCGACCCAGGCAGCTCTGTTTTCTTGATTGACAGCAGTTGCCAACAGGAGCCTTGCTGGAACGTAGTGTCAGCCAAATGGAACAGCAGGGATTGTACGTCCCCGCTGTGCATGACCAAGACATACTGGTCCACTTTATAATGTGACACATTCCCCAACAGGAGGAAGGAGGGCAATACAGAAGGCTTTGTGGTCATGTGACTCTAATATCACAAATATTTCCTGTTTTACTCTATGATATATTTAATGTCTGTGCACAGATACTTTAACCATTCTCTACACTCACCAAAATGAAAAAAACTTGGGTAAACTTAAAGGGGTTGTACATGTAAAAAATGTTTTCCCTAAATAGCTTCCTTTACCTTAGTGCAGTCCTCCTTTACTTACCTCATCCTTCCATTTTGCTTTTAAATGTCCCTATTTCTTCTGAGAAATCCTCACTTCCTGTTCTTTTGTCTGTAACTACACACCATAATGCAAGGCTTTCTCCCTGGTGTGGAAAAAAGCCACTTGAGGGGGCGAGCAGGACACACTCTACTTTGCAGATAGAGAAAGCTGTGTGTTAATGGGTGTCCTAACACTCCTGATCGCCCCCTCCCCCCTCAAGAGGCTTTCTCCACACCAGGGAGAAAGCCTTGCATTACTGTGTGGAGTTACAGACAGAAGAACAGGAAGTGAGGATTTCTCAGAAGAAATAAGGACATTTGAAAGCAAAATGGAAGGATGAGGTAAGTGAAAGAGGACTGCACTAAGGTAAAGGAAGCTATTTAGGGAAAAAATATTTTACCTTTACAACCCCTTTAAGCCTTCTGGTGAAATTGACAATGGATCTATGCATTGACCACAGCCATCAAAAGTAGAAGAAATGTCTTGCCTTTCTGGGACTTCTAGGAACTCAAATACTGCTATATCATCATTGTTTGCAGGGTCAGCCTTTCTGATCAGGGGTGAAGTGAAAAAAGTCAGAGGGGCATCCTGTCAACACACCTTCTTTTTATCTTCTACAGCTAGCTCTCCCTGTTTTGTCTCTCCAGCTCTCCTCACTAGTTGTATGTGAGTCACTGACATTCTGTCATACACTGTAACATTTTCTGTTCATTCAGTGTGCTTCTGGACCATGAGTAATGACTAGGGTTGCCACCTTTTCTTCAAGTCAAACCCGAACACTTTAGCGGCGCACAGCTATTTTTTTTTTTTTATAGAATAAACTATACATATATTTTTAGATTAAATAACATTTCTAATCATATGAAGTTAATAAGAGTCCCTTTTTACATCAAAGTCCACAGAGTTCCCCCTTTTACATTTGAACTTGCAAAGTTCCCTTTCACTGTAAGGGGGGACTCTGCCGACTCCTATGTAAGGGAGAACTCTGGAGACGCTAATATAAGGGATCCTCTGGGAACCTGATTTAAGGGGGAACACTGAGAACTCTGATGTACGGAGAGGACTCTGATGTGCGGGGGAACACTGTGGCCTCTGGTGTAAAGGGGAACTCGGATGTAAGGGGTGCTCTGAGAACCCTGATTTACCTTAGTGTAGTCACTCAGAGGCAGAAGAGAGAAGGGGGGAGACTTCAGTCACAGACAAGGATGGATGGTGAGCTCACTCACCCCTTGGCAGTCAGCACCTCTCATCCACATGTATCTAAAGCTGCTGGACTTTAAATTTATAGCCCCAACTTAAATTTTGTGAGGTGCAGTGCCAGTGATTGAAGTGTGGGAAGACACAGAGGGGTAGGGGTGGGGGGAAGAGGTGCAGGTTGAGCCCTCTCTCCTCTCCTGTCTGTGTGTGTGGGTTTGGGGAGGGGGATTGTTAGTGTTGGCTTTGGGCAGTGTGAAAGAGTGTAACTGACAACTGCAGCCAGCAACCCTGCTGGGAAGCCATAGTCCAGTCTGAACAATGTGTCTGGGTGTCTGAAACCTGGACGCATGATCCCAAACCCGAACTGTCCGGGTGAATCCTGGACAGGTGGCAACCCTAGTTATGACCCAGAAGTAACATGTGACATTACTTTTGGGTAGTGCAGAGGCACTGCAGGAGTGCATCTCTATGTTGCTGAATCACAAAGGGGGTTATTTACGAAACTTCAAAGGCAAATCCACTTTGCACTACGCGTGTACTTGAAAGTCGCTTTAGATCTGAGGGGGACATGCAAGGAAAATAAAAAGAAGCTTTTTTACTTGCACGTGATTGGATGATAAAATCATCAGAGCTTCCCCTAATTTCAGAGCTTCCCCTCGGATCTACAGCGATCTACAGGGACTGCACTTACAAGTGCACTTTCAAGTGTACTTGTGGTGCAGAGTGGATCTCCCTTTAGCAAATTAACCCCAAAGTGTTTGTTTGCATTAGGTGTGTAAGTGGGATGAAATAGTCAGATAGGTGCTGTAACGGCAAGGAGGATAGGAGTTAATGCCTTTCCTGGCTCTTTAAATCAGAGCTGTGTATAACCAGCATTACAGCTATCTGGGATACACTCAGTAGCTGCTGGTGCTCAATATTTAGGGGGGGGGGGGGCAAACAGAGTCCTAAGACTTTCCAATCAGGTCTTAGGACACGCTTACTGATTGGTAAGGAGGAGAAGCAGGAAGACATTCGCACAATAAAGGCATTTTTATCGGAGATTGGAGTGCGACTGTCCAGACCTTCCCTCTTCTAATTTCTATATGCTTAGCCTGAACCTGCTGCTTCCACCATGAGGAGAGTGCAACTTTCACCTGGAGCGGTGATCCCTTTCCCATGTGACCGATGTGACACATCGGTCACATGATCATAAACCCCACCCGGCATCCTATACGGCTTAAAGGGATGGGAGGAGCCAGCACCAAGAGGTTTAGCTGGCCATACACTGGTAGAATTTTATTTGAAAATGATCTAAGTAAAAAGTTTTCTCAAACGAACACATTTCTTACATTGAGTATGGTTTTCATACTGGAAAGGAAATTCAGTCCAAAATTAAGTGTTAAAAACAACGTTCATGTCGGGTTCACACCTATGCAAACTGAATGTGCGCATTCAATTCACATAGCAGGAGAATGTGACTGGCTCTCTATGGAGCCGGTTTACATATCTCCGCAGGGGGTCTGGTGCGGTCTGCCGGAAAAACGTGTGCCTTTTTTGGTGCATTTCAGATTCGGTTTCAGCCCAAATTCGGGCTGAAATCGGACCTGAATCAGTGAACTAGCACGCATCGGACCCCTGCTGTGAACCACATGCCGCGGCAGTGTGAACCCGGCCTCAATGTTTTTTGAAGTACTTTCAAGTTCCAATCATCATGTCATCAAATTTGGTAGAAAAACTGCTAGTATATAGCCAGCTTTAGAGCCTGGCGAATATACTAAAGACTAGCTACAACCTTCATGTGCAGTAAACCACAGGGACTGTGGAACTTATCACAGCTGTGTACCTGTCTATCACGTCACGAGAAGTTGTACTTGTAGACATGGGCACCCGCTAAAAAAATTTCAGAGGGGGGCGCTTCGGCAGCGGCGATACACATTCGCATTTTACCCCTTTCTTCGACCACTAGCGGGGGTTAAAGCCCCCCCACGTTAAAATGTAAAAACACCCCACTGTGTCCCCTGCATCTTTCAATATCTCTTTTTCACTACTGTGTACCCCCTCTCCACAACTGCACCTCTGGACCCCTTTACATTACACAGCACCCTGCATCACTGGACCCCTTTACGTTACACAGCACCCCACAGCTCTGGACCCCTTTACATTACACAGCACCCCTTTCCCTTGACTGAAACACTACACTATATGGACAGTATATTTATTTCAGGTCTAAAAGAGGAACCTTTCGGAATGAGGGACAAATGGATTTGATTCCAGAAGAGGGACAGGCACTCTTAATAAGGGACAACTAGATGGGAGGGGAGAGCTTAGTCACCGCTTAAATCGTCGCCATGGCCAGTTCGGCCCTGCTCCTGGCTCTCCCTGGCACTTTCAGGGGGGGGCAAACGACCCCCCTTGCCCTATGGAGCAGACGCCCATGCTTGTAGATCTTTACCTCTGAAGTGGTTTCTCTATGCCTATTGCTGTCCTTAACAATGTCCATCGAAGGGAAAGGGGCCAAAGCTGCTACCCTGCCTAGGGTCCTGCCTTAACATTTCTCTGGGAGACACAAAGCCCAATACAGTTACAACATGGGAAAGTCTGTAGGAGGTTTACTTGTTAACGCTTATGCCATGCAGCACTGGAGCCTCTGGTTCAAATGCTGGTCAGGATGCTGTCTGCATGGAGTTTGCTATGCTTGTGTGAGTTATCTCAAATGCTCCAGAGCTTGTAGGCACTGGTCTTTTAAAGTAAATGTAAACCCTCAATGACTGACTTGTAGGTAGCAAAATGCTGTGGAAGTTGGGGAGGGTAAGGAAATGTTTTTTCACATCTTGATGCACCTGGTGATGTATTTCCTGCAGCTTCTTTATAGCCTCTACATGCACTACAGCCATAAGAGGCTGCATGTGTTTTTTCCCCAGTGCATATTTCCTATTAATTGCTGGCAGCAATTGATTTTGTTTACAGCCTGTCCTTGTCCACATGAACTACAGTCATAGCAGGTTGCGTTTGTTTTTTTCACAGGGCTTAATTTATATTTTCGCTTTGAAAGAGCGTGTGGCAGGGTGATTAAATGGCAGAAGACTGTGGGAGACAGAGCATTACACAAAGTGCCCAAAACAAGGACCTTTAAATAAGTATCATCAGATGTTAAAGGGTATATGAAATTTAAGTGGTTGAGTTTACATTTGCTTTAAAAAACCATGACTAATGCTGCGTACACACGATCATTTTTCGGCATGAAAAAAACGTTGTCGGGTTCTGAAAAAAAAAAAAAAAAAAAGAACATGCTGCATTTTTTAACGTCGTTTTCAGGTTGTAAAAAATGATCGTGTGTGGGCTAAAATTATGTTAAAAACCCGCGCATGCTCAGAAGCAAGTTATGAGACAGGAGCGCTCGTTCTGGTAACACAGAATCAGCTAAAGCAGCCCAAAGGCGAATGGAACTTCACCTTTATAGTGCCGTTGTACGTGTTGTACGTCACCGATCATTTTTTAAAAACGATGGTGTGTGGGCAACGTCGTTTTAATGATGAAGTTGGAAAAACTTCATTTTTTCTACATGCTAAAAAACAACGTTTTTTTTTGTGCTGAAAAATGATCGTGTGTACACAACATAAGTTCCTAGCATTGCAGTTCTGAGGTACATTTTCAGATGATGTGACCTTACCTGTCAGAGGTGAGGAGACCAATGTTGTATTCCCAGTAAAGAGGAACACAGATCGGTCTCCTCCCCTTGTGAATCCCCTCCCCCTACAGTTAGAATCACTCCCTAGGGAACATATTTAAACCCTTCAGTGCCCCCTTCACTGCCAGTCACATTTACACAGCAATCAGTGCAGTTTTATAGCCCTAATCACTGTATAAATGTGAATGGTCCCAAAAAATATGTCCGTCGCAATGTCACAGTCACAATAAAAATCGAAGATCGCTGCCATTACTAGTAAAAAAAATATGAAAAAATGCAATAAATCTATCCCCTATTTTGTAGATGCTATAACTTTTGCGCAAACCAATCAATATACACTTATTGTATTTTTTTTTTTTTTACCAAAAATATGTAGAAGAATACATATCGGCCTAAACTGAGGAAAAAATGTTTTTTTTTTTTTTTTTTTTTTACAAATGTGATATTTATTAAATCAAAAAGTAAATAAAATTTTTTTTTTTTCAAAATTGTCGCTCTTCTTTTTTTTATAGTGCAAAAAATAAAAGCCACAGAGGTGATCAAATACCACCAAATGAAAGCTCTATTTGTGCAATTGTGATTTAAAGTGCAACAGCGCTGAAAACTAAAAATTGGTCTGGGCTGGAAGGGGGTGAAAATGCCCTGTGTTAAAGTGGTTAAAATAGTTTTGCTGCTGGTCAATTTTACAATGCTGTGTTATTTGCAGTTTTTCAATTTTTGTATTAAAACACCTGAGTGTGTTCTTTATCTGTAGTCAATTTGGGACTAAAATTGCAATTTCAAGTGGACATAAGGGCAAATATATGTCTACTTAAAAAATGACGCCCCCATCCTCATACTTATGCTGCATACCGTTTGTAAAACGGATCCGTGTAAATAGGTATGCAGGATGCGACAACCCCACATGACCTGAACCCAGGCACTATTGCTCATCTGTAGTTATTATTTAAAAATAAATGTAGCGCCTAGCTATTTTCAGAGCCGGTGCTATTGTAAATTTAGAGGGAGTTCAGAGAGGTAGTTGGCTCTGAACCTTTTTATTTGGTTACATTTGGGGCCTCTGCTCCAACTTTGGCTGTACTGTTTGTGCATACTGTAGTTGTCTGGGGAGTAAGTCCCACCCCAGGCCGACAGGTGGCAACAGCAGGGTGAAGTGCAGTTGGATATCTCTTCCTGGCAACCAATCAGGAGGGTTGATCTCCTTGCTGTGCATGCTGGGAAGGGGTATTTAAAGGGCAGACGCCATTGGTTCAGGGTCGTTGTGTTCCCGCCCTTGAGCTGGGCAGTCGCCCCACACTCGGGGTGTGTGCGTGTGTGTGTTGCAGTGTTCCTGGCTCCGGGACCACGTTGGTCTGGAGCACATTCATCTATCTGGTGGATCCAGTGAGTCAACTGGGTCCCTAACTTGCCAGATGGTCCTGGGCTGTCCTTCCAATTGGAGGAAGCCAACTGATGAGGAACCTGTCTGGGAGATACCGAGCACGAGGCTGGTGTTTTAGGAGAGGCTTGTCCATTCATCGTGGACACTTTGGTTCTGAGAGGCTGGACGCAGGTTACCTATCAGTTGCTGATTTAACCAAAGCTACTTGAACGAGAACCGGGTGCTGTATCCAGTCAAGAAGGATTTTGGACCCCAGCTGTTTCCAATCTTTAGGAGGGTCTGTGGCAGAGGCCTAATCCTGTTCGTTCGAGTGACATTCTGGCTGCCAGGCTGATAAGGGAGGCCTGTCCAGATGCACTTTACCCACTTTGGCCGGAGTTGTGAAGTAGAGTTGTTGTTGCAAGCAGGACTGTTTCCATATCCAGTTACACCTGAATTTGCTGTCTTCCATTTTGCTATCCCTTCATCTTCCACTCATTTTTACAATTTTGCCCCGTTGGGTAATAAAAGCACAGAAAAGGCATCTGTCATGTGGACATTGACTTTACTGCAGCTCTCATCCAGTACCTTAGACAGCGGAGATGCAGAGGTAACATGCCACCCGAATCAAACCAGCAGCTCCTTCGGGGGTAGTGCTACATAAATATAAAGCATAGTGTGCCTCAACTGCAGTCCCTGACATTGCTAAATGGCCCCATATAACTAGTATATGTTATGCCAGAGAGGACTTTCAAGCCCTGTACCCACGATCGGTTTGTCTGATGAAAACAGACCGATGGATCGTTTTCATCGGACAAACCGATCATGTGTGGGCCCAATCGGTTTGTTTTCCATCGGTGAAAAAAAATAGAACATGTTTTAAAATTTTCTTATGGATAAAAAAACGATTGGCAGTGCGGAAGTCCATCGGTCAAAAATCCATGCATGCTCAGAATCAAGTCGACGCATGCTCAGAAGCATTGAACCTAATTTTTCTCAGCACGTCGTAGTATTTTACGTCACTGCGTTGGACACGGTCGGATTTTTGTCTGATGGTGTGTAGGCAAGACTGATGAAAGAAAGCTTCATCAGATTAGATTCCATCAGATATCCGATCATGTGTACAGGGCTTCAGAGACAGATGAATTGACTACAGAGAATGTAGACATGCTACAGGTCGGTGTGGTAGGAGATTGGAGACATCCTGCAGAATACATTGAAAGGTTCAGGAGTGGACATGTTACACATGGCTAGTAGGGATCACTGCTATTACCTCTTTACAATCAGGGCTCCCACTACTTACTGCTTGGGTCTGTTCTTGTACAAGTATCAAAGGGCCACATATGGATCTTAGGCCAAAGGTTGGGTACCAGCGGTATATATCAATTATCAAATGAAATTGTATTTTTTATCCCAGAACAATCCTTTTAAATAAAGTAAACTTAAAGGGTCACTAAAGATTTTTTTTTAGCTAAATAGCTTCCTTTACCTTACTGCAATGCTGTTTTCATGTCCTCATTGTTCGTTTTTTTTTTTCTTTGATGTTGCTGTAATCCTGCTCTGTTCTGGACACTTCCTGGTTGTCTGTTTCCTTATAACCACAGTACTGGGAGCTTTCTCACTGTGGTCACTAATCAAGGAGGTGTGATTACTGTGTCTAAACTGAAACTAGATTGGGCTGAGGCAGGAAACAACAGCAAAAACGAAACTAGAACTGTAGGTTGATTATATGATTGATTTTTATCCATTTGTAATCATTTTTAAAAGGAATCGGTTAACTATTATGTCTCTATACCCTGTAAACAGTCATTTCAGCCCAACATTTTTTTTTTCCTTTAGTGACCCTTTAAGTAGAAAAAAGGTTAGCTGACAAAAAAAAAGGTTGTGATCCTATAGTGGTGAGACATATATGGTTCTGAAAGTGTTTCCTAATCATTTTTGGGTTTCTTTTTTTTTATCTATCCCCTGGGAGGTTTATAAATATTTGTACACAGCTAATATCTAATGACTTGGAGTACCCACTTAGTAGTCGCATAGAAAAATTGTCAGTGAACTAGAATGAGTCATCAAAGCAGAATTCATAGCGTCATCTAATATAGAGCTTTCCCCTAGGTGTCTGTTTGCAACCAAGAAGCCGTCTTCAGTTGATTTTTGAACAGTTGGAATTCCCAGAAACCTATTGATTCATGAATGAGTAATAGCTCATTGATGTGTTTAGAAGACATATGTCTGTGTAGAGAAATCCATAAAATGTGTCTTGTTGCCTGAAACCTGCTGCTGTAACTGTAACCCCCAGGAAATACTATA
Organism: Rana kukunoris; assembly: GCA_029574335.1. Lineage (NCBI taxonomy): Eukaryota > Metazoa > Chordata > Amphibia > Anura > Ranidae > Rana > Rana kukunoris. Next base: position 306,828,326 of record CM056049.1, on the reverse strand, counting down.
TTTGTTTGTTATTCATGTATTTATTACAATGTATTAAAGTCCTATGGAGACGTTTTTTCCATAGAGCTCACTGTAGACATTGAGAATGTTTGCCAAATGTGGACATTTGTGAGCAGATTAGGGAGCATTCATATGTTTGTAGGCAGCTCCATAATTCTTGGTAGGGATGATTGATATGGGGAAAATTATGATACTAAATTATGATACTAACAAGGTTAATAGTCAAGATTTTGTCAAAATGAACACGGGGAGCTAGGCACTACCATGTGGGACATTTACTAAAGAAAACATACGTTTTAAAAATAAAGTATGTCTCAATATTCTGATTAGATCAAAGAGGCCTAGCGCTCCCTGATTTAAAAAAAAATATTTTCAAGCTGTGGTTCTGTCAAAGATCTCGGACTGGAAGCATGCAAACCACTGTAAACTTTTGGTTCGGTTAGGCCACAAGGGTAGGCAACCTCGGCACTCCAGCTGTGGTGACACTTCAAATCCCATCATGCCTCTGCTGCTAGAGTGTCATGCCTGTGATTGTCAGGGTCTTGCAATGTCTCATGGGACTTGTAGTTTCAAAACAGCTGGAGGGCCAAGGCTGCCTACCCCTGAGTTAGGGTCTGAATTGTGAATGTCCACTTTTGGTATAGTGCCATGGATTCACAAAAATTACAGGAATCTCTCAACTTTAACCTCTACAGTCACTATTTTGACTTTGGCCATCTGGCTACATACTCAGTATTAATTAAATTATAATTCTCTGTTACTGCCCCTTCTAAGCAATCACTACTTCCTTTTGGGACTTAGCCTAGGTTCACATTAAATGTGGGCTTGAAATCATGCAAGTTCAGATGAACTCACGCAATTTCAAACCAACATTTCAGCCCGACTTCGGGGATTAATGCACAGATGTCTACTAAAATCACCCCCGAAGTCACCAAAAGTAACTACTTTTGGGAAGTCGACGTTGCACCAATTTGTGTGGTGGCATCCATGGGCGTCCGCTCCATAGGGCAAGGGGGGTCAATTGCCCCCCCCCCGGAAATCAGAGTGGACTGTACTTTTCAGGCTCCACATGGATGCATTCCACACACATGGCATATCTTATTAAAAATTATTATTTTTAATAATGTGGACTAGATTCTATGTAGAACCTGAAAAGTCCCAGTATATTCCTGACATTGTCATGAGTATAAAGAGACATACAGAATACAGCCCACCTCCAGGAAAGGGAAAAGTCCATCCTTGCACTGCTGGGGGGAAATTACCACTTGTACTTCTATGTTTCCATGTTCCAGCCAGCCGCACTGCTCTCCTCTTCCAAAGCCTCAGCACCATTGCATACCATACATAAACATTAACCCTGTATGGTACAATGAGTATAATGGAATTCTATCACAGCCTGTCACAGAAGCTGCAGGGGACCAGTCACAGGGATTGAGGGAATCAGGAAAAGTTCAGTACACAGAGAGTATATTTGTTCCAATTTAGAGAATTCACACTCAGTCCCTTTCTATTTTTCAAAAGTGAGCTATCAGGGGTCTGTTTAGTCCCCTAATATTTCACCAAAGCCCCCCAACAAGACAGTTAAAAAATGTAAAAATAAATAAGTTTGTAAAAAAATACATAAAAAAAAACGACTGACACCGTCCACTGCCCTTTTAACACTGCCCACTGCCCTACTGACACCATCCATCCTATTTGGCCGCTAGAGAGGGGGGTTTAATCCCCAGTTAGCGGTTGAAGACAGGGTTAAATGTGACTGTGTATTGCCGCTGCCGAAGCACCCCCCCACCACCCCTGAAAAAATTTCAGCGGACGCCCATGGTGGCGTCTCAGACGATAGACTCCGATTTGGGATGTTAAATCGGCCCAATGAGAACGGGGGCTCATGGATAGAGCCTTCCTGCTCTAACTGCTTTTGCAACCTCTCCCACTGTACCATGATATTATCCCAATCTTTACTTTTACCCTTGGAAGAGATAAAAACTTCAGACTCCATTTGAAGTGGGAAAAAAAAAGATGCATCATTACACAGCTGTTATACATTCATAAATGTTATCTATGAGATAGGGTCACATGTTCTCAAGACCCTCTACTGTCATTCAGAACGCTATATTATCTTTGTAATCTGAAAACCTTTGAATACAAATTTTAAGTGAAAAAAACTAATTCAAACTCCATTTTACCAATGGATTCATGACACTACCTGCAATTATCTTGTTAATGCGTTCCTTACCCAAGCCACTCAAGTCCCTACAGGAGTTGACTCTGATAGAGTCCATATTCTCCTCTCACACACCATCAAGTGAATTTATCTCCCAATACTACCAAGCCTTATGCCGCGTACACACGGTCGTTTTTTGCGATGAAAAAAAACGACGTTTTTTAAAACGTCATTTAAATTGATCGTGTGTGGGCAAAACGTCGTTTTTTGTCTTCAAAAAAGCGACCCAAAAAAAATTCCAACATGCTTGAATTTTTTGTGTCGTTTTTCAAAACGTCGTTTTTTGTTTCACAAAAAGTCACCCTGTGTAGCAAAAACGTCGTTCAAAACGACGTTTTTCAACCCGCGCATGCCCAGAAGCTAGTTATGAAGCGAGCTTCAATGGAAAAGAGTGGTGAACGTAACCTCGCTTTTTGTGAAAAAAACGATGGTGTGTAGGCAACATCGTCTTTGAAAGTGACGTTTCAAAAACGTCGTTTTTTACATTACAGAAAACTTCGTTTTTTTTCATAACAAAAAATGATCGTGTGTACGCGGCATAAGTTTCATCAAGCATTAAACACAACAATATACCATTCTACAATTATCCCATGTATCTTTTAGAACTAGAGGAGATCAATTACAAACTCTTAACTAGATAGCATTAAATGTAGGCCAACCTACTCTTGATGTTCCCTTTTGTATCCCCTATGTGCGGAAGAGCCTGTGGGATGAGAGCGACCCACTCTCACATTGGTGGCATTGCCCCATTATTTGTCCATTTTGGGAAGATGTTAACCCTGATAGAAAATATTCAGGGTAGTAAAATTGCAGCAAAATCCTGGTTAGCTTTATTCCACTGTACAGGCAAGCTGATCAGCCAATACAGGCAATCCATTACTCCACACCTGCTCAATGCAGATAGAGCTCTAACACTATTACTAAGGAAGCAAATACAGGCCCCCACCATCAAACAGTGGTTTCAAAAGGTTGACCATATCAGGATCATGGGAGAACTTACACTCAAAGAAATATAATAATTCTTCCCATTATTGCATAGTATGGGCTGGTTGGCTTGCCTTTAAATCCACACTCACGTAGATGGATTTTATGTCCTCCCCACATTAATCGACAATATTTGTTTATATGGTGCATTGTATACACTTGATTTGACGGCCACCCATGTCCTTTCTTCAGAGCCCTGTGCCATGACCAGCATGCCCACATGAGTGATGTCATCACGGCTCAGGCCTCTCACAGCGCCGGAGCCTGCTGACCCGGAAGATATCAGCCGGAAGATATCAGCCGAAAGGTGCCAAATGTGGCACCAGAGGGGAGAGATGAGCGGAAGTTCCACTTTTGGATGGGACTCTTCTTTAATGAGGTGAGAAATCTGTGAGCACGGAATGTTCACACAGAGGCAGAAGTCACACGGAGCACGGAATGGTCACATGGGCAAAGCCCCCCCAACACCTCCGCCGCCCTCCCTATCCATGCACCCCTCTCCTTTCAGGAGGCCGGGCACATGAATTACTATGGCGGGGATAAGCAGAGGGTGTATATTTTGAAGCACATGATTAGACCCAGAGGCTCTAAAAGGCTTCAAAATAGGGTGGGCTTAGGGCACAGAGCACTGCGTCCCGATCCCACCCTGTTGTGTGACAATAACAAATCAATTTTTGCTATATTCACAAAAATGTTCCTCCCCGCCAATCAGGAGGCAGGTCTGTGAGACCTGTTTTCCAATTGGTCAAAGCGTTAGGCAATTCTATTGGATGCCTGGTGCTTTGGCGAAAGAGAAGACATAGCGTAAGAAGGAGCCACAACGGAGCTCAACATGTCTTTTACGGTCATTTAACCCACCATGGGCTACTGAGAATTCACTGCTGCAAACAGTGCAGCGAGCTACACTTTCATTGTTTTTTTTTTTTATCCCTATTATGTATGGGTACACTTTAGTGTAGTCAGGGGTGAAGTGCGTTTTGTACTTTTTTTGGACATGACTCTGCCATGATGGTTCTGCACTGTGATAACCCTGGCCCTATAGTCTAACCCTGGCCCTACCAACTTAGCTACTGTTTTTTGATCAGTTTTGTGCCCCGGAAGATCGTTTTTTCTGCTTACCAGCACTTGACCGCCCTGTTGCCTATTACTATAACTCTGTTTAAGCGACAATATCTCCCTAACTGGCCAATTAGTGTTTCTTTGAACCACGGCCAATGCTAGGTTTAGACAAAGACCGACCGTTGTTTACCTCCAACGCGGTTAACTATATCGAATTGTCTGTGCTCCTGAGGAAGCGTTATTTGTAACGCGTAACATGTAGAGCGAGCCCTCCTGTTTCTCTGGACCCTTCCACCTGGTTACACATGACACAGCTAACTCTAAAAATGATGCTTTGTATCTGAGCCGTTTATGGTAGAATTGTATCATGATTGTGACAACCTGTGTGGACCAGTTATTTATTTAATTTCTTTGATTAACAGATTTTATGACATTTCTATAAAATAAATGTATCTTACTATATGTACTGTGTGCCTTTAAAGACCAAAACCATTAGTCTTTAGCCAATCTACATAATATTGGGATGGTGGCACACTGGTTATCGGTACATCCACAGTATCACTCTGTTCGGATGTATGTTAAACATAGGCTCTCTTCATAAATCTGATGTTTTGGCACCTGCTATGTGAAAAATGGCCCCTGTGGACAGAGATGGCCCATGCAGTGCTGACTCAGTGTCGTAATTACATTTAAAATGGCCCCTGCTTATGCTGTGACTCACTCACTGCTTTGGGATCCTGAGTGACAGTGAGTGAGTGGGTAAGGCCCGGAGCAATGACAAAGAATGCAATAAGCGGAGGGCCGGCCATGACAGGGTTAACTAAAGCCCTGGCCTGGTCGGTAGGAGGGGTCAAGGAGTGAGCAGAGCGAGGGGAGGGAAGGTTATAAATTCCCTTCCTCCCGCTTCCCGGGTAACACACGTGGGGAAAAGTTTCCCACCCACCCTCCCTTTGTTGGGAATTTTGGGCAGGGGGTACTTGGTTGTTGGTGTGTTGATTGTAAGTTATACGGTGTTTGGTGGTTTTGGGTGCTTTCCTTGTTTTTTGTCTCTCCCACACAGGTGCGAAGTTACGATGCCGTGGCGGCGGTGGGTGCTTGGACTTTGCAGGAGAAGAAATTACCCCTAAAGTGGATGCCATTACCCAGAGGTGGTATGGGTTCTGAAGGGGCTGTTAGTCCAGTTTACTGAGTGTAGCTGGGAGGTTGTTAATGGGGGCACTGCAGTCAGTGGTCGTCTCTGAGCCAGCTTGTCAGCTTGAGGCCTATGACCAGAGGTGAGGTACCGCAGTGCTCAAAAGGTTTTACAATGGTTACAAGTTGTGTTAATGTGCTTGCAAAGTCCAGCACTAGTAGTTAAAAGGAAATGTGGTTGTATCTCAGATATACATATCTTTGTGTTAATAAATGTTATTTAATATTTAAAAGGTTATTTAAAATAAATGGAGGCTGCTACGGCCAGTTTTTTACTCCAACATTAAGTGGTGGTCTCAGTTATTTATTAAAGATAAGAGGTTGGGTAAAAATGTGGGTCTTAGCAGATAAGGGTTATGTTAAGTTATACCATAGTCAAGGAAATGTGGTGAGAGAGTGACACAGTGATGCTCAGCGTCACTGTGTCCCTCTATCCACACTCTGCAAGAACTCACACACTCTAGAGGACCCGCCTGTGCGCACCAGAGTCAATGTGACTCCTCCTCACACAGACTGGTCTTCCTAGCAAGTGAGGACATCCGGCCATCGACGGTGGGTTCCCGGCTGCAGAAATTGCTGGTAGTGGCACAATAATGCCAGCTTTACACAGCATGCCATGATCCGGGATCTGCCACGGCTGAGTGAGTGGAGTACGGCCACGGTGGCTCGGGCTGCTGGGGCTGACAGCCGGGATATGGCGCGGATGGCAGGTTGCCACAGCCATAATGCGGGAGACTCCACCATTTACTATCTGATGTCAGTAGTGTTTGTAGTACTCACATGTAGTTACCACAGTAGTACTATTATCAATGTCAAAACTTTTCAGTCTTTGGCTTCCAGACGTTATGTTTTTATGTAATACACTTCTAAATCTATCAAACTAAAAGGATGTGGGTGCTTTTCACAATGTAAAAATGTAATTTATATATTGTTTCCTTTTATCGATATAAATGACTATCCTGTCATTTCTTTTGGAAACGTATTTATAATCGTTGATACGCTACTCAGCTCCACATAATATATATCCTACTAAAATAATTGCATTTGAGAGTACACTGCAATAAACAGCTGCTACCTGACTAGACAAAGGCAAAGAAAACAAAGACAACCTGTCTACATGACTTAATTACAACACAAGGTACTTTCCACACCACTGGCAGAATAGCCTTTGCATGACAAAACTGCAAACTAAAGAAAACAGCTACAAGTAGAGTCACAAATACATGGCCTGCTGATCAAAATACAGTAAGCCCTCAGCTTCATAGGTCAAATTCTAAAGGAAACACTGCATCCCTTTTATACATGCAATAATCAAAATACTATATTATCTGGTTATATTTTATTTTTACAGAAAGCTTGTACAATTCTTAGTGGGAGCAGATACCTGTAAAATTCAGGTAGCTGCTCAACCCTCCCAAAATGGAAGGATGAGGTAAGTGAAGGAGGACTGCACTAAGGTAAAGGAAGCTATTTAGGGGAAAAAAAATACCTTTACAACCCCTTTAATGTGGAAGTTCCACTCCTGTGTGGAATCCTGCTTTTAGCCCAGCTGACACTCTGCCTGTGTGTATGTCGGTCTGTCCAATAGAAGCCAGCTGTTTGGCTGGCTTCTGGCAGACGTGCATGCTGGAAAACCAGCATATGACTGACTTCCAATCAGCACTCTCAGCCAATGGCTGAGAGCACTGATCAAAGTGTTCTGGCGGGGGGGGGGGGAGGGGGAGATCGCTGGACTTAACCCCGCATGGTTAAAACATTGGCTCCCAACCGGAGCTGTCAGGTTTTTTTCCGTGCAACCCACAAGAACTGTAGTGTGTTCCCAGCTTTACTATGGATAAAAAATCTGCTTCCTAGCTCTATCATGTGGCTACTCTGTCATTGGTTGATATGCACAGCTGCACCAGTTATAGTAAAGGTCCCTGTGTGTTTTAGTGTAATTGTGTGTTTGCTGCATTTTGTTGTGTTAAAAATGGCTGACATATGCACTAAAACATAAAAGTGTGCACCCCCTAATGGATTATGTGAGACTGTGCTGGGATTTTAACACAATCTCATTGTCCCACAAATCCGGACTGTGTCCTGAAGCCAAGTGTTGGAGTGCTTGTTCCAACACCCAATTCCAGTTCTATACAGATAGCCAACCACTGGGGAGTACAATTATATCTTGTTCTGACACACCCTGTAAATTCTCAGCACCAGGAGAAAGGGGAGAACAGCAGTGTGGAAGTAGAATTCTGGGCAAGAGAAGTGTTGTCAATCTATACCAACACCCCCTTATGCATATTATTGTGCTTACCCACTCCCCACTGGGTACTATTGTTCCTCTTTGTCCCTGCTGAGCTCTATTATTCTTCTCCATCCCTGCTGGGCACTATTGTTCCTCCTCACCCCCTGTTGGGCACTATTGTTCCCCTCCTTAAGCCCTATCATCCATACCACCCCACTCACTGGGTACAAATGATAATTCCTACAGCTGAGACACTCTTGATATACAAACTCTTTATTCGAAGGTAGAACTGTTTGTTTTCATTTAAAGCGGAGTTCCACCCTTAAAATCACTTTGTTTCATTCCATCCAGCATACTGGCGTCAGCGCCAGTTTTTTTTTTTTTAATGCACGTACTTACTTTATATAAAATCATTGAATGTCGCCGCTATAAGGCGTCACGCCTTCCGGAAACAGCCGATTAGCATTCGGCTCTTCTCGGCGCCTGTGCACAGACCCAGGAGCTGACTGCGCAGGCGCCGAAAATAGCCGGTCCTAGTTCGGCTTTTTTCGGAGGGCGTGACGCGGCTATATACGGCGCATGCGCAGTCAGCTCCTGGGTCTGTGCGCAGGCGCCAAGAAGAGCCGAATGCTAATCGGCTGTTTCCGGAAGGCGTGACGCCTTATAGCAGCGACATTCCGCGGTGCGCCTGAAATTCAATGATTTTATATAAAGTAAGTACGTGCATTAAAAAAAAAAAAAACAGCATACTGGCGCTGACGCCAGTATGCTGGATAGAATGAAACAAAGTGATTTTAAGGGTGGAACTCCGCTTTAATTAACATCAAATGAGACATTTGGTAGCCTGACATTTTCATACATGTTTTATGCATACAGCAGGGCTCAAAATTACAAGTCCTGAGCTACTAGCCAGGCCTCAAGAGTTACTCGCCACCAGTTGCCCCACCTAATTCATACACTACCCTGCGCCTAATTGCACCTGTAAACATGTCCTCATAGATTATCTCATAGAATGACACTTAAATGTTTTAGGCAGAATCAAGTTACACAATTAAATATTACCAACAACAACTTTAACAAAATGGAACAGGGCACTGGGGGCAGACCAGAGGGACAGGCCACTGGGGGCAGACCAGAGGGACAGGGCACTAGAACTGGGTCTCTTCCCCATTCTCTTGCCGTCTCCTCTGCAACTCCCATCCATCCTCTCTCTCGCTCTCTCTCCCTCTCCTATTCATCTCATCATCAGGAGCCTGTGTGTGTGTGTGGCTCCACGCTTGCATGTCCCCACTTCCCCCTTTTATTCAGATCCACACAACTGCACAGCCATTGACACCATAGCACAGGGCACACCGACACTTCACAACACACATTGAGACCAGTCTGTTCACAGTGCTCAGGCTGGACTGTTGGACACTTACATAGAGCACAAGGAGAAGAGAACTGCACCAACTGGAAGGCTGCCGCTCTCACCTCACTCATTACTCCCTGCTCTCCAGCTACATTGGCCGGGGGGAGGGGGCAGGCTCAGAGAGGTCATACTGTTAGGTCCCATGGCTTAATGAGGATTGGAAGGAGAGCACCTGTGTACTGCTCTGCCTGTGCGCGGCTCACCAGACTACTTTTCCCGAGCATGCACCTTTCCCCTTCGGCCACCAATCTCATCAGGACTCTAAGTGTAGGCACAGATTGGAGGGAGATTGGTCATGCAGCCATGTCATCACTCGTCCCCAGCTTAAATCCACTCGCCAAATACTAGTAGGCGAGTGGAAATTTTGAGGGCTGCATACAGTATATATATATATATATATATATATATATATATATATATATATATATATATATATTTATATATGTTTTCATTTTATATATTCTCCATAAGGTTTTTATATTTATTTATTTATTATACTTTTTTTATACATATTATAGATAGTGCTTTTATATAATGTTTTAAATAGAGGTTAAATAAAAGTTTTTTTTTAAAAAGACAGCGTTTGACCATGTAAAACATTGGGCATGGACTCTCTAGATCTGCCCTTGCTGGCAACAAAATAGCAGCATCCCAGCAGCACCAATTTAAAAATGTATTACCATATGAGGGACCTTCTCTTGAGGAGAACCATCTGCACCTACAAGCCTATATCTTCACCTGAATAGGTAGCTAGTCACTAGTGTGCTATATTCACAAAGGGACTTTTACCTTCTATTATTATCCTGATTGTTTACATTTTCTGGGATACTATTTACTCATTGCTTGATACAGTTTTTGTGTACAGACTTCAATCCATAAAAAAAAAAAATCATTTTCTTGGGCAGCTAGACTAAAAATAAGTTTACTGCAGTAGATTAGGCATCGATTGTCAGAGGTTATAGCATATCATTACCGCTCACTGACTAGTTGCTAGAGGTTACATCAAACATTACGGCTCACTGATTAGTTTCTAGAGGATACAGCACATAATTTCTACTTGCATACTGGTTACTGCACATCATTACTGTTTACTGATTGGTTGCTAGAGGTTACTGCACATCATTACCACTCACTAATGGGTTGCTAGAGGTTTATGCACATACTAACCGCTCACTGGTTGGTTACTAGAGGTTACTGCACATGATTACTGGTCACTGATTGGCTGTCAGAGGTTACTTCACTTTATTACTGCTCTTTAACTAGTTGCTAGAGGTTATTTCACACCATTACTGCTCACTGATTGGTTGTTAGAGGTTACTGCACATTATTACCGCTCACTGGTTGCTAGAGGTTACTTCACATTATTACTGCTCACTAATTGGTTGCTAGAGGTTACTGAACATCAGAACTGCTCACTGATTGGTTGCTAGAGATTACTGCACATTATTACTGCTCACTAATTGAGATGACTATACATCATTAGGGTACTGCACATCAGCACATCAGTACCGCTCACCCATCACTTAGCTCCATAACGGCAACCAGCTCTCTACAGCCATGCCCACAACCCCCCCTGTACTCTTCAAAGCCCCGCCCACAATGTCCACTCGACTCGCAATGGCCCTGCTCACAAAGCTCCCCCTCCATAACCCTACTCCAAAATACAACTTAGCTCTCCACAGCCCCACCCACAAATGTCACTCTGCTATCCATAGGGATACCAGCCAGCTCCCTCTAATTCCAATAGCCCCACCTCTCCGATCACTAGGACCCCTCTGGCCACTTTCTGTGCCTGGTGGAGCCCCATAGATAAGACTGGCAGTTCAGTCATTCCCTATAACTACCCTTCCTCCTCACCCCATACCAGCAGCCTGCTCCATCCCGTACATGCATAAGTCTACGCTGATATCTCCAGACCAGGAAGATGAAGCAATCCATGTGAGTAACCCCTGACAGCCTGGCACAGTGCTCGCTCTCCATACCACGAGTACTCGGAGCAGTACATGCACAGAGCCAGGACACTGGAGACTGTTGCCTCTAAGCAGCAGCAACCCAATGGCACAAAACTTCTCAAACCCCAAAACTATTAGCTGGAGTTTGGCTTCAATTTGTAACTGTTACTAAATCTATTAGTACATCTAACATTTCCCTTTCCCCAGGTTAACAATGCTGTCTAAAGATGGTCTACTAGAGTGGTGTTTTTATAATTCAGGAGGTATGTTACTGGCCAGATCACCAGCTGAAAAGAGAGGGAAAAAAAGCCTAACATTTTTTTTACCTGTTAGACAGACCTCATTAATTGGTCTTAGCTGCCCATAGACCTATATAGATGTGAACTGATTGAGGCTCAGGGACTACACATATTTGAACAAATATTTGATACACTGCTGATTTTGCAGGTTTTCCAACTTACATGTAAGGCCCTGTACACACAAGGAGACATGTCCGATGAGACAGGTCCGACGGACCGTTTTCATCGGACATGTCTGAAGGGATATTTTGGTCTGATGTGTGTACACACCATCAGACCAAAATCCCTGCGGACCAGAACGTGGTGACGTAGAAAACACGGATGTGCTGGCAAAAGTAAGTTCATTGCTTCCACGAATGCGTCAAATCAATTTGACGCATGCGCGGGATTTTGGTCCGATGGTTGGGCATACTAACCATCGGACATGTCCGACGGACAGGTTTCCAGCGAACAAGTTTCTAAGCATGTTTAGAAACTTTTGTCCGCTGGAAACCTGTCCGCTAGGCCGTACACACGATCGAACATGTCCGCTGAAACTGGTCTGAGGACAAGTTTCAGCGGACATGTCTCCTTGTGTGTACGCGGCCTAAGTGTTGTGGAGGTCTGTAATTTGTATCATAGGTACTCTTCAACTGTGAGAGACAGAATCTAAACCAAAAATCCAGAAAATCACATTGTATGATTTTTTAAGTAATTAATTTGCATTTTATTGCATGACATAAGTACTTAATATTTGGTACAGAAACCTTTGTGTGCAATTACAGAGATCGCACGTTTCCTGTAGTTCTTGACCAAGTTTTTACACACTGCAGCAGGGATTTGGGCCCACTCCTCCATACAGAGCATCTCCAAACCATTCAGGTTTCAGGACTGTCACAAGATTTTCTATTGGGTTCAGGTCTGGAGACTGGCTAGGCCACTCCAGGAACTTGAGATGTTTCTTACAGAGCCACTCCTTAGTTTCCTTGGCTGTGTGTTTCGGGTTGTTGTCATGCTGGAAGACCCAGCCACGACCCATCTTCAATGCTCTCACTGAGGGAAGGAGGTTGTTGGCCAAGATCTTGTGATACATGGCCCCATCCATCCTACCCTCAATACAATGTAGTCGTCCTTTCCCCTTTGCAGAAAAGCATCCTCAAAGAATGATGTTTCCAACTCCATGCTTCACGGTTGGGATGGTGTTCTTGGGGTTGTACTCATCCTTCTTTTTCCTCCAAACACGGCGAGTGGAGTTTAGACCAAAAAGCTCTATTTTTGTCTCATCAGTCCACATGACCTTGTCCCATTCCTTATACGCTGGCTTGAGCAGAGACCTTGTGTACACTGCAGGATTTTAATCCACAACGATTTAGTGTGTTACTAATTGTTTTATTTGAGACTGTGGTCCCAGCTCTCTTCAGGTCATTGACCAGGTCCTGCTGTGTAGTTCTGGGCTGATCCTTCACCTTCCTCATGATCAGTGATGCACCACAAGGTGAGTTCTTGCATGGAACCCCAGACCAAGGGAGATTGACCGTCATCTTCAACTTCTTCCATTTTCTAATAATTGCACATAATATTGGGTCCAGGAGGCCCAGAGGCTTTGTAAAGCTTTGGGTAGGATGAGGATTCAAGTCCTAGGATCACATTTTACCTGTTAGACAGACCTCATTAATTGGTCTTAGCTGTCCACAGACCTTTATAGATGTGAGCTGATTGAGGCTCAGGGACTTTGTATTACTATATCTTCTATGAGAGCCTGCTGCTGGGTGAAAAGTATGACTGTTGACATAATGCTAAACAGGTACATGTGTAGCTTGTTTGTTTTGGTAAAGTTATTAAGGGGCACTCTGTTACTCAGGAACTGACATAAGTTCAGTTGGTGGCTCAGATGAGCAGATACTTTGTTTTATGCTTTGGACTTGCTGTACAAATCCCTCATGCATTGAACTGTGTGTTGCCTTGCTATATAAAGTAAAGCAAAACCTGATTGGACTGTTCCTGAGTCTCCCTGTCTTTCTGTCTTTTATGCATGGTATTCTGCTGCCAATACCTGTCCTCCTTAATAAATGTATGTATATATATATATATATATATATATATATATATATATATATAGAGAGAGAGAGAGAGAGAGAGAGAGAGAGAGAGAGAGCGAGAGAGAGAGAGAGAGAGAGAGAGAGAGAGAATTATATACTGTGTATATATATATCTATATATATCTATCTATATATATCTATATATATGGATAGATATATATAGATAGATATATATATACACATCTAGTTCCAACCTAACTTGATGTTATCTATCGTTAGACTAGTATGACTACAACTTTGTTTTAATAAAAGTGGAGTTATCCTTGAAGAAAATGCTCCCTTGTCCACTTTTTCTGAAGGCATAAATATATTTGGGATATTAAATTACAGACAAACTTAATGATCCTGCTTTTTATTTCTAATTATATATTAAACCAGTTTGATATGTCCCAGTACCAAAGAAGAAGACTTGTTAACACATGGCCTGTGATATTTTACATAATGCTATTTACTTTGCATAACGCGGTGGCAGAACACTCCACCCTTACAGATGATGTATATTTAATCCTAAGTATGACATAAAAGCATATAATTTAAGTTTGCCAATTGTGCAATAAATGATTCTGTTTCATGAAGGCAATGCTTATTGGTCGATCATTTATGCATTAGGCCCCTTTCACATTGAGGCGTTTTTCATGCGGTACAGCGCTAAAAATAGCGCTGCTATACCGCATGAAAAATCATGCCCTGTAGTGTTCAATGTGAAAGCCCGAAGGCTTTCACACTGAAGCGGTGCACTAGCAGGAACGCTCCAAAAGTCCTGCTAGCCGCATCTTTACTGCGGTATAGGAGCGGTGTGTTCACCGCTCCTATAGCGCGCCTTCCCATTGGAATCAATGGGAAACCACGGTAATAGCGCGGTAATACCGCCCGCAACGCGGGCGGTATTAACCCTTTTTCGGCCGCTAGCGGGGGTTAAAACCTCACCGCTAGCGCCCGAATATTGCGGTAAACACGACGGTATAGCGGCGCTACAAATAGCGCGGCTATACCGTCACCGCGGCTCCACGCCTCAATGTGAAAGGGGCCTTAAAGTCTCCGTGGTTTTCTTGTTCTTACAGGGAAGCCTAAAATAAGGCTTACCTGTACAATAAATATCTCATAAACGTGCACCGTTTAGGAGATATTTACAGTAGTAGCAGCAGGTGATGTCGGCGGCGCATGCGCACTGCGCTCTCAATGAACAGCGTTCTTTTGATTAAGAGAGCTGTGCCGCACTCATGACTCCTGCGCGCATGCCAGGGAGTGACGTCATCGTGGCTCAGCCAATCAAACAGGCGAAGCCTGCAAACCCGGGATGAAGCCAGAGTGGAAATGGAGTTGCCAGGGAGTCATGCCAGCTCTGCTGGAGGGCTTCTTTCTAAGGTACATCTTTCATAATGTGCTAGTATCTTTGATAATGTGCTAGCACATTATGCTATTATTCTGCAGGGGCCCAGTTTTTTTAATTTATTATTTGTTGCGGTTTACTACCTCTTTAAACAATATACAGTATATGGGTTGGTTGTGTTACAGAAGGAAAATCCATGTGTTTTGATTTAACAGTCAGCACCCTCCAAAATTATATTCTATATTACTTTTTTACAGGTTTTTAAATAATTGATCTTTTGTTTTTAATGCAAACCCTTGAACTATTTCCTCTTGTCAATTTCTAATTTATCTGATAATGTGCCCATAGTGGGAATATTGCCCAGTTTTTATAATAGTTCCCGAATGATTGTAGACAGATAAACTTTTAAAAACCTAGAATCCTACAAGAGGATTTATTTTGTGATTTCTTCATTGCAGTAGGCAGAGTTATTGAATATCAAAAGAATATAACCCACACAAATGTACCCCTTTTCACCTTTTTTTAATCCTTTTCATTGCATCTCAGTGCTGTTAATTTCCTGCAGCATCTTTGCAGCCATCTACTGCTTACGTGCACTCCAGCATGCAATGGACGCCTCCAGCTGTCATTGTGCGCTGCTGGGTTTCTGGTGTGTCCTTGCGCCTTTATAGGAGGAATGGTCTGCTTCCAGGCATATATGCCTGCCCTTAAAGTAAGTTATTTTTTCTGTTTTGGATAGAGTGCAGAGGTATTAGAACACCTGGCAGTTGGGGGCGTGGTCTGGACATGGCTGAGTGAGGACGTGTGCCTAAGGAGCTCCCGGTCCGACCCGTCCTTACCCAGCTTAATAGACAAGATATCTACTTGTTTCACCCGGCATGTACTCGGCTGGTAAACGGAGGGGAAAGACACAAAAGCACGTACCTTCCAGGTCAGGCAGGAGTGGGGATATCCAGAAATACCTTACCAGCACCAACGGCTCCTCTCCAGCCCTCAAGATGGCGGATGCCAGCGAACAGAGACCGCGTGGCTCACAGTCTTCGCAGACCTCCTCGCCAACACTTCAGCCTTTCACGGTGCCGACCCTGAACATGGATCTCACTATCCCGGGGACCCTCCAGCCAGGCCTGCCAGAACCCTCACAGCCTCCTTCCGCGCAGGCACCCTGGAGCGCCGACACTGAACTTCGGGCACTGCTACGAGCCCTGCCGACGAGGGCAGATATAGAGGACATTGTTGGCAGGCTGGAGGCGACGCACCGCAAGGAGATAGCGGTGGTACGACAGGAGGTGCATACAATATCCGATCGGCTGGGGTCAGGGGAATTAGCGATGGCCAACCTGGAGAGACGGTTGACGGCAGTGGAGGCAGCCCAGGCGAGTCAGGCAAGCATTGTCCTCACGCAACAACTGCAGCTCGAAGAGATCGAAGACCGCAACAGACGAAATAATCTGCGTCTGAGGGGTCTTCCGGAGGCCACGGGTGCAGAAGATCTGGGGGCTACGGCCATGGCAATCTTCAGGACCGTGACGGGAGAACACTTCCCTCCTACTCTGACTTTTGACCGGATCCATAGAGCCCTTGGCCCGCGCTCTGAAGACCCAGATAGACCGCGGGACGTTATCTGCCGGATCCATCATTATGCTCATAAAGAGCTGATCCTCCGAACAGCATGGGAAAAAGGAGATGTGGAATTTGATGGGGCCGTGTTACGGATCATGCCCGACCTATCCAGAGCAACGCTGCAAAGAAGGGCACTCCTGAGACCTGTACTGGAGGCTGCGCGAAGAGCTGGACTTACATACCGTTGGGGGTTCCCTATTTCCGTCACCTTCAAGAAGGCTCAGCATTCTTTTACCCTCCGGTCCCCAGCAGATTTACCAGCTTTGTTTGCCTTCATGGATATAGATCCTGTCGATGTACCTGATTGGCTCCAGCCACTGCCGCGCTACACTGCCCGCTCGGGAACAAGAAGAGCCAGATCCCCAGGTCCACAGAGGAGCCGGCGTAGACCCCGACACTTCTCTGCAGATGCTGCAAGGGAGGACTAGCCAGCAACGACGGTGAGGTGAGCTCTTGCACTTTGATGCTCTTCTTTACATTGCACACCGACTCCTGGTCACCCTTGTCCTGCTTTTACCTCCCCTGCATTTGTTCGGTTTCCCCCCCCTCCTGGCCCCCATGCTCACACAGATCTACTCACCTCTAATGCTCTGTCGCCCACTGATGTCGCCCACTGATGGAGCACCCCCTGGACGGCTTCACCCCCCCCCCCCTTTTTTTTTTTTTTTTTTTCTCTTTCTCCAGGCCACCAGGAGTGAGTAAAGTGGGTGGATATTCCCTTCCCTGTCCTGTCAGGTGCTGATGCAGGCTGCCGGGATCCTTGACCTAACCCGGGAGCTGCCAAACACACACTGCATCTGCTGCGGACAAGACCGCCTGAGATTTGACTCGATCCCTCATCCCTCATCCCTATAGCTCCACTGCTCTCCTCTCTGTTTGGACATCCCGGGTGGCAGCTCTGCAGTTACTATTAAGACGCTCAAGAAGCGGACTCATTACACTCACAGTGCAGATGCCCCTACTGGTCAGTGACTTTTAATTATGGGCGGGATGGCTGAGCAGGTTATGCTACAGTGTTTTGAATGTTCTGTTACGTTTGGGGTCTAGTCCTGCAGGGGGGTGGGGGTGTTCGGGGGGGATTGGCGAGGTGGGAGTGAGGGAGGGACGCTCTACTGGCTGGGTGCGTGCTGGGGGAGGGGGGTGTTGGGGGAAATGCAGAGGGTGGCATTGGAGGTTGCCGGGATTTATGTGGGAACACGGACCTAGTTATGTTCTGAAGAGCTGACCAGAAGCTCACCCACCCTGATAGACAAGGTTTTCTATGGACTCTTAATGTTTTCTATCCAATAATACATCCTGTCTACATGTTATTGCTG
The DNA here is from genome assembly GCA_029574335.1 of Rana kukunoris. Lineage (NCBI taxonomy): Eukaryota > Metazoa > Chordata > Amphibia > Anura > Ranidae > Rana > Rana kukunoris. Next base: position 306,810,635 of record CM056049.1, on the reverse strand, counting down.
TCTTCTATAAAGTTATACATATTCACGTTATAAAGTAGATTGCTAATGTACGCTTTCTAGCTGGGGGGGACGGGGGCGGATGGGAGGGTTCCACCCTTGGTCTACCCTTACTTCTTCCCAATTAGGATGAAGCATACACCCTAGGTGAGCTAGGGAGTGCTTCTATACAAACTGATTGTTTGCACACTTAGTCGACGGACGATTGGTTAGTCCGTTTAGTGACCGTATTGTTTAGCGGTACAAATTTTTTATTTTTTTTATTTTCTTATCTCCGATTTCTCTCCACTTCTGTTTTCCTCTATTCTCCGCATTCTTCTGTGGTTCCTATACGGGCCACATCCTCCCCCCCCCCTCTTCCCCTTTCTCTCTTGGACCTGAGGGACGATGGACCACATAAACATTTTCTCGATAAATGCTAAGGGACTCAATATCCCTGAAAAGCGGCGTATGCTCCTGAATGACCTTAAAAGAGCTCACGCTGATGTAGCGCTCATTCAGGAGACACACTTTAGGACGGGTAACCCCACCTACCTCAAAAACCGCTTCTTTCCGCATGCATACCATGCCACAAATGTAGATGGCAAATCTAAAGGGGTCTCCATACTTGTGTCAGGGAAAGTGCCGTGGACATGCACCGATACGCTCCTAGACCCCGAGGGACGGTTTGTATTCATTAAAGGGCTGTTCGGGGACGCAAAGGTGACATTGGCCACAATATACACTCCCAATGTGTGTCAGGACACGTTCGTTCGCCGGGTGTTGCGGCGGTTGGCGGAGTTTCGGGAGGGTTTGCTTTTCCTCGGGGGCGACCTAAACATGCCACTTGCCCCATCGGTAGACACATCTTCAGGTACCCCATCCCTGAGCACGGGCGTACACAAACGTACATCACGGGCCCTTCACGAGGCCCAACTGATAGATGTCTGGCGGCTACACCACCACGGAGAACGAGACTATACATTTTTCTCATCTCCGCATAAGGTCTACTCTAGAATAGACTATATCTTTGTACCTCATAACCAGCTGGAGGGGGTTCGCGACATTGATATAGGTACTATTACATGGTCGGATCATGCGCCTGTTACCATGCGCTACTGTATGTCACCTTCTGGGCTCCCGAGATCTAGATTCTGGAAGTTGAATGAGAGTCTCCTGCAGGACCCAACAGTGCTGTCTGAAGTCACGAACGAAATGAAGCATTACTTCCAAACAAATGACACTGCAGGATGTGATCCGGGAATCCTGTGGGAGGCCCATAAGGTGGTCATACGAGGAATACTAATCAAACACGGCGCGAGAATTAAAAGGGAAAGGGAACAGACTCTAATTAGGCTGTTACACAAGATCCGGGATGTAGAAGCGAAACATAAACACACGCCAATAGCCTCCCTTGAGGTAGAACTGATGACTCTCAGGAAACAGATAGTAGATCTGTTACACTACAGGGCCAAGGCAGCACTGCAGGTCTGCCGAAAGCTTTCCTATGAGTCGGGAAACAAATGCGGGAAACTGTTGGCCAGGACGGTCAGGAAACAGCGGCTCAGCGCATATATCCCCCAGATCATAACCCCCTCGGGTCAACGGAAATCCACTCCGTCCCAAATAGGGACAGAATTCAGAGACTTTTACTCCTCCCTTTATAACCTACCGGTGACTACCCTAACCGAATCAGCAGTGCGGGACTATATTACGGCCTCCCAGATCCCCCAACTGTCGGCGGAGGTAAGGGCGGAACTGGAGGACCCCATTACAATGGAGGAATTACAGCAAGCGGTGGGTGAGACGAAACCGGGCAAAGCACCTGGCCCGGACGGGTTTACACTCCAGTACTATCGAACACTTTTGCCACTCCTGGGCCCCTACATGGTGAGGATGTTCAATGGCTTAGGGGACGGTGGACAGTTTCCAAGGGATACGCTTAGGGCACATATATCTCTAATACCGAAGAAAGGCAAAGACCCGTCAGCATGTGGCAGCTACAGGCCCATCTCCCTTCTCAATATCGACCTTAAGCTGTTCACTAAGATCTTGGCCAACAGAATTTCTCGGTTCCTGCCAAGCCTGATTCATTTAGATCAGGTGGGATTTGTTCCGGGCCGTGAGGCAAGGGACAACACCACCAAGGTGCTTAACCTCGTTCATGTAGTCTCCACGAGGAAGACCCCATGTGTACTCCTTAGCACCGACGCAGAAAAAGCGTTTGATCGAGTGAATTGGGTCTTCCTGTCCTCTGTTCTTGAGAGGATTGGCATGGGGCACAGAATGCTACAGTGGATTCTCAGCAGTTATTCCATTCCCTCAGCCCAAGTCAAGGCAAACGGAATCCTTTCGGAACCATTTCAGATAACAAATGGCACGAGGCAGGGCTGCCCGCTTTCCCCTCTTCTATTTGCACTGGCCCTGGAGCCCTTTCTGAGCACAGTAAGAGCCAGTCCTGACATAGTGGGGGTGACGGTGGGAAGGGGCCACCATAAAATATCCGCCTACGCGGATGACCTCTTATTCTTGCTAACTAACCCGATAGTGTCCCTCCCGAACTTACTTAAGGAATTTGACAGGTATGGGAAGCTCTCTAATCTGAAAATTAATTTCGATAAGTCGGCTGCCATGGGACTCAATATACCCGCTGGTAGACTGCAATCGCTACAAGCACATTTCGGATTTAAATGGTCCGACACCTCCCTCCCCTACCTGGGTACCCTGATCCCTAAAGACCTGAAACGCACATTCGAGCTCAATTTTCCACCTCTTCTGACCAGAACCAGACTGCTATTAGAGGACTGGGCTGGAGGCCTACACTCCTGGTTCGGCAGGTGTAATCTTCTGAAGATGTCCATCCTGCCAAAGTTCCTCTACTTGTTCCAGGCCCTACCGATTAAAATCCCATCCCACTATTTCAAACAAGTGAACTCCCTCTTTACCAGGTTTGTCTGGGCGAAGTCCAGGCCTAGACTAAAGAGGCGATACCTCACTTTACCTAAACGGTACGGAGGATTGGCGTTTCCGGATGTGCGGCACTACTACTTAGCTGTTCATTTGGGACGAATAATAGATTGGAACCGACATAACAAAACTAAATTGTGGATACAATTAGAACAGGCACAATCCAACACCACGGTGGGAAAGGCCATCTGGTGTTACGACGGGTTGCCCCCTGGACTGAAATCGCACCCGGTGATAGGTACTACACTTCAGATAGGCGCATCTACGGTATTTTCGAACGCTCTCTCTTCCAAGGAATCCCCTTTGTACCCGATACTGGGCAACCCTACCTTCCCTCCCGGACTGGACGTAGCGGCTTTTGAAACGCTTCGGACATCGGGCAGGGAACAGGCTCGCCATTTCCTGACTGACAATCACTGGCCCTCAGTCATCTCATTGACGGACAACGATGGCCAGTTTCGGCTTCCCTTCTGGAATGCTATAAGACTACATCATTTCCTCCACTCAATACCCCACCCGGCGCAACAAAACCGAGACCTGACGACATTTGAGGAATACTGTGGGGGGGAAGGGACGGTACTTAATGTCCTGTCCAAAACGTATGACATGCTTAATACCCCAGCAGAAATTCCCGAATTGCATTTTCTACAAAAATGGGAAACGGATCTGCTATGCTCGTTCACTGAAGCCCAGAAACGATCAATTATCGGATTCTCTCTAACAACCTCTATCTGCACAAAGATACAAGAACTAAATTATAAGATCCTGACCAGATGGTACTACACCCCCAGCCGTCTTCACAAGCTCTTTCCGGCCACGTCAGACAGATGCTGGAGATGTCAGATAGGGGAAGGAACACTCCTCCACCTATTCTGGTCTTGCCCCCTACTACATCATTACTGGACGACAGTCCGCACGATAACTCAAAAAGTCACAGACCATCAAATTAAAGATGACCCAGCCACCATCTTGCTACATGCTACTACACTTCCGGCTCGAAGTTACAAAAAATCGATTGTGAGACACCTCTTGAACGCAGCCAAGGCCTGCATTCCACTTTTGTGGAAGAATACCTGCCCCCCGACTGTGGCGATGTGGCTGCGTAAGGTGGAGGAGATCAGGAGACTGGAAGATCTAATCAGTTCAGCCCAAAACAAACAGGAGCAACATTCCCAGGCATGGTTGCCTTGGACTATGTTTATTTATTCCGATGAAGGAGTGGCTTTGTTAGCCACTTGAGCGACTGCATACGACCATAAGGATAAGTGCCACGCCTTTCCTTGTGTTGACAGAGCCCCTCAGGTCCCCCCCCTCCCCTTTTTTCTTCTCTCTTGTTCATTGGCTCCCCTCGCCTTTTTCTTTCCCCTCTCGATATTGCTATATTCTTTTTTCTTCCTATGTGCACACAAGCACCAGGTATAGGGCACCAGAAGATACCATTTGTTGTATCAGTGGTTCAGGTTTGGGTATTGGGCCTGGGTTAGGAGTAGCTTGGTTTAAATATGTGGTAGGCCTGCCAGGCGTCATTTCAATGATTTGCCACATTACATATTCACGGCTTGCTGTCTACCACACCAACGGGTAATGTTATGCAGCCCCGATACCTGTGTATGTTTATGTTTATTACTGTATTTTGCACTGTACCGTACACTCTGTTTTTCCTTTGTTTCATTTCCGCTTAAGAAAACAATAAACTTCATATTTGAAAAAAAAAAAAAAAAAGAACACCTGGCAGTTTTTATTGCTGTCTGTGCCCCCGTTAATGTGATTCACCCTCCCTATTTGTCCCCTTTACAATTATCAATGAAAGTAAAAGAAAATCCTACATTTTAAGTTATCCCCAGAAAAGTAATATAGTGGAAATCTTCCAATGAGGACACTAGTTCTGGTGATCTAAAGGGATTCCCTTAATTTGTAGGGATTTCCTCCCACTTCCTGTTTGGCTATGGGACAGGAAGAGAACGAAAATAGACACAATGGGACACAGATTGTGGGGGAGGGGACGGAATCTGACAAAGGTTATAACCTTTCCTTACTCTATCCAAAATAAAAATAAAAAAGTTTTGCCCATAGTTCTACTTTAATTCATCCATTGTTATATATGCTCCAACATGTAGACTCTCATGAGCTCCTCCTCTGTTTCCCCTTCTAATTGAGTGCACTGCTGGACCGTTTTGACTGCATGGTCTATCCATTTTGGAACCCTTGCTGTTGGCATTCATCCATCCCATAGGGATATTTGGTTTAGGGACAGTTCTGCTTCCACCTTGGGTCCCAGCGGTTCATTGTAGATCATCTTGTTTGCTTGGTTTTGTCAATTTTGGAATCCTGGCACCTGGCATTCATCTATCCCACAGGGATATTGGGATAAGGCGCAGTCTGACCTCCATCCTGGAGTGGGGTGTGCACTGTCTGAGTGTGAAGAATCCTTCTTCATCCACTTTTCGAACACTGGATTTTGTTAACACTTAAATCTTTCTATAAATTTTTTTTGCACTGAACTTTATTTCCTGGACTTTATGGATTGTTTATGGATGCTTTTATTACTAGTACATATGTTTTTATATCATATAGACTTTCTTTTTCACTTGATTGTATGATTATTACAATGAGCTTATGCACTGGCAGCACAACCCAACATTTGTTTTGATGGTTTATAAATATATATTACATATGTGGATATAACATGAGTACAGCTATCACAGATATATAAAGCTGTAGCCCCAAATTTTGAGAATGACACAATAATACATTTATGATGGCAATTTGCATATACTCCAGAATGTTATGAAGAGTGGTCAGATGAATTGTAATTAATTGCAAAGTTCCTCTTTGCCATGAAAATGAACTTAATCCCATAAAAATAAAAAATGAAAATGCATTTGTGAAGAAGGCTTCATGGCGCTAATGAAAGTCCAGCAAGCGTCAGGACTTTCTCCTACAGTTGATTCAGTGGCGGGATCGGGGCACAGTGCTGAGCCCGACCTACCCGGGGCCCTAAGCAAAATGGCTTGTCACATTAAAGTTGAGAAAAGCGTGGGGGGGGGGGGGGGGTGGCGCTGCCGACAGTGACATGTCACATTAAAGATTAAAGTTGAGAAGTGAGGAGAGGGGGTGTTCTGTTGTCGGACATGACATGACATCTTACATTAAAGTGAGAAAAGCGGGGGGTGCTGACTTCTTACCTCTTCTCCCATACAGCCAGCGAGTTGAGATGTGGGGTGAGGGGCTGAAAATTACTTCTCACCAGACGGGGCCCCTAGTAATTTGGGGGGCCCTCCGCAGCTTTGCAGTACCCTAAGCGGCTTGCATAGTGAGCCTATAGGGCGGATCGGCCCTGTCGGGACACCACCAGTGCAGAGCTTGCTCAGCAATGGCAGCAGGCAGGTGTGAGTGCATCTACACACACAGTGAGGCGAAGACTTTTGGAGGATGGCCTGGTGTCAAGAAGGGCAGCAAAGAAGCCATTTCTATCCATTGCACCCAGGCGCCTGCAGGGGTGGGGGCGCCGAAGTGCCAGAGTTCTCCCCTCCCTTCTTCTCTCCTTGTTTGTGTCCATCCAGAACTAGTGTTCTGACCATAGGTGTGTGTCCGTTCAGAACTGATGTGTGAGCATAGGTCAGCCCGTCCAGCCTGGCAGTGCTCGGGGGAGGGGCCACTCCTCTTTCTGACATGGAAGTTCTAGTTTTCAGTGGGTGCTGCGTGCTAATGTGCAGGAATGAATTCCTCACACTGGGAGTCTTGGATTCCGCACTGTCTCCACCAACTCCAGTTGGAATGCCTCCCACTCCCATCTCTATCTCAGGCTGCACAGTGAGAGTATCAAGGTGAATCACAGTGTTCAGTGTGCTGTGTGCTGGGGGATGGCATCCCTTTACATGTTCTCTGGGCTGCCCCTGCTCTAGATGTTTTATGGCATGATAGATTGCATAGGATACACAGCCCCTGCCCATTCCTGCGCCTAGTCCATCTACAGATAAGATGTATAATGAGATGTAAAGTGGAGGAGTTAGTAAAATGACAACGCCCATTTGGGGGCGCCAGAAATATTTCTGCACCCAGGCGCCTGTGACCCTAGGATCGGCCCTGCTAAGACCATTCATGTGTGTGGGGGTTGCTTTTCGGCCAAGGTAGTGGGTTCACTCACAATTTTTCCTAAGAACACATCCATGAATAAAGAATGGTGCAAATACACCCTCCTAGAGCAACTTCTCCCAACCATCCAAGAACAGTTTGGTGAGGAACAATGCCTTTACCAGCATGATGGAACACCGTGCCATAAGGCCATAGTGATAACTAAATGGCTTGGGGAACAAAACATTGAAATTTTGGATCCATGGCCAGGAAACTCCCCAGACCTTAATCCTATCATGGTCAATCCTGAAGAGGCAGGTGAACAAGCCCCCCACAAATTTTGACAAACTCCAAGCTTTGATTATACAATAATGGGCTGCCATCAGTTAGGATGTGGCCCAGATGTTGATTGATAGCATGCCAGGGTGAGTTGCTGAGGTCTTGAAAAAGAAGGGTGAATACTGCAAAATATTGACACTTTGCATAAACTTAATGTAATTGTCAATAAAAGCCTTTGACATTTATGAAATGCTTGTAATTCTACTTCACTATACCATAATAACATCTGACAAAAAGATCTAAAAACACTGAGGCAGCAGACTCTGTGAAAATGATTATTTGTGTCATTCTCAAAACCTTTGGCCACGACTGTATGTTGTCTTGGTGGATTGTGATACGATTGTTTGTGTGGTGACACTTTTGCACAACTTGTTTCCAATTTTTTTTTATTATTTTAAGCGGCATATTTAAAAGACTAAAAATTGTCTTTTCTTTTTTATCAAGCAAATTAGAAGTTATATGGAAATTTAGTGACAGTTGACTCTTTTTTTTTGGTTAGCAAAGAGAGGATGAAGAAATATGTGAAAAGGGTAGTAGAAAAACACAACTATTAGCGATGATGTAATTGTAGAAGTATTTCCAGTCAGGTTATATAACGGATCTATATTTCAACACACCGTGGTTTATTTCTGTAAGATGACTAAGAGAGAATAAGAGAATTCATAATGGGAGGATAACGATATTCTTTTTTATATGTAAAAATCTGTTTATAAGAAAATACACAGTTGTACAAACAGTATCAACACAAATACTAAAGTAGGTTCGCTTCAATAAATTACGATTCTCATATTGAAAAAAAAAGTATTGTTTTTGAAGGGAATATGTTTGCTGAGATGTAGTATCATACGTAACATATAAATTCACTTAAGAATAAGACAATATAAAACTGACAATTTAAAGCAGTATTAAGCCCAACGCCAACATTTTTATATATTGCAGCCTACCAATCTTTACTGTAGATAGGGAGGCAGCATTTGTTTTTTTAAGGCTTTTAATCACCAGGTTATCTGTTCAGTAACACACCTCCTGTATTAGGTGCCCCCCACTCTGGATGAAGGAGCACAGGGGCACAGCAGACAGCAGCATTGTCAGCTTGGGGAGAGGGGAGTGTCAGATGTTAGCAGATTTAGATACATTACAAACTCTAGTTCACACTGCAGTTTCACAAGCAGTTAAAGCAACAGATTTTTCACTTGGGATAAATATTTTACAATAATAAATAAAAGCTGATCATTGTAAGCACCCCTGTCAGTGGTGAATGGTTTGTCTTAACACTAACTGCTATGCTTGGATGGGCGCTTGTTCAGTTATAAAACAACAGACTTATTGGCAGGATCACCAGGTGAAATAAAGGGAAAAAAAAAACTAAAAAAATAATAATAATGCAGCCATCACGTCAAATGATTAAGCTGCAACATGATGAATGTTTACCACTTCAATACCCGCCCATAGTCATTTGACATCCACAGATGGGATCTCCCATCCTGGGTGAACGTCAAATGACGTCCTGGGCTTTGCGGGTGAATATCTGAATGATGCCTGCAGCCAGAGGCATCATCCAAGTATCCTTTTGTTCAGCAGGCGATTCTGCACAACATAAGAATGATCATAGCAGCAGTTCCGCCACTTGATCGTTCTTACAGGCCGTGGGAGGGGACATCCCCCCTCCCGCAGCCATCCGGTGCTTCTCTGGGCTCTCCTGCGTCTTCGGGGGCCCGGAGAACGAATCGTTCGGCATAGGCAGGAAGCATAGGGGTGATCTCTATGACCGGCGGAGGACCGCGATGTGATGACGTCACGCCCGGGTCCTCGTAAGTAAACAAAGCCGCAATTGCGGCTGTAAGCAACTATTCATGAGATCAGGGAATTTTTTTTCACCGATCTCATGGTTTCCAGCCTGGAGGAGAGATGTGGGGACTTATTGACCCCGGATCCCTCCATAAAGAGGACCTGTCACACTGATTCCTATTATAAGGGATGTTTACATTCCTTGAAATAGGAATAAAAGTGAATTTTTTTTAAAAGTGTAAAAAAAAAAAAAGATTAAAAAAAAAAATTAAAACGCCCCTGTGTCCCCGGTAGCTCGCGTGCAGAAGCTAACGCACGCGTAAGTCCCGCCGACATATGTAAACGCCGTTTAAACCACATATGTGAGGTATCGCCGCGTGCCTTAGAGTGCCAGCAACAAATCTAGCATTAGATCTCCTCTGTAAATCTCTGTAAAACTGGTAACCTGTAAAAAAAAATTAAAGCGTTGCCTATGGAGATTTTTAAGTACCGAAGTTTGGCGCCATTCCATGAGTGTGCGCATAATTAAAGTGTGACATGTTGGGTATCTATTTACTCAGTGTTACATAATCTTTCACATAATACAAAAAAATTGGGCTAACTTTACTGTTTTGTTATTTTTTTAATTCATGAAACAATTTTTTTCCAAAAAAAGGGTGTTTGAAATTTTTTTGTGCAAATATAGTGCAAGATAAAACGTTGTAATGACCGTCGTTTTATTCCCTAGGGCAGGGGTCTCCAAACTTTTCAAACAAAGGGACAGTTTATTGTCCTTCAGACTTTAGGAGGGCCGGATTGTGGCCAGCAGGGGCAGAAAATGTCGCCATCAGTGAGAAGAAAAATGGCCTCAGGGTTGGTGGTCAATAGGAGGGGTAGTGCCCCTATTAGTAGGAGGAATAGTATCCCATAATTGGTATCAGTGGAAAAAAGAGTGCCCATTGTTGGTGTTAGTGGGAGGAAAAGTGCCTCTACATCAGTAGAAGGAATAGTGCCCCAAGGGCCGGATAGAAGCTATTAAAGGGCCCCCCTAGGGTGTCTGCTAAAAAAAACATATATAATGTTTGGGGGTTCTGCGTAATTTTCTAGCAAAAGAATGATGATTTTTATATGTAGGAGACAAGTGCCAGAATAGGCCCCGTATGGAGGTGTGTATAAAAGCCCGGCATTGAAGTGGTTAATTGGGTTTAATTTGGTTTTAAGTAGAAGTAAGCAGTGATTCATTAACCACTTGCCAACAAGCTCACGTAGATATACTGCGGTAGGTTGGCAGTGCTGCGTGAGTCGCCTTCCTTTTACAGCAGCTTGCACAGGCAGCACTCTCTCGCTTCCTCTGCGTGAGCGTGTCCGCAGGTCGGACGGACTCGATGGCCGCTGCCACAGAGGCAGAACGGGAATCTGCCAGTGTAAAACTAGGCGGATCCCTGTTCTGACAGGGGACATGTCAGACATCTTCTGTTCCCAGTGATCGGGAACAGTGATCTCCCTACTGAGCCTATCCCCCCCTACAGTTAGAACACACCTAGAGAACACAGTTAACCCCTTGATTGCCCCCTAGTGTTAACCCTTTCCTTGCCTGTGTCATTTTTGCATTAATTCGTGCATTTTTATAGCACTGATCAATGTAATAATGTCACTGGTACCCAAAAAGTGTCATTTGGGGATTTGTCCAGCTAAAAAAATAAAATAAAATTGCAGCAGCCATTACTAGTAAAAACAATAAAAATTAAATAAAATTCCCCAAATCTATCCCGTAGAAGCGATAACTTTTGTGCAAATCAATAAATATACACCTATTGCGATTTTTTTTTAAACACAAATATGTAGAAGAATATATATCAGCCTAAACTGATGAATAAATGTGTTGGCTAATAAACACAAACAATGCCTGAAAAAGACACAATCAAATGAATATAGAAGCTGTATACAAGTAGGTGGTAACAGGGAAAGCAGAATAGGACAGGAAACTAGAAGGGTAGGTCCAAAATTGCAAGAGAAACAATAGGCCACAGTGAGGGAACATACTGGAGGCTGCTGTACATGATTGGTGTAGGTGGGGGTGTAGGCTAAAACCTAAGCAACCATGCACAAGTCATTACTAAGAGCTGGTGCACATCAGATGCAGGTCAGTGCATTTTTAGTCTGCATCAAAAATGCAGGCACAATGTTTTCCATGTATCCCAATGGCCCTAGTTCAAACCAGGTCAGTGCATTTAAGTGTAGTCAACAAAAGTAGAACATGCTGCATCTTTTTTTCCTGTATGGAACATATCTGAAAGTGGCTAAATGCACCACACATTTTTTTTTTTTGTTCTACTTCCTGCTGTGATAATTTTCTGTGCATTTTTGATAGAATCAACTGGTTTCATGAGCACAGGGATGCAGAAAACTGCAGACATGTTGCAATTTCCCACACCTCTGGGCACAGTTGCTGTCAGGCTCAGCTACTGTATATTTAAGTGTCAACTGAACACACAGGAAACCATTGTTTTCTTGGTGCCCTTGCATAGAACGGTTTCTCTTCACTAAAAAAGTGTGAACCTTCCCCTATACCTACCCCAGAACTGCAGGGAGAGAAGAGCTGGTGGCCACTAGATGAAGCGACAAACTCTAAGGCCTCGTACACACTATCAAATGTGTCTGTTCAAATCGGTCGGACCAAAAGATTTGAACAGATCTGTCTGCTGGCATTTTGGTTTGCTCGCGTGTACACACGAGCAAACCGAAATCCCCGCCAGCAGACAGCGCGCTGACGTGTCGGTGACGTTGACGCCGCCACGTCAGCGCACCAGGAAGTAAAACACTTCCGCGCATGCGTTGAAATCATTCGGCGCGTGTGCGAGAAGACATGTCTGCTGGTTAGCGTACTAACCAGCAGACATGTCGGGCGGACGGGTTCCCAACCGACAGATTTCAAAGCATGCTTTGAAATCTGTCGGGTGGCCAAATCCGTCTGTTTGCCCGTACACACGATCGAATCTGTCTGCTCAAACGGTCTAGCAGACCGTTTCCAGCAGACAGATTTGATCGTGTGTACGAGGCCTAAGGCTCAAAAGGGGAGACAAATGTTTACCAGTGAACTGCTTTCAATACGGCACAAAAAGAGCTACATCTCTCTTTCCCTCTTTATTTCACAAAAAAATAATAAAATAAGATGTAGCGCTCCCCCTGTGGGAGCCGCTTAGATTAAATAACCAGTGCTTTATCAGCATTAGTGTAGAGCAGGGGTGTCAAACCCATATTCATTGTGGGCTGCATCAGCATTATGATTGCCCTCAAAAGGGCCGGTTGTATCTGTAAGATTAGATGTCCAGCACATCCCCCTCCCATATACATTCGATGTCAAGAGCCACCCCACTATAAGAAGTTGAGTCCTCCACTCTCCCTTACATCACAGTGCACCCCCCTTACCTTAGGCTCCATCCATGCACACTGAAGGTGATAAACTGCAGTTTATTGGCGTTTTGGCTTTTTTTTTTAAAGCCCATAAACTGAACTCTATGTTAGCCTATGTGCCCATGCACACCTGAGCTTTGGAGTTTATTGCCTTTTTTCTGAATGCCCAAAAGTTGCGTTCAAAGTGCCGTTTTTTGGCGGGAAAAAACGCAAAACGCTGAAAAACGCAAAAAAACTCTCAAAAACGTTGGCGCCAGCATTTTTTTTATCCATTAAAAAAAAAAATGTAAAAAAAAAGGTGATAAAAGCTACACTGAAAAACACTGATTAAAGCTATTGCAAAAATGCTAAAAAACGTTGCAAGGCTCCCTGCAAAGCTACCGGCGTTTTTTTTATAGCTTTTATCAGCTTCAGTGTGCACGGAGCCTTATGCTACTGCTGGGAAGAAGCTGGATGCATTGCTTAAAAGCAGAAAGTAAGATTCTGGAGGAGGACCAGAGGAGGTCTGGAGGTGGTGTAGAGGTATCCAGGCACACAACATTTTCACTCTTTCTGGCTTAATAATCCGATTGGAAAATCTGATCGCGTGTACGAGGCTTTAGGGATATCTTTTATGCTCTTGTAGAAAGAGGACACTTTTACATTCTCTTAAACAGTCTCTGTACACAAGGACAGGAGAGGTAGCTGTCAAGTTCTCATGAAGCCTACCACTGACTGAGCAAAAAAATTGGCCTTCTGAAGAAAGGAGAAATTTCAGCCTCGTCTTTCTAATATCCACCGGGCACTCTTCAGAGAGGGAGAAACAAGGTTTACAATTCCACAGGACAGCTAGACACCTCCTTCCAACTTCCACTGGGTAATCTTCAACGAGTTCTGCAGATCAAGATTGCAGATGAAACCCTTCCAATAGAACCCCCGGGCCATGCTACAGCTGGGACCTCACTGAGCATATGGCAGCGTTCCTGTAAACTGCCCTTAGAAATAGAGTCCCCCCCCTAAGGCTGGGGATTCCTCCTGCAGGACTCTATCTAGAACCAACTCAACTCCTGCTCCAGGCCTCAGACTATTTACAGGCTCTCCAGCCACCAACTGTGCACACTGCCCTAGAAATGGGCCCCCATATAAGTTTCAGACTGGCCTTCTGCCTTTCCTCCCACTGTGATTCCAGAACCCTGTAGAGCAGTGGTTCTCAACTCCTGTCCCCAGGACCCATTAATACAGGGATCCTCAAACTACAGCCCTCCAGCTGTTGTGGAACTACACATCCCATGAGGCATTGCAAAACTCTGACATTTACAGACATGACTAAGCATGATGGGAATTGTGGTTCCTGAACAGCTGGAGGGCCGTAGTTTGAGGACCCCTGCACTAATAGGACAGCTTTTAAGTATTACCTTGGGGTGATGCAGACTAGAATACTGCAATTAATGAGCAGCAAATGATATCATCTGTATGTATTACAGTTATCTTGCAAACCTGGCCTAATAGGCTGGATTCACACCTATGCAATTTTAGTGGTTTTTGCATTTTGCAGATTTGCACTATAGTTCATTTAATTTATGGTTTCCTATTGAACACGTTCTGTAATGCAAATCTGCAAAATGCACAAAAACTGCATATGTGTGAATCCAGCCTTAGTAGGTCTTGAGGACAGGAGTTGATAACCACTGCTCTAGAATACAGGTGAAAATATTCAGACCAGCAGCCTGTGAAACACTGAGCAGACTAAGGCAATCAACAACTGTTTCACTGGCTGCAGAGGAGCCAAACTAAATTTACTAGGAAGGTGCCACAAATAAAAAAGTGAACTTACTCATTACAACCTCAACACCCACCCAGTGCACTCCTTTATTACCTTCTGCTGCCCACAGCAGAATGGGCATCTAAGAAACAGTACACAACCCAGAGGCTGTGTGGCATTATAGTGATAAGCATGCATTGGTGACCATGCTTGACCAATTAGACCAGGGGTGGCAAACACAAGGCCCGCGGGCCGAATCCAGCCTGCCAGGCCTTGTCAGGTGGCCCGCGCCGCGGCCCCCATCAGCAGGGGAATCTCTCTCCTGTCAGTAATCAGCAAGGGGCCGAGCTGCGGACCAGAGAGAAGAGGCCCTGACTGGCCCGCAGAGGAGGGCCCTGTGCGGGGGTATGCGGGCTGCCAGCTGCTGCTGAGTCGTATGACACAAGAAGCACCGGGCTGGCGAAGAGAGGGGGATGTGCCATTCTGGAGACACTGCTGGTGGAAATCCAAGATAGCCTGGCCGAGCTGGAGCTCGAGTTATCTCAAGGTAAGAGCGACCAGTTAATCAGATCACTGCAATACCCAGTCTGCCATGGCACACTGACAGCTAGGCATGCTGAGACTTGTAGCTCTATTCCATCAAGGCTGATCATAAAACCCATACCCCTCCCCCTGTGTGACTGGAGGCTGGGTAGTGTGGGGGGCTTAGAGGAAGATGTCTCTAGGGTTGTCTTTATAATCATGAACATGGGGCCGTTCATTTAAAGATGGGGCACCCAATTCTGATCTTGTGTCCCCAGTGACACCAGGCACCCAATTCAGATCCCACATCCCAGTGACACCAGGCACCCAATTCAGATCCCACATCCCAGTGACACCGGGCACCCAATTCAGATCCCACATCCCAGTGACACCGGGCACCCAATTCTGATAACCCGTCCCCAGGGGTGGTAGCAGTGGTAATTGAAGGGGAGGGGGGGTGGTAGCGGTGGTACTTGAGGGGGATGGCAAGTACCAGCACTGCCACCCCCCTCAAGTATCACCGATGCCACCCCCTCAAGTATCATCACCGCTGCCACCCCCCCCCCCCCAAGTACCACTGCTGCCATGACCCCCGGGCGCTGACAACCCACGCTACGCCACTGGTGTAAGCGCAGAAACAACCAAACTGCAGATGCGGCCCCTGATGAATTTGAGTTTGCTACCCCTGAATTAGACTCTCTCTGAGCTGTCCTGGAGGAAAAGTGTGCAGAAGAGCACGGTTTCCAAATGCCTAGACCATTATATCAGCTAACATAGGTAGTGAAAGAAATTCATTCAAGGAGGTAAGTGCAATGTGAACTATTTTGTGTGTTAGTTTGCCTTTTTGTGCTTTGTGAAAGTGAACTAGCCCTTTAAAACCCAGATGCTGAGGTCTAGACAACAATGCTCAAAGCAAAATGTTATATTAACCTGTTTCCGAAAGAATCGCTGATGTTATCCAAGTTTTTCTCCAAGAAGCTTTGCTCACCTCCCAGAACATGCATTTTGTGTTTACATTAGAGGGGTGCCAAGTTGTAGAGTTCCTATGGCAACATGTTTCAGGAATGATATGATTATTTTTGTATAATAATTCTGGGGATCCTGGGAACTCCTACCTGAAAATGTTTTCCAGAATGCTGAGCGAGTCCCTTGCTTCTCTGTCAATTAACATCCAGGATGCAGTTCCCGACCCACAATAGCAGCCCTGCTAATGGCCACAGAGGGTTGTTAGAGGTGAACATCTTGTAGAGCAGGGGTAGGCAACCTCGGCCTTCCAGCTGTGGTGAAACTACAAATCCCATCATGCCTCTGCAAGTGATGCCTGTGCTTGTTGGGGTCTTTCAGACCTGAAGGAAGCATTGGCTTTGTTTGGGTCTTCGGCCAGTCGGCGGACATGCCAGTTGATTGCTCAGGCCTCCTCTTGGGACTGGAGAGACATCCCCTTTCAATGCTTGTAATAACAGCTGAGCCACATCGGTTGTTATTACAATAAGGCTGACCATCCGCTCTAAAGAACGGTACCGGGGTGATACATGCATCACTCCAGTAAAACCCCTTGAAGGCGATATCGGTCAGTTTTGTGACCGATACTTTGAAAATCAGCTACATCGATAATCGGTCAATCCCTAATGCTTGGTTTTAAAAAAGATTGTCAAAAAAGACATGGATTTTATTTATTAATGATTTGCTGATCATCCCTGCTTACCAATTCCTAAAAATGCTTGTTCCCATTATGATCACCTACTAACTGATTATTTTAGGGTCCTTGACCCCAGAAGTATACAGAACGGGAAAGTCCGAAATCCTAATCTGCATCTTTTTTGGGGGTAATAACTGAATTTGTTCGATTTCTAATGGAAAATATACTGTGCACTTGCTACAGAGCTTAGATTGCTTGTACATGATTGGATGATAAAAAACCAGTAGAGCTTCCCCTCAGATCTAGAACAAATGCACTTTAAAGTGGTTGTAAATCCCATTCACAAAATCAGACCTGGGCACATATAGCTGCAGTGTGTACTTCTCTCTCGCCAAAGCTCTGAGTGCCATGTCTTTATGCTGCTCTGTTCCTCTATTAGCATGATCGCTTCTGACAAGCTCTCCAACACGGGAAATAAAAGCAGCTAGAAATTTGTGCCGGGTAGGGAAATTAGAGATCGAGAGAGAGAGAGAGAGCTGGTATATTCACAGCACGGCAATTTTTTTGCTTCCTCTACCTGTGTGAAGCGTGCCTTTCCTCAAATCAGCTCACACACAGTGTATGCCCTGACTCCCTTCCCACTGCTAAATTAGGATTTTAAACACAATGTGCAATTTCTATAGTTTGTAGAAAGATGAAGACAGATAGCAGAGAAGCAGATATATATGTAAAACTCATTTAGGGAGATTGATTTCAGCTCTGTGTATCATCTGAGTATATGTGAGGGTTTACATCCACTAAGTGCACAGTAAATTTTGACTTTAGTAAATCAACCTCAATATATTCAAGTTAGAGGCATGTCAGTCTGCCAACTAGAATTTTCAGTATATGTCAGCAATTGCAGCCTTGTTTTTGTTTTGACAGGTTTACTTTCAAGGGTAACAATATATTTATAGCACACTATCCTTGCATTTTATATAATAAAATAGATTTTCTATAGCAAGACAGCTGCTTTATACCAGCTTCTGCTTTCAGGCAGTGCTTTAAAGGAGTTGTAAATAAATAAAAATGTTATGCTGAAATGACTGTTTACAGGGTATAGAGACATAATAGTTAACTGAATACTTTTAAAAATGATTAAAAATAGATAAAAATCAATCATATAATGTACCTGTAGTTTCTAGTTTTGTTTTTGCATGTTTCCTGCTTCTCTGCTGTACAGAGCCAATACATGGCAGTGATGGTTTGGAAAACTAAACTGATTGGTGCTGAGGGGTTTTAGACACACAGTAATGACACCTCCTTGAAGTTAGTGACCACAGAGAGAAAGCTCCCAAGTACTGTGGTTATCAGGAAACAGACAACCAGGAAGTGTAGCAATCAGAGAATTACAGCAACTTGAGAGCAAAAACGAACAATGAGAACATGAAAACAGCACTGCATTAAAGTGGATGTAAACCCACTCATCTTTTCTAAATTACTGCCATAGTGCTGATCTATAAGGATATAGATGCCTCCTGCATGTATGCTTACCTGACAAATATCTCCCCTCTGTCTGTTATAAGAACTGAAAAACTGCAGATTCTGTGGGTGGGTCTGTTGTCTGGAGCTCGGTGGGTGAAGTCGTGATGACACCAACTGACTTCTGCTATGATCACTAATATCCAGTCAAAATCCTGAAAAATAACTGCATGACTTCAGAAAAGGAGTGGGGGCGAGAATTGAAAAATAATGCCTGTCTCCAGGCTAGTGAATGAGTGTAAATAACCTGCCACTTACAGCAAGGGGGCGGAACGGACTAAGGTTTTTCTCTGCAAGTCCGTTTTATTTCACTGAACAATAAAAGAGGATTGCTCAGAGCTGGATTAACTCTGTGTGGCAAGACTGGACACAGATGATAGGAAATCCTATACTGTATTTGATGTCACAATGTAAATAAAAAAAATTAGGTTTACATCCACTTTAAGGTAAAGGAAGCGATTAAGATAAAAAAAAATGTTTCCTTTACAAACCCTTTAAGAGCTCTAGCTCACATAATAGATGTATTTTCCCCAAGTACAAACCTGAAAAAAATAAAAAGGCATTGAAACATTCCCTTGTTTTAGTTGTGTGTTTTCTGTATGCTGAATATCATGGTTCCCTTGATGGATAAGCAGAGGCGGCTCTAGGCTTTGTGAGGCCTTAGGCAAAACTTGACATGGGGCCCCACTCACGCCCATGATGGGAAAAATAATTCAAGGACAAGAGCCTCTTCCCCACAACCCTGGCCGGTGGTTGCAGGGGTCTGCGGGCAGGCGGTTTATCAGAATCTGGAAGCCCCCTTTAAAAAGGTGGCCCCCAGATCCTGCTCTTTAATAACTAAGGGGTGGGGGCCACCGGGTGATGTCGCCTGGTGAACCAGCCCCCTTGTGACGTCATTGACTGAGGGCATGCTGGGTCATTGACGTCACAAGGGGTATCACCGATATTTACTGGTTGTTATGGAGGCTGGCGGCCCCGCTCCTGAGTCAGGGCTCTTAACGCTGCCTGAGCACATCAGCGTTAAGGTCCCTTGTCCCTCAAAACTGGGGTAATGCATTGGGTAAGTTAGGCAGCCACGAGGCCCCTGTGAGTGTGAGGCCTTAGGCGACCGCCTAATTAAAGAGCCGCCTCTGTGGATAAGCCAATACTAGTCGCTCACGTTAGGCTAAGTAACAGATGCATTTTAGTGTAGAAACCGTAAGATTATTTACTTCCACTCAGATCTTTTGACAAAAAAAAACCTCAAAGACCACGGCAAAGGTACTTGCAAAGATTTCTCTTGTTCAATCCATAAGCCGAATCCAAGAAATCTAAAATGTTTCCAGTCACAGTAAACCGCATGCTTAGGAGGAATCTCCCCTGTAAGGGATTATATTTAGCAGCCAGAGAGACCCTGCTCCTTTTGACAAAATAGATTGAAAAATCCAGAGGCGGCTCTAGACTTAGTGAGGCCTTAGGCAAACTTAGACATGAGGCCCCACTCACGCCCATAATGGGAAAAATATTATAAAAACAATAGTCCAGAGACTGTACAGACAATGATACATGAGATGGTTTTATTATGGTAATGACAAGCAAACTCTTACCTGGCTAACACAGTATGAAAAGTTGGAACCACAGACAGGGTGCCAACAGACAATCACGCCACAAAGATGCAGGAGATGGTCAGAGACTGTGCGGAAAATGATACAGGAGACGGTCAGAGACAGTGCGGACAATGATACAGGAAACGGTCAGAGACTGTGCAGACAATGATACAGGAAACGGTCAGAGACTGTGCAGACAATGATACAGGAAACGGTCAGAGACTGTGCAGACAATGATACAGGAAACGGTCAGAGACTGTGCAGACAATGATACAGGAAACAGTCAGAGACTGTGCAGACAATGATACAGGAAACAGTCAGAGACTGTGCAGACAATGATACAGGAGACAGTCAGAGACTGTGCAGACAATGATACAGGAGACAGTCAGAGACTGTGCAGACAATGATACAGGAGACAGTCAGAGACTGTGCAGACAATGATACAGGAGACAGTCAGAGACTGTGCAGACATGATACAGGAAAGGGTCAAAGACTGTGTGTGGACAATGATACAGGAAATGGTCAGAGACTGTGCGGACAATGATACAGGAAACGGTCAGAGACTGTGCGGAAAATGATACAGGAAACGGTCAGAGACTGTGCAGACAATTATACAGGAGACAGTCAGAGACTGTGCGGACATGATACAGGAAAGGGTCAAAGACTGTGTGTGGACAATGATACAGGAAATGGTCAAAGACTGTGTGCGGACAATGATACAGGTCATGGTCAGAGACTGCACGGCCATGATAACAACAGAATGAGCATAATTGATAACTTATCAGTGTAATGCTTCTTCATCGTCAGCAGGTTTAGGGAGAGGGTAAATAACACTTCTGTATTACTTAACTGTAATAGAGAAGGTGGTACTGGTACACCGTTTGGTAGAGGAAACATTTCACATATGTGTGTGAATAGATGTTTGCTTGGGGTTAATTTTGAAAGCAGAACTGCAGCAAGATAAATACTTAAAGTAATTAAAAATAAAATAAGACCTCCAGTTTGAACAACAGCCAGCCTCATTCAACAGCTTTCAACTGGAATGTGCATGCCCTCAGCCTGTCATTCAACAAGTAAGGAGAAGGGCACAATGATGATCCCATCCAGTGACTGGGGGGGGGGGGGGGCGCAACAAACTGAAAAACAAAACAAAAAACCTTAGTTACACTTACCGGTAACGGTATTTCTATGAGTCTTTCAGGACAGCACTTGGAGAGAGCGTAGCTCCACCCACTTCCCAGGAAACACTGCAGTCATTGCTATAACTTCCGACCACCTCCACCATGGCCTCAGTTGTACACGAGCACCTCCGGCCATACTGAAATGAGATAAGCAGAACATAGCAACCAAAACATGTTAGTACAACACACACATATATATATATATATATATATATATATATATATATACATATATCCACCAGAAGAGAGAAGGGTGGGTTATCAGTGCTGTCCTGACTCATAGAAATACCGTTACCGGTAAGTGTAACTAAGGTTTTCTCACTTCGTCTTTCAGGACAGCACTTGGAGATGATAACCGAGTACTTACTCTAGGGTGGGACCACCGCTTGCAGGACCTTCCTGCCAAAAGACTGCTCCGCCGCTGAGAGCAGATCCATCCTGTAGTGGCGAGTAAAAGTGGAAAAACTTGTCCACGTAGCTGCCTTGCAGATAAGCTCTGGTGAAGCTCCAGCCCGTTCTGCCCAGGAGGTTGCCACTGCCCTTGTAGAATGTGCCACCACCCCTGGGGGAGGTTCTATACCCCTAGCCTTATAGGCCTCGTGGATAGCCATACGGAGCCATCTGGCTAGCGTACTTTTGGAAGCACCGTACCCCCTACGTGCACCCGAGAACAACACAAACAGAGAATTGGATTTTCTAATTTCCCTGGTGACTTCCAGGTAGTGCATAATGCACCTTCTAACATCTAAGGTATGAAACTCTTCTTCCCTTGAACCGGAAGGAGCCGGACAAAAGGTAGGTAACACTATTTGTGTCCTATGGAAGGCCGATACCACCTTAGGAAGGAACCCACGATCTGTCCTCAACACGACTATCTGGGAAGATGGTCAAGAAGGGTTCCACAATAGAAAGAGCCTGTAGCTCACTAATTCTCCTAGCCGAGGTGACGGCTACTAAAAGGACCGCTTTCAGGGTCCAAAATTTTAAAGATGCTTCTAACAGTGGTTCGAAAGGTCTTTTTGTCAGACCCCCCAAAACCACCGATAAGTCCCACTTGGGAAAAAACTTAAAGGGGGAAGGCCTAGCCCTGGCCTATGCCTTAAAAAATCTGATGACATAGGGATCTAGAGATAACCGTCTCTCTAGAAATACTGCTAGCGCAGCAACCTGTGCTTTCAGGGTGCTGGCTGCCAGACCCTTGTCCATCCCGTCCTGTAAAAACTCCAGGACCGAAAAATTATTCATGGGGGAACAATCCTTTGAACTGCACCAGGAATTAAAGACCCTCCAGGTCTTGAAATAAATCGCCCTGGTAACTTCCTTTCTGCTACTAAGTAGCGTATCCACTAACCGTTTAGATAAACCCTTCCTACTCAGGATTAACTCTTCAGTAACCAGGCCGCCAGGTTGAGCCGATCCACGTTGGGATGGAGCAGAGGACCCTGGTATAACAAGTCCTTTCTGACTGGAAGTAGCTGATGAGGTTCTATTGCCAGTTTCAGCAGGGTTGAAAACCAAGGCTTTTTGGGCCAGTATGGGGCTATCAGGATAAGAGTCGTCTTTTCTACCTGAAGTTTCCGCAGAACTAACGGAATCATTTGTACTGGGGGGAAAGCATAACACAAACGGAAGGGCCAATGCTGAACTAACGCATCTAGACCCTCCGCTTGATCCAGTCTGTTGAGGGAAAAGAAAACCGGAACCTTGGCGTTGGCTTGGGACGCAAACAGGTCTATCTGAGGGGTTCCCCACCTGTCTGCTATTTTCTGGAACACCTCTGAATTTAGACTCCACTCGGATTCCAGAACCCTCCTCCTGCTTAGGAAGTCTGCCAGGTGGTTTAAACTGCCCTTTAGGTGTACTGCAGACAGATGCCAAGTTTGTCTCTGCCCAGTAAAGCATGTGTAGGGCCAGGTTCAGGAGAACCCTGCTCCTCGTGCCCCCCTGCCTTGAGACGTAAGCTACCGCTGTAGCATTGTCCGACAGTATCTGGACATGCTGACCCTGTATTGTCTCCTGGAACGCCCAAAGCCCCAGGTAAACGGCTTTGAGTTCCCTCCAATTGGAGGATCTCTTGGCCTCTTCCCTGGACCAGGACCCCTGAGCCAACTGACCTCTGAGGTGAGCACCCCACCCCCAGGAGCTGGCATCCGTAGTCAGGACCATTGTAGCGGGGAAGGACCACACTAGACCCTGACTCAAATTTGCGTAAGTCCTCCACCACCAAAGTTTCCTTTTTACTGAAGCTGGAACCCTGATCTTCTCTAAGGGTTCTCCATGCGTCCAATTCTGTAGAATCGCCTGCTGGAGACTCCTTGAATGCAGGCGGGCCCACTGAACCGCAGGAATGGAAGATGTGAGTAGTCCCAGGGTGGACATAGCTGCACGAGCTGAAACTGACAGGTTCATCTGCACTGCCTTCACTGCTGCCTGAACCTTGATTATTTTCTCCTCTGGTAGAAATAACTTCTCCTGGATGGAGTCTATGGTGTACCCCAAGAAGACTGACCTGAGAGGGGACTAGATTTGACTTCTCTCTGTTCATAATCCAACCTAGGCCCTCCAAATGGGCCTGAGTCCTCCACAGGTCTTTGAGAAGCTGATCTTCCGTCTTGGCGAACAACAGGAGGTCGTCCAAGTATGGAATTACCGAAACTCCTTTCAGCCTTAGAGGTGCCAAGGCCTCCGCCACCACCTTCGAAAAGATCCTCGGAGAGGAGGAGAGACCAAACAGCAGGGCCCTGAACTGAAGGTGTTTGACCTCGCTTCCTGTCCTGATTGCTAGACGCAGGAAACGCTGAGAAGAGGCTCTTATCGGGACGTGAAGATAAGCATCCCTTAGGTCTATCGAAGCCAGAAAGCAACCCGCTGGAAGAAGCCTTCTGACCGAGTAGATGGTATCCATCCGGAACCTCTTGTACTTGATTGATTCTGAACTTAAAATTCCTGAATCGGTCAAACGAAATTTTCCTGCCGGCTTTTTTACTAGAAACACATGGGAGTAGCAACCCGTCCCCTGCTCTTGTTGGGGTACCGGGGTGATCACCCTCTGCTGGAGAAATTCCTCCAACAGTGACAACATTGCCCTGGATTTCTCCTGATCCCTGGGTAGCTGAGTCGCGTAGAAACGTGATGGTGGTTTCTCTGAGAACTCCAGTGCGTAGCCCTCTGCAATAACCTTGAGGATGTATGCACTGGAAGTCGTCTCTGCCCACTGTGGAAGGAACGACTGAAGACGTCCTCCCACAGCCGGGCGACCGTCACTGGGGTTTAGCGGGCTGGCTAGGGGAGCGAAACACCCCGGGTCTCCCTCTACCCCTCTGAGGCCGCCAGGACCTTCCACCCTGACCTTTTTGTGCCTCTTTAGGATCTTGGGGCTGGAAAAAAGGACGAAAATTTTTCCTGGTCCGCGGTACTACCTTCTTTAAAGGGAAGGCTTTTTTTTTTTTTTTTTTTCTTCCACTTCGGACTCCACCACTTAGAGATTTCGTATGTTTTACGTAAGACGCACCTTTTTGTCCCTTTAGCTCGTCTACTTGCGTCTCTCTCTCAGGTTTCGCATCATCAGTGTGTGATATAAAAGGTAGAAGTTTTTTTTTTTTTTTGTTTTTTTTTCTCAGGGTATATGTCTACACGATCATTGTAGACACTATCATTATTACATCATCCTTTTATCCCATTAACTCCCCTGGTCCCCCCTCCCCCTTCCCCCCCCCCCTTCCCTGCTCTTCTCTGTTTCCTCACCTAGTATTTGCCATATCTACTTGTTGTCCTATCTAGCCTTCCTACTCCTTAAATCTCTGCTCTTAAGTTTTCAGCGTAACTCCATGTTTTCTTGAATCTCTTCCATTTCTCCCAGATCTGGTTTTGATGTTTTTTGTTATCCTCAATGCCACTTTTTAGATCTTCCATCATATATGTCCTTTCGACCATATCTATCCAATCCCATATCTCAGGGCTTTCGACCTCTTGCCATTTACCAGGAATGAGCCTCTTGGCCGCATTTAGCAGGTGCGGGACTAAGGAGTTTTTGTATTTTTTAATACTTTCTTCTCCCCCATGGAATAAAATTACCCACGGGTCCATCTTTACTTTTTTTCCTACGATTTCCTCTATGAACCCCGTAATCATCTCCCAATATTTTTTTATTTTAGGGCAGTCCCACCACAGATGGGCCATCGTGCCTATCGATCCACATTCTCTCCAACATTTATCTGATTGCCCTTTTTTATATTTACTTAATTTGTCTGGTGTTAGGTACCAACCGGTCAGGCATTTGAAGCTCATTTCAGCCGTCCTGCTGTCGGTCGCTGAGGTGTGTGTCAGTTTCAATATTTTCTTTATTGTGCCCTTATCCCTTTGTGTCCCCAGTTCCCTTTCCCATTTTTTTATATAAGGGGGTACCTCCTGCTCGTCCACCCTCAATAAGATCTTATACAGCCCTGAAATCGTACCCTTGGAGTTTTCTATTAAGCATAGCTTTTCCAATTCTGTCAACTGGTCTCCCGATCTCAAAGGCTGTGATAATTTCCGGATAAAGTTTCCGAGCTGCAGGTATCTCCAGTTATTTATTTTCATAAAGTTTTTTTTTTTTTTCTATTTCCTGTAGAGCTATTAGGTGCCCGTCCTTTATTACTTCTCCTAATTGTGCCGTGTCTTTTTTGATCCAATTCCCTCCCACTTCTACTTTACCTGGTGCAAAATAGTCGTTATTTTTTAGTACTATTAAAGGTGAGTTATATTCTTTATCTATTCTTTTATGATTAGTGTCCCAAATTTTAAGTGCATTCCGCGTGATTTCGTGTGTGTTACTCCCAACTTCCCTATATTGGGGGGGGTTCCATATTATTTTTTCTAGTTTCACCTCTGCTAGTGCGTTTTCTATACTGACCCACCGTTTTTCTTTATTTCCTCTTGCCCATTCGACCACTCTCGATAAAACTACCGCGTCGTAATATTTTTTAATGTCGGGGACTGCCAGCCCTCCCTTCTCTTTTGATTGTTTTAATACCTGCAATGAGATTCTGTGCTTTTTATTTCTCCAGATAAATTTCATAATCAAGTTTTTGAGAGTCTGGATCAATACCTTTGGGAGCGTAATAGGAAGCATCTGGAATTTATATAGAATTTTTGGTACAAGTACCATTTTACAGAAGTTAATTCTACCTATCCATGAGATGGGTCTGTTCTTTACCCTTGTTATTTCTTCTTTAATTTCATTTAGGAGAGGGATGTAATTTATCTCGTATATTTTTTTAGTTGATTTTGTTAAATTCACCCCTAGATACTTCAGTTTCTTCACCCAAGGGAAATTATACCTATCTCTAAGTTCTTGTGCCTCAGTCCGTGATGTACTTACGTTTAGGATCTCTGTTTTAACGATGTTTAGTTTAAAATTAGAGATTTCCCCGTATTGGTTACATATTTCGAGTATTTTTGGTATTGATGTCGTGGGGTTTACAATATAAAACAAGACATCGTCAGCAAAGGCTGAGACCTTATGTTGTTCTTCTTTAATTTTGACTCCTTCGATTTCTGGACACTCACGTGTCCTGATCAGGAGGGGTTCTAGTGATAGTACAAAAAGCAATGGGGACAGGGGACACCCCTGTCTCGTTCCATTCTTCATTTCAAACCCCTGGGATAAACTTCCGTTTATTTTTATCCTTGCTGTCGGGGCCTGATATAAGGTTCTTATCCATCTCATCATTTCTTGCCCAAACCCCATTTCTTCCAGCATTTTTAACATGAGTCCCCAGTCTACCCTGTCGAACGCTTTCTCAGCATCTATCGACAGGAGTAGACTGGGGAACCCGCCCTCCTTCATTTTTTGTAACACAAGAAGGGCCCTGACCCCATTGTCTCTTCCCTCTCTTCCCTGGATGAACCCCGTCTGATCCGCATGAACTAGTTTTGTCATCTCCTGTTTTACTCTTCCTGCCAGTATCTTGGCAAATAATTTAATATCTGTATTCGTGCGTAGTGCGTAGCCCTCTGCAATAACCTTGAGGATGTATGCACTGGAAGTCGTCTCTGCCCACTGTGGAAGGAACGACTGAAGACGTCCTCCCACAGCCGGGCGACCGTCACTGGGGTTTAGCGGGCTGGCTAGGGGAGCGAAACACCCCGGGTCTCCCTCTACCCCTCTGAGGCCGCCAGGACCTTCCACCCTGACCTTTTTGTGCCTCTTTAGGATCTTGGGGCTGGAAAAAAGGAC
Source organism: Rana kukunoris (assembly GCA_029574335.1). Classification (NCBI taxonomy): domain Eukaryota; kingdom Metazoa; phylum Chordata; class Amphibia; order Anura; family Ranidae; genus Rana; species Rana kukunoris. Next base: position 306,783,691 of record CM056049.1, on the reverse strand, counting down.
GAAAATTTTTCCTGGTCCGCGGTACTACCTTCTTTAAAGGGAAGGCTTTTTTCCTATCTGCGGTCCTATCCAGAACAGTGTCCAGACCGGCGCCAAATACCAGATCTCCATCGAAGGGCAGGCCACATAACAGCCTTCGAAGCCGTGTCCCCAGTCCAGGTTTTGACCCAGAGAGCCCTCCTGGCCGAATTCACTAGGGCCGAGGAACGGGCTGATATTCTCACTGACTCGGCTGAGGCATCCGCCATGTAGCCTACTGCCTTCAGAAGAATCGGGAAGGATTCTAGCAACTCTCTGCGTGAGGTCCCGGACTCAATGTGACCCTTTAGCTGTTCCAACCAATGCTCAAGGTTCCTGGCCACCACTGTGGATGCCATAGCTGGTTTGAGGTTGGCCATGGAGGCATCCCAAGCCTTCTTTAAGAGCGCCTCTGCTCTTTTATCTAGGGGATCCTTTAAGGTGCCCGTATCCTCAAAGGCCAAGTCCGTATTTCGGGATACCTTTGAAAATGCAGCATCCAGCTTAGGTTTCTTATTCCATACCTGCGCTGGATCCTCATCAAAAGGAAATCTCTTAAGTGACCGGGAAAAGAAAGGAGCCCTCTCTGGGTCTTTCCACTCTCTTTTAACCGCATCTGACAATACTCTATGTACTGGAAAGGTTCGATGCTTGACTTCGTCTAAACCCTGGTACATCTTGTCATGCAGATTTAAATGTGTCTTATCCACCTTAATGTTTAAGGTGGAATGAATAGTTTTCAGCAAGTCATCCACCTCTTCTAAGGACAACTTGTAACTTGAAGAAGAAGGTTCTCCTGTATCTTCTTTTTCCGCCTCTGACCCTGAGACTAGGCTGCTAGGTTCTTCCTCCTCGGACTCACTACCTGCCCCTCTATAATCCAAGGGTGCACTAGTGGAGGCCTTAGCTGCTGACCCTGACGCCGCCCCTCTGTCCAAGTAGGAGCGGAACGACTGAAAGGTCTCTTCTAGCTCCTTCCGAAAGGAAGAGAGCATCTCTTTGGGTTGTTCGGAGGCTGCACTAGGAGAGGCTTCCCCTTTGACTATGTCCGCGATGCATGCCTTGCATAACGGCTTAGTCCAAGACCCTTTAAGGGTTGTTTTGCAGGTAGCACACCGTTTCTTAGGAGGGGGCACTGCAATTTTTAGCTTTTCTTTAGCTTTCTGAAAAACACAAAAGACAACAACCCCATGTTTAACTTTTTGTGTCTCAGACCCAAACCACCACCACCACCACCACAAAACAGCCAGTGAACAAAAACACACCAGGTCCCATCACCGCTGTACCAAAACAGACAACACTCTCCCAGGGACGTGACTAGGGTGAGTGAGGCAGGCTCCTCTCCCCAAAGGGGCAGTATGAGGGACAGAACAAGGAACCAGGTAGACTTAAACCGCTGTTTTCCTACCTGGGCCGGGCTGGTGCATGTGGCTCCTGCTCCCGCCACCTCCGCTGCATCTTCTGGCTCCATTTTCCCAGAACGCGGCGATTGTTTGTGCGCCTCCTTTTGAAAGTCCCGGTTAACCCCACCGCTGTGGGAACCGGAAATTGCACCGCCGAGGCCGCCCCTCCCTTCTGCGTTCCAGCGGCCGGAACCGGAAGCCGCCGGAAGTCCCGCCTCCACCGGAAATGACGTCGCCCGCCCTCGTACCGGGACATCGCAGACACCAGGAGACCGGCATCTAACCGCCCCAAAAACGGCCTGTAATGCCCAGCCTATTGGCGCGGAACCTCCGGCAGCCTTTACCCTCGCCGGGCTCGAGAAGAGGGGAGCACCGAAACATCCCCCACGCGTCAGGGGGGAGGTTGGGTCTGCCTCCTGAAAAAAACAACCGATCGCAGGTATGCTCTTCCATCCATCTCCCCCTGGAGAGAGTCCAGCATCCTCTTGGTTCCCTGCAGCGCTTCCACCATGGCCGGAGGAAACACTACAACTGAGGCCATGGTGGAGGTGGGCGGAAGTTATAGCAGTGACTGCAGTGTTTCCTGGGAAGTGGGTGGAGCTACACTCTCTCCAAGTGCTGTCCTGAAAGACGAAGTGAGAAAAATCTATTGCAGCCTCACTGTGCCCATCAAACGCAGCCACTGTGCCCAAGCAGCCACTGTGCCCATCAAGCGCAGCCACTGTGCCCATCAAGCGCAGCCACCCATCAAGCGCAGCCACCCATCAAGCGCAGCCACCCATCAAGCGCAGCCACCCATCAAGCGCAGCCACTGTGCCATCAAGCGCAGCCACTGTGCCATCAAGCGCAGCCACTGTGCCATCAAGCGCAGCCACTGTGCCATCAAGCGCAGCCACTGTGCCATCAAGCGCAGCCACTGTGCCATCAAGCGCAGCCACTGTGCCATCAAGCGCAGCCACTGTGCCATCAAGCGCAGCCACTGTGCCATCAAGCGCAGCCACTGTGCCATCAAGCGCAGCCACTGTGCCATCAAGCGCAGCCACTGTGCCATCAAGCGCAGCCACTGTGCCATCAAGCGCAGCCACTGTGCCATCAAGCGCAGCCACTGTGCCATCAAGCGCAGCCACTGTGCCATCAAGCGCAGCCACTGTGCCATCAAGCGCAGCCACTGTGCCATCAAGCGCAGCCACTGTGCCATCAAGCGCAGCCACTGTGCCATCAAGCGCAGCCACTGTGCCATCAAGCGCAG